>VZRU01018545.1:177803-203792 GCA_013398155.1 Pedionomus torquatus
GAAAACATGCATGTACACCAGCTCTGCTGCTCTGGAGGACCTCTTCTTTGTACCAACTGGGGTCATCCCTCAAATCTCTCCCAATCCAGCCAAGTCTCTCACAGATGTTAGGAGGAGGATGATAGGATGAGGGGCAATGGATTTAAGTTAGAGAAGAGTAGATTTAGGTTGGATATTAGGAAAAAAATTCTTTACTCTAAGGGTGGTGGAACACTGGAATACGTTGCCCGGGGAGGTGGCTGAGGCCCCTTCCCTGGAGACATTCAAGGTGAGGATGGATGAGGCCTTGGGCAACCTGGTCTAGTTGGAGGTGTCCCTGCAACTGCGGGGAAGTGGGACTAGGTGGCCCTTGGAGGTCCCTTCCTGCCTGGATGATTTTATGATTCTATGTTGGATGGGGTTGTGCTTCATTAAGCCTCAACTTATCTTCTCTTACCTCTTTTTTCACTCAAAACGATTTTTCCTGGTTCATCTTCCGCTGTCTCACCACAAGAAAGTGGTGAGTAACTTCATCACCTTCTGTGAGGTCTTGAATCAACATGATTCTCAAATGACCAAGGCACATTTACCACATTTGTCTACACCTCTTAGAGCAGGTCAATGGAACTGGGTCTGAGTTCCTTCTGTGAGTTTTCTGATAATGCTAGATAAATTCAGAAGTAGGAAAAATTCCATTTTAAAATGTAGTTCCCTGCCAAACAAACACTGTAGCTTACAGTACCAAGTGTCAGCCCTAACTAATAAATGCCTCAAAGTAAGTGCTGCATTATGATTATGGAAAGTTCCTTATCATAATAACTAATTTTTATCCTGCCAATCATGAAAAGGAGATTGGCATTTCACAACTGAAAATTATTACCATGAGCGAAGCGTGATGTCAAACCTTTTCTACTTAAAAAAAAGGTTTGTTTGTAACACTGAATTTCTTATCCTCTGTTCAAACATGGAAATAGAGTAGATTTTGGCATGGCAAAAAAAAAAAAAAAAAAAAAAAGTTCTGATTTCTTTCCTACAGCCACTATTGACATGAATCCTACTTATATATTTCAAGTTAATTGCATCAGAACATTAGTTAATATAATTTTCTTTTTCATTTTTAATTAAAAACTCACCCACATATCAAATGGGATGTATGTAAGTATAAATGCTTTAAAAACCAAGCCACAGAGTGATAAAACCACAAAACATAAAATTTCAGACCTTCTTTGTCACTCTTTGAAGAGAACAACTAGTTGATATATATGTAATAACTCTATTGCAACCTCAGCTGCAAGCTTCTTCTCATCCTTCAGTCCAGTTCTCCCATTCCCTACTAGGAAACCTAAGACCCTACTAGACACAACATTGTCAAGAAGAGGAGGGAGACAATATCAGAAAATTCAGCAGAAAGATGGCTCAAGAGGAGATTGACAGGAAAAAAAAAATCAGAACTATACTGTGTGTTCTTTTTTGGAAGAATCCATTTAACTATGGTAAAAGGCAACATGTTAAAGTTTCACTGGAAACAAAAATGAAAGACATAAGAAAAGACATAAAAAAATCTTCTGGAGCATTTGCTCAAACCAGGTTGTAAGGTTCAAGACTGAAAGCCAAGTAAGTAAAGAGATCCTTGTGGCTACATTCAGATTTTGGATTAAGACTTGAATCGAGTTCAAAATCTGACTCCACTACAAATTACCTGCGGGAAAGAGCAGTTCTGAGAGCCTGAAGCATCAGGAGGATGGTCAGAAAAGGCATTGCACCTCTCACCTATGTATCTAGTATCTTCTTCAAAGAGACCCCAAGCAAGTGGATTCTGCATACTTGGAGCCTCCTCCATGCTAGCTTGGGATACAGCTAGGAAGGACAGGGAGCCCTGGAAACTTAGATATCCTCAGGGTCCTGGTTTAAACCCAGCCTCTGTTTACAGCACCACAGACTGTAAACCCATATTCACATTTCTGGCTGAAAGGTTGTTTGGTGGCAGCTTCCCTTAAAAGCATGTCACACATATAAAAGCTGCAAGTCGCTCATTTGTTAACTCAGCATACTTCCAATTTATTTTTCATCGACTGCTACATCCCTAAATATATTTCCTTTTAATATACTGCCTCAGAATTTACACAGTGAGCTTCCCCATGCTGCATGGCTGAGAGGAAGTGCATACTGTGATGATTGCAGCTCGTCCATGATGAAAAATATCTATCATTATATGCTGCCCCCCCAGTTCTTGTGTACAATTATAATAGCTACACTTTGGTGCAATCAAAATGCTTTTCATAAAGAACTTCCATATAATCAAGAAAGCAAAAAAAAAAAGTTTTTAAAAAAAAAAATATAAAAGAAAAAAAAGGATAGCTGTAGAAAAACACTGCCAAGGACTTAATCCTGGTGGCAACCGCCAGCCTGTTGTGGAGTGCTCTCTGCACATCTGAATTCTTTCCCAATGGAGAGCCCTCAGAAGGTGTCATAAAGCACTCTGCACCTAGAAGAATGAGACCAGAGACTGGTACATCACCAAGATGTCCTGGCAGCTCAGTAGGTTCCATTGCCTGTGCCTATTTGGGACAAAGGCTTTGGCAAAGGTCAGAGTTACAAGCGCAGACGGTAAAAACGCACATTGAAGCAATGAGAAAACGAATACGGTAAAGAATTAAAATTTGAAACACCTACAAGTGTCTTTAATCAATTATACTATGGACAAAAGCACTACTGAAAGATGACAGCAGAAAGAGGCAACTCTAACACCCATCAATTCGAGTGGAAAAAGGGGAGCCTCTGTGTGCCTGAGCCAAATCCCACTGAATCTACATCATCCTGAAACGGCTGCGGCTCAGTCAGCCGGGACATGGTGCTCTCCCAGCGCACCCTTTCATAAAACCATCTGTTGGTTTATACACAGGATCCACACAGAGTAAAATTACAGGAGTCACACTGTTTTCTCCTGCTTCACAAAACTGCTGTTTTAAATACAAACACATTCCATTGAAAATATAAAGGCTATTCTTTGCTGCCAGTTTTTTTTTTTAAATCAAACCAGATCAACGTGAATTTGTAAAATACCCCTGGCAAGACTAATCTGCTTTTTGTGGATTAAAAAGTATTGTAAAAAGAAAAAAAGAAAACAGAAAAAAAAATCACATGTGTCTTTAGAGTATATACCTCTAAATTACTAAAAAAATTTAAAAAAAAAAGGAGGGGGAATGGTTTCAAATGGGACTGGAATGAAATTTGATAAACACGCTCTCTTTCTCTCTTTCCTCGCCGACAGCATTTAAAGGCAGCAGGGGCATTGTGACAACATAGACAGCTAATTGCAAGGAAATGGATGTCTGATGCCATTAACACTACCCACTTTCCTTGGACATTTAAAATAAAAACAAAACACGCCACTAGGCACACAGTTCTCTCCCTGGGGTGGAGATGAGAGAGCGCCTGAACTACATGTGATAGATGTTAAGTCAGATTGCTTAATGCACTACTGGAGGGAGCTCAGATACACCTAAATGAGGATGGTATTTGAACCTATGAGAGGCAGAAAGAACACTTGCATCCTGCAGAGTAAATATTCAGTCTTAATTTTAGGAAGCAACTATAAAACTCCACCATGTCAACCCACTGACATTGTCATTTAAGTATTCTGAGTCATTACAAATAATATTACGTCTAGAGAAAAATGACAAATAGCCTACTGTATTTAGGCCATTCGCAGGGAATTCTCCACAGAAAGTATTTGTGACCCGCAAAAAAGTTGTCTGAAAAGTAAGCATTTGTCCCAGACCTGAAACTAGAAAATAGAATGCCTGACAATCACTTGTTTAGCATAAGGACTATACAAAGCTGTTTCTTATTTCATTGGATGTTCATAATTCAAATGTAGGGTCACCTGAAGAAAATTATTAAAATGACTGAAAAATTACTTAAAACCTCAGAAATGCTTGCTCCCTTCTGATCATAAATTATGGGTTTAAACTATTAAGAAGTTTAAACTATTAAGAACTATTAGAAGTCTTTTTTTTTTTTTTTTTTTTTTTTNNNNTTTTTTTGGAAAATAAACTTGCAAAATATCATCTTGCTCTAATTTGGAACAGCCATACACTAAACGTCCAAACAAGTTTGGAAATACCAGTACATTATTAATTACAGCGGCACCGTTAAGCACAGCCTCAATTATTGAACTTACCTGAGTAATATCTGCAGCACAACTTGAAATAATACCTACACTGTAACTTACTTTCTTGTTTTAATACAGCTCACATTGTTTTAAACACTTATTTTCACAGTGAAACATGACCTTGACTAGATTAGACTGTATCATTTTGAATAACTCATTTACTCTCTATTTTATCTAAGAAAAACAGCCTGACCATATTATTTCTAGAAGTAAGAATTTGAAGTTATAATATATAAACACAGCAGATCATATTGTTATGAAATGAATTTTGTGTCAATAAATTGTTCTACAATTCACTACATTGCCTTATTTAGAGGAAAATCAAGTAGCTACTTTTTACAATTTGGGCTACAACCTGAATTCACTGAAATCAGTGGGAGATTTTCCTATTAATTTTCGTAGCAGCAGGATTTGACCATTAATGTAATAACACAGGTAGCGTAAAAAAAATAAAATCCCAGCTCCAGCCACTACTGGATTAGCAGTCTGCAATTAATTGGTACCACGTCAAGTTGCCAGATAAAATTAAACACCTACAAATCTAGTTACAAAACACAGATAAAGTTAAAACAGATAATAATTACAAGTCTGACCTAACGAGATATTAAATTACGATTTGATGTATATAAATAAATCTTAATAAGCAAGCATTATTTTAATAGTTACTGCCTAGAAAAAGTAGATAATATTTTTATAGCCAAAGTTTTTTCTCAGTTTAACCCTGTGCCTTTTGCAGCATATCGCTGAAATGATCTCAGTGGTAAATTGCTTGTGCTTGTCTGCTGATTGCGATGTGAAGAGGCTGGTTGGGCCAGCAGCTGAAGGACTCTATTTATATACCTGGCTGGTTAGATTGAATGGACCTGCAGGAAGAACCAGCCCCATCACAGCTTCTTCAATGGCTTCCATCTTGACCTTGAATCTGACCTTTGCTATGGTCCACTTCCATCTCCATAAAAATGAGCTAAAGGCTAGATTGTCATCTGTTTGCTCTTTTATGTTTTCCTGGGATTGATGACATATTCCTAGAGGTGACTAAAACAGATTAATTATCACACTTTGGTGCGAAGCATCAGAAAGGAGTTTGCAGCCCACAAGTGAATAGTTGTATGCAATTCTTCACAACGCTTAATGGACATTGTTATTCAAATCAGAAAATGCTGATTACTAGAGCAACAGAAGGAAAGAAGTTCCCACCACAGAATGAAACGAAAGGTCAAACAGCTTAAGGGGATCAAACAAATAAAATATGCAAGATAAGCAATTTCAGGAGTTGCATGGCTCTGATTTTGAGCTGAGGCTCTTTAGTCTGCATCCACTCTCATAGTAAAGGTAGGTACAGGCTTGGGGAAGAATGGCTGGAGAGCTGCCTGGTAGAAAAGGACTTAGGGGTGTTGGGCGACTGTCAGCTGAAAAGGGGCCACNAGAGAGGCAGGGGTTGGTCTCTTCTCCCAAGTTACAGATGACAGGACAAGGGGTAATGGCTTCAAGTTGCGCCAGGGGAAGTTCAGGTTAGATATTAGGAAATATTTCTTTACTGAAAAGGTTATCAGGTACTGGACTGGGCTGCCCAGGGATGTGGTTGAGGCACCATCCCTGGAGGTATTCAAGAGAGAAGTTGACTTGGTGCTCAAGGATATGGCTTAGTGTTGGGTGGTGTGGTGTGTTGTTTATGGTTGTTGGGTTTTTTGGATTTATTTTTTTTTCCATTGGTTGGCCTAGATGATCTTAAAAGGTCCCTTCCAACCTTGGTGATTCTGTGATTCTGTGTATACAATGAATGACCAGTTCTCTGGATTAGATACAGCGCATTATCACACTGGAAGCAACAATGAGAATTTCACTGCTTATGGGTGCCAGTGTTTTCCAAATTTATGAAGGATTTATCACTGAGTGTTCCTTTTTGACTCTTTTGAAGTGAATTCAATAAAACGTGCATGGGTCCTAATATCTATGTCTCAAGTAATTATATTTTGTTCGTAAGAGGAGAAAAGATGTTTTTATTTAATCAATTTTTTTCTCGTTAGATAAAATAAACATGGCATAAATTTTAAATTAATTCTGTAAAGGAAATGTAACATATCAGCCTTGTTTCTGAGCATATTATTTGAAGAATTGCGATTTTTCTGGGTACAGAACTACAGACAGAATTGTTCAGCCCCATCCCTTTTCTGAGCTACGCACATCCATTAAAAAACTAGTTTGGGTGCCACATTGCATTTGGGGGTTGAATGAGAACCCATGTTTTTTAATATCCTGACTAGGACCGCTGCACACTGCTACTCCTGGATTATAAAATAGGAGGAAAGGAAGGCATGGGACTGAATCCTTTCACAGAGAAGGTGCGTTGTCCACTTTCAGTCCATCCTTCCTTCGACTAAAGCCCCCACAAGATCCCAGTCGGTTAGCAGCAGAGTGAGAGGCCCTGTGCTGCCCTGCAGTCAACACGGAAAACACGGTTGCCTCTTTGCAGAGGCTCTATTTCCCTTTTGAGAGGAGAAGACTGAAAAATGAAATTTGCTTCTCTCTACATTTTGTACTGGGCATGTACTGCTAAGTTGCTATAACTTTCCTATTTCCTTATTCCATTTCCTGTTTGTAGTTTGCTTCCTTCACTTATGCATCTACAAATATAACATACACAAAAGCTTTTTAGGATCTGATCTTCTATGAGAGCTCTGAAGCACCTTTTTATTCTCTAACTATTAGCCCTAACATATATTATGCAATTACCTAGAGGCCTTCACTTTATGTATTCGCTTGGTCCTCACTCATACAGGCTGGAAAGAGAGTTTCAGCAAAGGTCTTCTCCCAAATTTCAGTCAGTAGAAAGCCACCAGTAATCTGCTTTCTTAAGAGATCACACCAGCTTTGAGGACAGACTCCTAATTCGTAGGCTGTCTCTCAATTCCTATTCTGTCTTGTGACAAGTGCACAAAGTCCTGAGTAGTAGCCGCCAGCACCTCCGCTGTACTGAAGGCTACCAAATTATTTGAATTTCCATGCAAAGCTGTGTGATCATTGTTTACTGCACTGAAGGGGAGGATGTGACAGCAAGTTAAAGACAGCTCAGCTGGTGGAAATGGGCTGATTCACCACTGGAGTATCACAGCTCTAAGGTAAAAAGTCCTAATCAGTCCTATTTACCATGCAGTACTTTAGTGAGCAGAGTTGATCTGTTCAATTAGTTACCTAGTTTCCTTGTACATCTATCTACTCTAAAACTGGGGCAGCTACTTAATGAAGAGGAGGTCTTCTCATGAGATTTAATTGTGGGGTTTTTTTTAAGCCTGGAGTGATCAGCACTTGCAGTATTTCTGTTCCCAATAAGTGTTTCTTGTGGCCATCCCATGTCAGCGAGATTCAGTAGCTGTAAAAGTTAGCCTGGTAACTTTTGAGACTTAGAAACACCACAATCAACTTTCTTATTGCCTGCAGAGGTGAATACCATGGTTATGAACCTAAAGATTTTTGTTGTCTTTTCTCAACATTTAAGAAATGTGAGACTGTCTTACTAACTCAAGTTTGCTTATTGAAGTCGTAATAAATCATAAATTTACTGTGAGGGTGGTGAGGCACTGGAGCAGGTTGCCCAGAGAAGTTGTGGATGCCCCATCCCTGGGAGTGTTCAAGGCCAGGCTGGATGGGGCTTTGAGCAACCCGATCTGGTGGGAGGTGTCCCTGCCCATGGCAGAGGGGTTGGAACTTGATGATCTTTAGGGTCTCTTCCAACTCTAACCATTATATGATTCTAGGATACTGTAAAAAAAAACAGGTTCCAAGAAAAAGCTGCCAGCAGCATAAGATATATGCAATTCTACTCTCAAAGATTTGGCCTAAAATCTATGTATTGACAGGATGTTTCTGTGCCAGCAATTGGAAACAGAGTGGAATCAAGAGCAGCAGCAACAATTTCCTTGTGTCATTGGTGCTGGGGTATAATTTATACCTAAGGCATTTCTGGCAACAGGTACCAAGTATTGCACAGATTTTTATTTTTTTTTTTTCCAAAATCTGTATGGGCCATTACTGTTTAAATTTTAAACCTCACCACTAGATAGTTTCAGGTGATGGTTATGGTAATGCTCTCACAAACAAAACATGGGGCTGGGGACACCTTTTGACTGCAATAAATATTATAGAGACTATTTGCCTTGCAGATCTTTCTGCTGCTCAAAACCCTTCCCATAAATGTGATTTCTTGCATCAAAAATCAAGCATCCTTTAATTTATTCAGATAGATTTAGCTACTCACAAATTTAAGCACGTTCAAAAAGCAAATTTCAGAGCCATCTGAATGAATAATTGTTAACAGATTAAATGTTGGTATAAAAAGTACTCTTACAGCTGTCCAGTCATGTGTAAGGAAAAGGACTACCCACTACATCAGACCATTCCCTGTCACTGCTCCAACAAGTGGTGGTGCCTTGATTTGTTTATTGCTTCTATGTGGCAACCAAATAATGGATAGATTTTTGGCGTTCTCATATAATTTCTAAGAAGGATTAATGAGTAAGAAGAGGAAAGGGACCAAAGGCAAAGGATGACAAGTAAAACAGCCGGTCTCTTTAGACCAACCAGCACATTTTGAACCGTGAATGCTATTCAATTATTCATTAGGACTTCAAAAAAAAAGTATTTAATTAGAGCTTCCTGGGTCAAATTTGGGTTGACTCAGCAGAAAGTATATTATTCTACACTTTTGTTCTGCCTTCTCCTATAAATTACCTGCAGAAGGAGTTAAACAATGGTAGTACTGTGGTACAATGGCCTACTTGTCACTTGTTGTCAAGGAAAAGGTGCTCATTGCCGACTTCTGTACTGTTTGCCATTAGATAAATAGACATACAAACTTCTGGCTATTCGGACCTTGCAATCTTTTATCCCCAAGAGAAAACCATTGATCTTTTTCATCAGAACATACGTCAAAACCAGCAGCAAAATACCCATGATTCCTGGTATTCTATTCCCTTGGGCTCTCTGTGCGAAGAGAGAGATTGATTTTTACTTTTTAGGGTGGATTTGCTCTTAAATTAGCCTTTTTTTTTTTTTTCTTTTCTCTTTTTTTTTTCAGCATTTCATTCTATAAAGTTGCAGTAATGGGGGAAAGCAGAACCAGCGATGTTAACTAGATGGAACAAATGGGGATTTTTTACACACACACACACTTCAGTATTTTGAGAGGAATTCCAAGCAAGTGAAACTCTTCTGGGTCCAAAAGCTACAGGGCGTTGGCTTTAATATTATGATACCACTACCAAATGTGATGACAGCAGGAGCATTGGTGATGCCTGGGTGAGTTACTCCACGCTGAGCGGAGTGAAGCTGAGTGAAGAAGTCTTACCTTGCAGGAGGAAAAGCCAATATCTCCCCGGAGGGCCGAAGGGGAAGGTGTGGCCATAGGCTGTAGCTTCGGGGTTAGCCGGGGGTGCAGAGCACACAGGTGGGTACATGGGCTGCCTTTCCCATTAGCTGCCATCCCCTCTGCAAGAAAAGCAAGGTTTGCTCAGCGTTAGGAAGAAGGCGTGAGTCTACAGCGGAGTTCAAAATGTATGTTGGCTGCCGTACCCTAACACTTCTGTTCTGTCGGGAAAAAGAAAAGGAAGCCGGAGAATCAGTTCTCACATGTTTGTTCTCCATACTTCTGACTTTAAATAAAAATAAATAAATAAATAAATAAATTAAATAAAATCCTATTAAGCAATCTCGCAGAAATTTTTTGCTGATCACAAAAGGCCTTTCAGTATTGTAACTTGCTTAAATAAAACCGATTTTAGTTAACATCTCAACAAGTTATTAACTCTGCTATGACCACCACGTCATCCCAAGACACTGAACAACCTTTCCGTGATTTTTGTACCTCCCTCTGTTATGAAGAAACATAAATTTCATCAGCGTGATCTACTCCGGTTTAAAAAGAAAAAAGAAAGAAAAACAAAGCCAAAATAAATAATCTGATACGGCTTCAAACTGACAACTTTTTCAAGATTCTTTTCAAGCTCCTAAATTTCAGTTTATACACACTAAAATAGCAACATTTGGCACTGTAATCAAGTTTACTTAAATAAATTAAATGCTTAATAGAACATCCTTGACATACTGAGAGAAACCGAACTTGCATTTTATAATTTTTTTTATTCAATTCCAGCTACAAAATACTTTCAATACAGAAAAAAAATGCAATCTTTGACCTCTGTCCCAGCTCTGTGCTTCTGTACCTACTTTCAGCAGTGCAAAAGCAAGCAAGAAACCAAGCAAGAAATAAAATGATACTGCAGATCAACCTGCTATGGTATTAGAGGACAGTAGATGTTCACAGATTAGATCTTTCTGTTTGAATAGGTTTATTTCTGCATATGTTCCCCAGACATTTTATTGTAAACCTGGTATTGATGACTGCTAGCCAGGAATTATTAATGAACTGTTAAGAAATATTTTTTTGTGCATTGTGCAACGAACCTGCATTTTATTTCTTTTTTTAAAGATAGTTTCTAATTTGGGGGCAGGATTCCTTTATGGAAATAAATGGAATATGGAAATATGGAAATTTTCTGGATACTTAGTAATGCTAAAGCACAAAGTCTTTTATCAGAAGAGCTACAGAATTTTAGGTTATTTAATACAAACTTTTAACACATTCATAATATACTAATTTAAAAGAGAAAATTAGATGTGAGTCTAACCTGCAGTCCACAGGAACAAGTGTCTCAGTGAAAGGTTTGATCAGCCAGGGTCAATTTTTGCATCAGAATTGGATTCCCACAAATCTTACTGCTGAAATTATCCAACATTCAGAACTCTTTTATGTAACAGGGCAACTCTAGTGACCAGTGATGCCTGGAAGCAAGAAAAAGGGGCAGGAGCAACTAAAAATTGTTGCTCATTAAAATGCTAGCAGCTTTTAAAAATGTTGGTGCTTTTTGAGGGTGCCTATTTGCCATGAGCAGTGCAGAGAAAAATACACGCTGCAGGCAACATCCCTTCACACTCAGCATCTCTGAGGCTGCTTTTGCGTGGAAACGGCCTGAAGAAGCTACTGCAGAGTGTTTTCAGCTCCCTCCGCACTTAGGGGCTGGCACCAGGAGAAGGAGGTGACACAGCAAGGTCTGCAGTACAGCAACCTACCCCTGCTCCTACAGCTGGGGGGGGGAAACAAGCAGAAAGAGGGGAGAGAAACAGGTACATGGAGCTGAGGGCTGGTGGAGAGTGCAACGGACCTGAGGTGGGAGACCCCAGGTTGAGGATCATGTGGCTCATTTGGAGAAATGGAAATATTTCCTTTCCTCGCTTCAGAGGGGAATGAATTATTGGCACTAAAAGAGCGGAGGGTAAATGAGAAATATTTTGAAATTCTGGCCACATATTTGCATGGATCACCTGCTCTTCTCAATCATAAAAAAAAAAAAAAACCAAAGGAAGAGATGACAAAGTAAAAAGAAATCAAAACTGTTACATATCACTGTACCTGATTTTTGTATTCAGTACTTGAATACCTGACCTACAAAGTCCTGAATACATTTGAAAGGACTGTAAGAGGGCATGAACGGATAAGCATTATACAGCTAGGAATAAACACCAAGGAAAAGCAGCAGCATCTCTGTTACAACCTGTGCAAGAGCCAAGATTCCCTTTTGAACCCTTACACTGACAGTGCCCGTAGTGAGGACCTCGTGGTTTTAGTTTTGCTCACGTTCTTACTGAGCAAACCCCAGTGCTGAGCCTTTTGGCTGTTAAAGTTAATATCCTGTACTTGCCTACACTGAAGAGGTGAAAGAATTCAAACGCTCAATGTGAGATTTCCTTGAAAGCAAATTCTGTATTAAAACCTTAAGAAAACTTGGCTTGTAAATGACTTGGGGACACTCTGAATCTGTAATTGAATCTATAGTTTAAACTACAGTAAGAAACAGCATTTAGCATCCTGTAAGTACGGTTGTTGTTAAGGCAGCTGGAAAATATTTAAGTATTCAAATAATTGTGTCATCTACAGCATTGCTTATATCACTAGGATCATTTATAAATCCCACGAAATTACAGGATTTGTTTTTTATCTCCAGTAACTCTGTCATTTGATTTTGTTTTCCATCCTCACATTGTGAGCATATTAGCTTTTTGACATCCAGTGGCAACAGCTTCCTGGATTCTGTGGCACTGCTTCAGACATGCTTTAAACAGCACATTTAAGCAATTTTGAAATTCCGTGGTCTTAGAGACACAGGTGATTGCCGCCTCTAATTTTGTGATCTAATTGCTCTATTCAAATGCTAGCCTGTCCTTCAGTCACAACATGCCCACTGCTCAATTCAGATCTGAATGACTAAACCTAAAATCTCACAACTTGATACGCTCATAATATACATCATATTTCCCAATTTACAGCTTGACTGCCTCTCTTAGTCCAGGCTTTACCAAAACCTCTAAAAATTGAGGGAGTAATTATTTCATATGCAATTAGCTTGAAGAATCATCTTGCTGTGGCAGAGGAAAATGCACACCGTATTTATGTGCATTTACACATACTGCATACTTCTATGCTATAAACAAGAGAGAGACAATTTCATAGAAGGGCTTGAGATTGACCATGATGTTCGCAGAAACCATTAGCTTCTGTGCCGTAACAGATCCCGTTATAGAAATGCAGGTCCTGAATTTTAGGATTTATGCTTTTATACAATTAGCCTTAAAACTCAATCAGTCTTCTAATGACAGAAATTATTCCCCCTCAACCCATAATATTCGGGAGTCCTCTGAAACTGCGTGCTGGGAATTACAAGATTTTACTTCTTACAGGCCCAAGGTAAATAACTCCTTGGGGGTCACTGGCTACTAAATCCATGCTAGCGAGGTGGGCGAGTGCTGAAGGCTTCTTCTTGCCTCGTCTATAAGGTGCTGCAGGACTTGGCTGCAGCCTCCCCAGGGCGCTCCTCTCCTGCTCCTCAATATACCCTCTGGATTTCCTTACATGTTTCCTTTGAGCTCCAAAGCAGGAGGTTGGAAAGGAAGGCGAGAGGGTCAAGTCATAGAATCACAGAATGGTTAGAGTTGGAAGGGACCTTAAAGATCATGGAGTTCCAACCCCTCTGCCCTGGGCAGGGACACCTCCCACCAGACCAGGTTGCTCAAAGCCCCATCCAGCCTGGCCTTAAACACCTCCCGGGATGGGGTCACTCATGTTCATCACAGCAGAGGAACACGAGCAGCGACCCAAGGGCTTCCTTTTCAGATACAGCCTCAGCACCCTGTGGTAGGACTGTGGCCTTTTCCCCAGGATGTTCGGAGCCTTCAGAGGCTTTGCCACAGATGAGGTAAAGGTGACTCAGTGAAATCACAACCCAGTACACAGATGCCAAAACATTTGTTTACAGTAACTTCTATGAAGCTGAAATCCTGCTTATTCATCGCAAACAGTTCTGTTTGTGCTTCAAAACCCGTCAAATGAAAATATAGCATTCTTACCTTAAACTAGGGCTAATACTGAAAGTTAATAAAGTCACTCCTAAAAAATTACCAAGTTCTAAAGAAAATCCCTGAAATCTCCGTGTCAGCTTGACATTGACTGCTTTGTGAAATCTGACTGACATGGGTGTAAACATCTTGACATTTGATGTTTTACAAGCCTAGTAAAGTCTTCAGCCTAAGTCACAGCTAGTTCTACCTTTTCATAGTAGTTAATACTGTCACCATATAAGCAGTCGCAATTCACCAACAGCAATAAGCTGAGTAGAGGGATGAGTCCTTCTCACTAGGTAAAATAATAACTATATAGTTTTCAAAGCTCTGTAACTCTTGGTAGAGTTCCATGCATGGCTGGTGTACGCACACACACGTAGACAGCTGGGAGTGAACCACAATCCAGTGGTCAGAAAGTATACAGTACAGAAGAACAGCCATGCTGGGTCAGATGCTTTGTCCGTATCTTCCCTCCTCGTTCACCCTTCGGCTACCACAAGTTTAGCAAGGCTAGTTAATAGCCTGATCTATAACAAAGTTTGTATTTTTAAACAGTTACATGACACCTATCAACACTTTTAGAAGAAATGGTATGTCTGCACATTAAAAACAGCATTGCAGTATTTTTGACTACTGATATTGCTGATTAATGTCCTGGCATCTTAACAAGGAAAATAAAAGCTTCTTACAGTTGCAATTTTCCTGACTTCAGAAAAGCAAAATGAACAACCAAGACATAAATTGCTGAGGCAAATAGCTCTTTTTCTACCTGAATTTGAGGCATGCTGCTTTTACCAGTCAACTGCCTAACTTAGATGTGCTCTTCATATACTATAGCGCCCACTGGTTATACACTTTACACTTACTATACTGGATGGTATGGTTTCATTGGTAAATATTATACCTAAATTGTTTTCTATTATATCTAGTATATTATTATATATACAGTCAGTCATTACTTTTGTAGTTATCTGGGAAACCACAGGCAGTTATCAGTAAGGAAAACTGATGATAAAGCATTATTATTATCTAGTGGTGAGTATTTTAAAGTAAAACTCATGCACATGCTAGAGATGTTATTTCGTTGTTATGATCCTTGTTGGAAAACTAAGCTATTACGTTTGAAGATTCAAGTATTATTCTGTTACAGAAATAGCTTTATTTTCATGGATTGGGGTATGGGCTTTTTTATGACATGATGGACATATTATTAATAGAATAAACCTAGAATGGTTTAATCTCAGTTACTAATAGTTCTTCAGAACATAATGAATGATTGCTGCAATCTAACTTTACTTTGTTTGAAATGTTACAGTTCTTTGAAAAATCATCTGCTTGACCATCTCCTTTGAACAACCTATTTTTTGAGAAATACTAAAAATTCACCCCTATTCTAGGTCTTTAATATCTTCCTTCTCCTGACAAGTCTTTTTCCAAACTGAAGATTTTTGTTTTATTTAGTGCCCTTTGCACACAAGTCTTTCCATATCTTGTATCATCTTATATCCCTGTTGTCTTTCCAGGTCTGTTCTGTAATCCCGCTATCCCCATTTTGAATGGGCCCTGTCAGTCAACACCGTGACACGATGACATTTCTGATTTAGCTCCACTCCTTTCCCCAAAATTTCCTACAGTTCTCTTTGCCTTTTTGACTGATAATGAGTATCGAATAATTTTTTTCAAAGATCTATCCACACTGTCTCCCGTATCACCTTCCTCAGGGCTGAGTTAGAGCCCAGCACATCACCTACAGGTAGGGTTTTGCTTCCAGGGATACTCTATTCTGCAACGTGTCCGTAAGTTATTTTTGCTACGCTGAGAAACTAGAAGTCAGGGAAGAAACTTATTACTGGAGCATATTTTCCATTGCACCTCAGCAGCTTTTGCTTCTCAGCTGACCCCTAAGTGATAAGAGTAGAAAAGAAATGAGCTTTGTTCCCTGCATTTTTCCTCTTCCATCTAACTGCTGCACTTCAGTACAGAGTTTCCACGATTAGAGTGTAAGCGATCTTGCCCTCCTGCTTTTGAGGAAAATCCTGCCCTATCAGTATTTTTCTTTGGAGATGTCCATCAGCAGAGGAAAAGGGTCAGGTTTGCAGAGGGCATCCTGAGAAGCAGGGTTTGGATAGATTCCCCCAGATTCGCCAGGAACGGATCCCTACTTGCCACTGTGAAGCTGTGCCCTCCCTGGTGTCCAGAGAGTGGAGGAAACGTCATGTTGGTTTTTTTCGTCTTCTCTGACAGAAAAGTAGCTGGTAAAGTAACAGGAGTCTTTTACACCGTATGAGGTGTATGCATTGGCCACAAACCACCTGCTGTACTGATTTGCAGACAGGGATATGTAAGTAAAACTCACCCATCTCTAAAAGATCCCCTGGATCTGACTGGTTTAGTTGGGCATTAGATATGGTCCATAATTCAGTATATAAACATTCTGGGGAAAATATGAGTGTTGAAAAGAGTGAAAAGCATCAGATGCTGTTGCAAAGAAGGGGAGCGTGTCAACTCTTTGAGATCAGGCTGGCAAAAAGCTCCAAACTTTCTATGATAGGTTTTTGTTAATAAACTTTGCGTGCTTATATCCATGTCCCGTTCCCCCCTCCTCCCCTGAGCATGAGGCAGGGGAAAAAAAGGATCATTTGTATTACAGTTATTTGCAATCTAATTTGCCAGGCCAAAGGATAGTCTGAATGATCTAATTCTCAATATACTACAGGACCGAGGTGAAGTACAAATCATCTTAGAGGATCCAATAATTCTGTTTCAATTGATCAGCTTTTTAGGCAGCATCCTTCAGTTGAGACTTTTCAGATAAGTAAAGTAAATTAGGTTGGAAACAAAATGCTAGTTTCTGAAATGTGGATTTCACAATGTCTTTTTGCTCCGACGGGAGCTCGGCAGCATTTCTTCTACCCGCTCGAGGCCTACGGAGCTGCGCATACTGTACTCTATCAAAGCCCAGTTCTTTGCAGCTCAGTGAATAAAATACTGCAGTTTCTCCCATTGACTGACTGAAATAAAATAATCTATGATGCATGAACAAGTCTAAATGAAATAATAATATCCTTAGCAGTGAAAAACGGATTGGTAATACAGTAATTGAGCAGATTTATTGCCATCTCCTTGAGCTAGCCTGCTGAAACAGCCTGCTATTTTATTTAATCTCATATCAGAGGAATTACTGGCTGGTAATCCATTGTTAAACATCATTTAGAATGATGGATGAAAATGTCAGCTTTTCCAACATAATCAATTCATATCTCATTAGCACATATTATTTATGATTCTCATAATGGGACCTGCAGGGGTCTCCAGGGGGAAATGGAGACCTCAGCTGTTGTTGAAATGAGATGAGATATACTGTAGCTTATGAGTTAATAACTGCATATAAAAAATACTTCCCCACAGTATTGATTGTCCTTACCATTTTACAAATGAATTGAGTGCCTTGGCTTCCCCTCTTGCTGTGTACGGCAGCTCTTCCTTCTATTCATTTCGTTGCTCATAATTCAGTGAGAAAAATATTAAAAAGCATATAGGAAAGACTATTTTACAAATAACTTTTAAGACACCGGGAGGGGAGGGTAAGAGTCTTTGAATGTAAAGTAATAAGAAACACTTTACTGCTCTGTTGCTGTTTGCTAAGGACTTTGGGCACTTTTTCCCCCCTCAGTCCCTATGAAGACAAATCGACATATTTTTCTAGCTACAGCACAGTTGCATTTTAAGGATACTTTCTACCGTATGCTGCCTCAAAGACCAATGAAAAGCAAACCTTGATTCATGGATTTAATGCAGCTGATGGTGCAGCAGTAATCATGGTCACAGTGTCAACTGCTGCCTCAATTAAACTACATTTGAGAATCATTTTATGCTTCAGCTCATAAACATCAATAAAGGAAAATGAGTAATAAATGACTGTCTAGAGTACAAAGGACCAGCTCATATTTCAGATGAAAATGAAGACAAAATGTAGCTTTTATTTGCCTGTGGAATTCCCATTAACTGCATCACTGACAGGAGGGAGTTGGATCAATAGTTGGCTGGCCGCAGAAAACAGTTTCTGGCTGTTCAGCAGCCAATGCAAAAGGAAAACTGTCATATTGTGATCTTTATCAGGTAATCTTCATTACACCAGACCAATGATATATGTATATGCTGGTCAGCTAGGGGCACTTCTAATTCCTGCTTCTATTTGTGGTCTGAGCACAGTGTGCTCACAAATTATTTGTTTACAGCTGTGAAAAACCTTCAATGTTCATCTCTTTTATTCTTTTTATAGGTAATCCATAACCAGGAACTTTCTCTCAAGACTCCTTTATTCACTCAGAATTTTTAAAAAAGCAAGCGCTGTATCAAAACTTATCTTTCTTCCCGCTTAAGAGGAATCTGCTAGCACCTTTTGTGGCTGTTATTGTTGAGGCTTGACTGAAAGATTTACTGAGTACCCTTCACTAAGTTCTTGGAGGGTATTTGTGCCTTATTATGAGCATTTCTGGGCTTATTTGAACAAAGGCGACTGCTAGCTGTGAAGGAAAAACAAACACTCTCTCCGAGCTGCCAGCTTTTCTGGGTGGCAGCTTGTATGTATGTATGGCAAACTATACGTGAAACATGATCATCTCCTATTTTCCCCCACACCAGATCTGCAGAGCGGAGATATTTCACTCCTTTGTAACGCTCTGTAAGGCATGCAGCTTCATCTCAGTGTATGCGACATGAGAATCTGTCCGTACAAGGCAGCAGCTCTGGCTCGGTTGGTACGTGGCTTTCGGATGAGCAGCCTTTCAGAGCGCAGCACAGATTTTTAAAACATCACCGCTTTCAAATCTAGAATAGGAGGGGGGAAAGCACTTGCTCTTCAATGCAGCGATGACATAAATTTATCAAAACCTCTACACAGATTTAAAAGCAACCACCTTATTTTTACACCTATTCACAACTCAGTTCTTGTGACCCACCATAGATCCTGTTTCTCTGTTTAGTTTCCTGGTTTAGTCTGAGCCTGTGAAAATTAAAATTCCAATATGGGATTTAATACCAAGCATCAAAACAAAAGCAACATGGTTCACAGCTACTAATGAGATTTCCTTTAAAAACTTTTAAATTCTTACAATCAACTTCTACTTTAACTGTAATACACAATGATATTTGACCTGCAGACATATGCACCCTCATTTCAGGATGATAATTAAAGCTGATGTTTGTATACATAAAGTGGACCTCACAGCTGCTCTTAAATGTTACATCTTCCTCCTTCTCTCTGTCCTTGGGTTCTGTCCTTTATCCTAATTCTCCTCACCATGCCACCTTCCACTCAGTTTCTATTTTCTGACATTTTCCCTCTTTTCCAGTTCATTCGAGTAACTAGTTTTAATCCTGCCTCCCACCTGTCCTGCTACACGTTTCCCCCTCCTTTCACTTAACAAGTCAGTAATACAAAGTGATGAGATGATAATAAAAATATATACATCCTGTACGTGACTACAGTAACTACCTACTAGCACACTTTCCTTCAACAACATCCCATTTCTTTTCATTCTCCTCAGTTATCCTTGGCTCCTCCTTATCCTGTCTTCTGGCTGCTTACCCCAGTAAATCTCTAGTCTTATATACCACATATTTACTCTCCCCAACATGCTTATTTGCACTTCTAGTCTCTTTCTACAAAGCCTTAATCTCTTCTGTCTCTTCAGATCTTTTTCCAGTCCACCTATCCAGCTCTCTCTCCCTTCATGTCTCTCTTCACTGCTTTAGCTTTCTTCTGCTTTTCCTCTAAACCTTGTCACGATCTGCTGATTCCTCCTTTCTCCCTTGCTCCTCAGGCTGTCTCCTGCTTTCTGTTCTCCTTTTATAAACTAGTTTCCCTCCAGTTGGTTCAATTTATTCTGGACAAGGTGGTTGAAAATAAGTCAAGGCACTCCCATGTTTTGAAGAGGCAGCTTATTTCCAGGTGCAAAGCTGGCCAGGGGATGGTGGCCATCTCTTCACGCAGCAGCCTGGAGGTGGCAGCTTTTGTGAATAAATGAAGGTTTGTGAGTGTTGGAGCCAGAATTGAAGATCTGCCCTCAGAAGACACAGGAAAACTCATGACGTTCACAGCGCTCTCATGAACTCGCACAGTTAAACCAGTTTGGCAGAATGCATCATGTGCTGGTCTTCATATTAAAAACCAGTACATTTTAGGGCAGTAAAAGGTGTTATTCAAAGGAACATGGAAAAGATGTCTAAGTACAAACTGTTTAACATTTTTTAAATTGCAGAAACCTGTTGTGATTTTTTTTTTTTTTGAAGAATCACCAAATGCTATGAGGTTGGAAAAGACCTCTGGAGATCACCTAGTCCAACCCCCAACCAAAGCAGGTCCACCTAGAGCAGGTTTCCTATTACTAAAATTTTATCAACATTCTAATGTTACGATAGTCCAAACAGTTTTTAATTATATGGATCTTTTTATATCTTATTATCACAGTACATTTTAACATACTGAAGCCTCAATTTTCCATAACAGAATGTGGAGGTTTTATTGAAAAACATCTACCCCACCTACATTATCTGTGATAACCTTACGACAGAGACTTAAGGAGTCTAACGTACAACAAAAGGACTATTCTTCATACACACACTGATTAAGGGAGAATATTATTAAGGGAGCAAATTCCCACAAGAGAAATAATATCTTAGATATATTAATATATTTATCTCTAGCTTTTCTCCCACAAAATGAACTTTTTTTTTTAAATAGAGGGTTTCACTTTCAGTCCAAATCTCAGCAGCAAACTCCAGAAAAGGAATGTGTCCTCAACAAAACACAGAAGTCAGGAAACAATGTTGGTTTTTCTGACCAAACCATCCCTGAAATTCTTTTCACCAAAAGCATGAAAATAACATTTGGGTAATTTGACTCTCATTCATCTTTCTCAAGGGACGGAAAACAGAGCAAAAAGACACAGCTTATATTATGTTCTCTCCCACGCAACTGCAGTTTTCTGAATTTGTCACTCTCTTCCCTGAAAAAAATTACTTCAAGATCCCAAGGNAACACACCAACAGGGCATGGCTTCCTGGAAGAAAATTCTGGTCAGCACCGATCACAGCAAGACAATCATTAAACCCAAATGTCAGCCTCCCACAAAGAGGGACATGGTTTTACATTAGCACAAACTCAAAATATATGACAATAAAATATTGCAAGATGAGAAACATTATTTAGAATCAGCAGAATTCAGTGGCCTGTCTTAATATGCTTTTATTTTGCTTTCAGTGTATGAGTTACCTGTACAGGTAACCAAAATGCATTCTTGAGAAAAGATGGCACCAAAAAAGGGAAGTTACCTTGTTAATTCCTGTGAAAGCAGATGTAAGCTCCAAATTGAGCCATCAGATATCTTTTCTTTTTCTTTTTTTTTTTTTAATAGTTCTAAAAGAATAGAGAGTCAGAAATTCAAAACTAGCTGCTAAAAAAAAAAACCAAAAAATTTGAAGAAGAAATACAACAGAGAATCCACAATGCAGACACTGCAACATGTGTCGGATGAGGGTGGGGGTCTGCCAGATGAAATGGAATAATATATTATTCCTTTGTGGGATGTTTTGTTATGCTTTGATAAAGACTTCAGGGCATTGCTATTTTTCATAATTTGCTATATGGCTTCCAATGAATGCTAGGTTACCACTTTATGATTAGGCTACAAAAGTAAAGGCATGTGCTTTTTCTTTTATAGTAACAGCTAATGCTTTAATTAATTTTTGAAAAAGTGGATGGGTGAAAGATCCCGATAGTGAGCTTTGAGAACACTAAATCATATGTTCAGCATACAGCTAAGATGCAGATGAACAGCACTTTAAGGCACAGTTAACATGACAAAGGTTTTATAAATATTTTCCAGGTGGTTGAAGAATTTAGTAGCATTCCACTAAATATTTGCACTAAAATATTATTTTCTGCACTAACATAAACACACAGTATTGCAACAACCTTGATAATTACATTCATTAAATGCATTATCTGTATGAGCTCATGATATTCTACCTATGATGTAGGACAAGTGTCTCATGTCGCTGACTTTAAAAACAAACATTCTAGTTAAAAATATTGAAATATAAATATTTACTACCCTTTACTCTCTATATAAATTAGTTTCTGGCTTCTCCACCCCTTTTTGCACTTAGTGGATATGTGGTTTGCAATATTGAATGAAAGCACAGGTATGCACTGCTTTATGCTAGGAACTATCAATAATACGTACCTAATACATCATATTGAATGAAAGACTTCATAAATCAGTTATACAAGGGATCATACAATGCTTTTAGCGAATTTCCAAAGAGTCATAAAAACTATAAATCAATGTATTTTTGATTAATCAACTCACAGTGTCAGCTTTTGGCCATAGTTATCTGCTGTGTCCTTCTTACTGCAGGTACAATAGGGAGATGGCTATCATCTGTCAGAGGGAAGCTTAAGCAAGAAAATAAGGGGAAAAAAACCACACCATCCACATGACTCCCAGTATCTATTGCAATGGGGCCGTAGATCCAGTACTCAACAATCTGACCTACAGTCTAGAATTTACAGCTGACATAATGGAAGTTTTGAATGGTAAAGAGCAAGCAAACCCTAACTCTTCAAAAGTTTAGAGAGCCCTAAGCAAGCACTGAATTAAATGCATACTCACATCTTTCTACCATTTCATCACATTCTTTAGATAAACTGAGCACTGAAGTCAGTAGAATCGCAGTAAGTAGAACCAGTTAGCTCCCTTCCCTGAATCTAACACTACGTGGATAGAAGGGAGTAGAATCTCAGATTTGCCTGTGTGTTGAAGTCTACATTTAGTCTACATTGCCTGCATTTAGAAAGGAACCACCTCTGATTCATTTTTCCAAAGAAAATGCTGTTGAAGAGTGAAATCCCATGCACATCGTAAAAGACATTTGACATCAATATTTAATTTTATTAGTTATACTACAGGTACTCTGGGGAACCTGATGGAAAGCCTTCTTAGTATTGATTAGAATTCAGCAATCCCACTGCACACTGTTCAAAAAATTATTCAATTACAATTAATTTTTCCGTTCAGAATAAATTAAAATTTATCCTGAAAATTTAATAAAAGTATTCAAGGTTAGAACACATAGGGATTTATAATTCCGAGATGGAAGTACTAACTACAAATTACTATGATTTTTCATTTGCATAATCAATTTTTTTAATTCATTCTATTTGCCTGCACAAGATTACAGTGATGGTATGGTTTTAATGTTTTGTGAAAACTTCAGAATTACCTCTTCCATGTGCATAACATTGAAAGATGACTATTAGCGATGCTGTGCTTTCTCATTTTCACACAAAAGAGACTTAAAAGAAACAGTAATGAACACATTGCTAATCAAAATGCAATGAATACATAAGAGTCAATATATCTAACTTTGGAAAAAAAAAAATCACTCTATCAGCTTTGTTGTGTCAGAAGCCTCTAGACATCTATCTTCTCTGTGGCATGCAGTGGGTTCCTTTGGGCTATCCTCAATTTATAAATGTTATTTACTTAATTATTTTCAGTACACCACGGTTCCAATAAGGAATCACCCAGAACAGAAATGTCTATGCAGGGGTTAGGATTCAAAATAGACAGCAATGTTTCTTTTAAAAGTCTCATGAAATCAAAAGGAGAGCAGATCACAAATTCTTTTTAAGAGCAATGATGTCAAAACTCACAGTTACCTGGATTTATCATGGTTAAGTAAAAATATTTGATGCTTTCTTACGACACACAGTGCTGGAGTGTCAGATTTCCAGCACTGTGTATAAAAGCAGGCACTGGCATTCAGGGCTAGAAATAGCCATTTGCTTTTTCTTATGAAAAACACAGAGAAACAGATTGTTTCTACATTGCTAGCAGTGGAAAACTGTATCAAGAGTTACTCTTCCCACCTATTTCAGGTAGCTCAGACAACAGATCAAGTGAGACATCACGCCAAGTAAAAAACTGAAAAGAAGCCAGTATGTTCTGCAGCTTTCTAAAAAGGAAAGTCAGCAGGAGTTAAGAGACTACTTCTGGATACCTCTTATTTTTAATTTCTCTTTATTAATCCTGTGGTACTACGTGAGATTCAGCATCCCATAACAACATCAGCATGTAGTTTGATAATTAGGACAATTTTGTGAAATTTCTCCCTCCTGACCCTGCCCTCTCTCATCAATCATCCCTCCCGGGAGGAAGAAGAGCTGTTCTTGTAAAACTGAAAAGACCTAACCCAAAAATTTGTGCAGCCAAAGTTGTGGGTCCGAGAGAAATGACACAACTGAAAATGATGACCACGTAAAGCCTGTGGAACTTCATCCAGGCCATGAAGGCAGGGTGCATGCTAATTTGCAATATTTGAGCAAGATATTCGAAAAATTTGGATTCTGATAGCTGGCAACTCACTTTATTAAGGCAGCCCTGGTGTCTTTTTTTCTTTTATTTTCAGAAGTGCTGAGTTGTAGCCTGCAAGAAGCGAAGAGAGTGAAACCAGTTTTCAAGGAGGTAGTCAGTTCCAGAGAGGAGATTTAAGAGAAGTTAAATGAAAAATTTTACTTTAGTTAATTTACATCAGGGAGTGAAGAACCATTGGCTTGTGTGCATATTTTATTACAGCAGTTTGAGGTTTTAGGTATATACTTTGTGGTTTTTTTCATAACTATGCATCACTTTCAGATAATATCTTTTATTTCAAAATCCAAAATTTTGTTGAGAATATCTCAGGGAACAAAAAACAAACAAAAAATAATAATAAAAAAAATCATTTTCCACATACTTAAATTAATTTGCTAAAGATCTAGTCACAATAAAATAAAGACCTAGTCAAAATGAAATCAAATTATTACCACATAATATGATGTATTATAGAGTTGTTTTCAGGATATCTAAAGACTCAACAATTAATTTGCAGCTGGAAAGAAAATGAACAAATTTATACAGGAAATTAATTCACTTTTAAGTCAGCGGTAGGTTTTTGGAGGGGAGAGTACATGTGATGATGTTTGAGGTATTAGTTTTGTTTTGGTTTTGGTGGTTTTGTTTAAATTTTAGCTGAAGTGAACACGTGGTAAGTTTTTCAAAGCAATGTTTTGGATGAAGACTTTGCATAAACCTGCTAAGCAAGTAAAACCCTGGCAGGTATGTAAAAATCTGACAGGATGTTTAAAAAGGCAGTCTTGCATCTCTGGATATAATATAGCGTAGACAAAAGCTACGTATCAAATAGCTCAGTGGAGCAAGGATTTCATAGTGCTATTCTTGCTGTGCACTGGGCAAGGACTTTTCATTTCACACATCATCATTCACAGTTTGCTGCAGTGACTCGACACAGTCAGAACATGTCAACAACACACAAAGTGAAATATTTCGGTGTGGTTTTCCTTTGGAAAATGAGGGACATGGGATTTTGATTTCAATTACCTTATGTTACAGTGAGAAGAAGGAGGAAAAGAAAGAATCATATTTTCTGGTTTGGTAATGACCGGCCACATCAGAAGCATGTTCTAAAACCTACTGTCAGCCAGGATAGAAATAGGTATTTAAGGGTAGAAACAACATATATAATTAGACAGAGAGATGAAAGTTGTTGGTAAGTCTTACTTCTTTTCTGATATCCACTAATACACTGGGTTAAAAAACAACAACAACAAAAAATTACTGTCCCATAATAAAAATCAATTTCTGATTTTACAGCAATAAGCAGGTTACATCTTGGCCATTTTCACCCAGGACAATACAAGTGATTTTTAGAGGAAGAAAAAAAAAAAAAGCAATTGTGTGACAAAAAAATAACCTCTAGTAGTCAGACAAAATACAGTTTGTGTATTCTGAGTCTGAGTTCTCTCCCTTCCCACCCACAATCCCTCTCAGTTGATACCTGCTATTTCTAAGAGTGAGAGTAGCTGCTGCAACACATGGAAGAACAACACCAAATTTTTTGCAATACGAACAGCTGGCTCAGAGCAAAGGACATTACACTATGGTCATGAAAAAAAGCTGAAAGCACAGGCTTTGAATAAAAAAAACTTCTGGCAAAAGCCCATATTTGAAAAACTTCTGGCAAAAGCCCATATTTGAACTGGTGTTTAAGTTTTAAAACGGTTTTTAGTGAACCACTTATATTAGTTGTGGCTGTAGCTCTGTGGCTCTTTATGCCATCTTAAATCAGATTTTGGAAGGTGGATATGAAATAGTGCGATCAAAAGAAACGTAACACACACCATGCTCATAACAACACACGTTTGAACAATTGCCAGATGGAAAATTATAGCAGCCTAAAAACCCCAAAACCCAAACCCACAGCAAATCCTGGACTTTTTTTTTTTTTTTTTTTAATTTTAATTAACAAAATTTTAAAAA
>VZRU01018545.1:203831-220798 GCA_013398155.1 Pedionomus torquatus
CTAAAAATGTTAAATACAATAAAATGAACCACAACTTGCCAACCTCTAGCTTGATTCAAAACTGAAGTCTCTGGAATGGTACTGTAAGAGTAGAGGAAGATTCAGACAGCAGAGCACACTCAGAGCACACTGAATGACAATTTCTACCGAGTAAATTGTGCTGGGCACACTTTTCAAATAATTATGAATAACAAATCAAGGAATGTTCTTCTTAACCAAGATATGAATCTACACAGAAATATTTCCCATGTCATCTAATATCCACCACCCAAATTTTTCAGCTACGTGATCAGCACTAATTAATACTGTAACAGCTATTGAAAACAGCTATTAGCATTTTGATGCACAAGTCCTTTCTAAACTGTTTTAAAATGAAAATTATTTTGTGGAAAAGCCCAGCCAATGTTCAGTTTGAATAGCAGTCATACGTTGGGATTTTTTTCATATAGCAAGGAGGTTAAGCATTTAAAATATTGATAATTAATCTTCATCCCTGCGTGTAAATACTAAAGCAGCTTACACACAGTGAGCTTGTTTCAATCGAGACACACAGATCTAGTTAGAGCAAATGTGAACTCAGGCACATCTTACTCTCATTGCTATGTTCTAGCTAATTATCTAATTTCCCATCTTTTTTTTGTATGATGAATGCCAATGAAACTGGTAGTAGAACAAATGGGATAGAATGATTTTTAAGTGCATGTTCACTGGACATCTCACGGGATTACTCCGAAACAGAAATCTAAAAAGTAATCTTTCTTTTACCTTGTCAAATACCGGAGTCTTTATTCCCTCTCCTACAGTCTTTGCCTATTCACCAACGGGTATTTATTTACTTATCAAAATTATTCAGCTCAGACTGGTCATTTGAAAATGAAAAGCAATTCTGTGATAGGCTCATTGGGAAGGAGCTTCCAGCCAATTCACACTCCAGTGGAGGACTTTGACCAGAGATGTACAAGTTGTTATAAATCAAGAATTATTTTCTCCTGTCTTGACTTGTTCTTTTCCTCTTGATAAAATACAACATAAGAGTGCAATGGGGCAGAACACAATTCACTGGTATATGAATTAATACTTTCTAATCCCACGTAAGTACTTTGGTGCCACCACACTGTCCAAGTAAAAACTGACTACTGATTTGGCAGGATCGATAATGTTAACATTTGGCTTATGGCATTGATAATGTAGTATCACCTACTGGTTTTAAGGAAAACTTTCAAGAACTATAGATGAATAACATGTTTTCCTTGACCCTACTGAAAAAAAAAGAAAAAAAAAAAAGTTGTTTTATTTTGTGAATCAACTACCCATGAGATTCCCAGAATATAAAAACATTTGACAGTAATCATGATATTCCAAGCCAAAATTTACTTTAATGTGGAAAAGAAACACTTGCAACGCAGGCACTGCAGGATGTGCCTCTTGCTCCTTCCCAAATTCCATACAGTTTCACAGAAACTGTATTGCTTCGTAATTCCAACAGATTTTAATTTGCATATAATTCCACAGAGTAAACGCAAATACATATGAAGTTCCCTTTATGTGCTGTATAATTTAAGACTATTCCCTGTAGAGCACTGCTCAGTGCAGCCTTACAAGACTTTTCACATGATTAAAACCATAAGCATGTGAGGACACAGGTTTCTCAGTTGATACCAAGGAATCCTACTCTTGTAGGATCTGGGTCCCAAACACCCAGTCACCAAGCGGGAGGGGCATCAAGCTTTTTGCTAAAGCCAAGGCATCGTGAGACAAATTCAGCATTTCGACCCTTCCTTATCCCCTAGCAAGCTCAGGGGTGGATTTTGCACCGCCTTCCTTGCAAAGGAAGGCCCTGCAGGTATAAGCATCGCTAGGTTGATTTGGTAGCACTTTCACACTCTCTTCAGAGAACTGAGAGATAATCCAGTTTGAGAGAGAGGGGGGTTTTGTACATCATTTATCAGCTTGTTATTTTTAAGCATAGTGTAAACATATAAACTGGCAGTCTTCAACATATTCTTTATATTTTACTTCACTGCTTACAAGAAAACAGCGTTGGAGCTTGAATTTTTAAAAAACTATTGCTTGCCACACTGCCAGGTGCCAGAGGTTAAGAGTACTGTCTGCTCCTTAGAACACCTTGGAGATGTCAGAAAAGCTGAAGCCCTTAGAGATTTCAGATGCTTCCACTCGAAAGTCTATCCAAATAGTGATTAATTACCGGTTATTTCAACAGCAAAAAAACCCTACCTGTAACTTAATAAATGCCTGTTAGTGAAAGACATGGTTTAACAATGATATTCTGAGTTCGTAATTCATATGTACTACATGGACTTTATTATTACAATCACTAGGAAAAATATTTTTCATTAAAATATCAATTTTGTCAGCAGTAAGTCCGCACTGTATGGCATGTCAAACATTTTCATTTCTTTCTATTATTTTCCGTTGGGTAGAACAATTCAGCGTTAAATCTGTTTGCGCTCTGTTTCCAGATTGTAGGAGCTCTTTCTCCACTGTTGAGAGTTTTTCATCTTAAGAAAAATTGAGAAAATTCCCTTCTCTGAGTCACAACCCCTTGGAGGGCAGTCGCCCTCCTCCAGGTTGATGCAATGCTGCCATCACATGGTTCACATCTGGAACAGCGCTTGGGAAGGAGAAGGTTTCCAACCCAACACAGCTGCACTCCCATCAAACACCCAGTTGTACAGACCCTGAAGACACACTAAGATACTTAACAGGTAGGTACCGGTGATGTCTCTTATATATCCCATAAGACCCCAGCTTTCAGAATTCAGATATTTATACGCTTTCTGTCTCTTACAGCTGCCAAGGGAAAGCTGATAATACTACGTAACACACCTCCCAGCTGCTAAAACCAGAACACAGGCCAAAAAAAACCCCAACCCAAACCCAAAGCCCAACATCATTTATTTTTTAAAAAAACTTACACTCAATAACTTCATCCTGAGAGACAGTTACAGACACGATGACACACACCTACCTTAAGATGAAGCACTTGTAGCATTATACCTACCATGAATCTTTTCAAACCCATCTCACCTAATTTAAAAGACCACCCCACTTACCTTGTCTCAGCACGACCACTCATGCCTTACTTTAGATAGGACGTCTTTAACTCATCACACAAATAAGGGAGAGATTGAATCAAATTAATCAAACCCATGTGAAAAAAACACTAAGTACTGCAAATCCTATTAATCTGGAATTCACAGGAAGATTCCAGCCATAAAAAAACCCAAGGGTGTTTCAATTTGAAACAATGATCCCCAAATCTAAAACGATTCGCAAGACTCTAGGCAGCTCTCATGAGGATGAGAGAAAGAAAAAGGAAGACTAAAGAAAATCTAGACTGTCAGCTCAGGTACCAGAAATGGGCATTTCATTACATGGATCCCAACCCCCATTTTCACAAAGACTAACCACCAAGCACATAAAGAAATGGTGAAATCTTCCTGCTTTGTATCAGATATTTGCCTTGCTAAAGATACAGTTACCGCTCGCCCTTGGAATGCCAGTGAGGAGATACTGATGCAAATATGGAAAGCTGAAGTTTGTTGATGGATAGGTAAGCTTGCTAAGTGTACCTTACAGGGAGTCATATTTTCTCAGTTACTCAGGGAAGATTGTCTGATGTGAGCCATCATGGAAATGGAAGGGTTAATAAATGCGAGAAACAATTTTAAAACATAATTTTAAAATAGAATCTGTAGCATCTATGAGCAAAATTCTTGAAACATTCTCATTTCTTGTGTGGTTTTGTGGCACCAGCAGAAATAACTGTAGAATTACTACAATATTATGGTATTCCTTCAACTATCCCAGCAAGCTACATGACCTTGTGTTCCAAAATTCGCCAACAACTTATCTTTCTATCTTTTCCTGTCTTTACAGCTCCTATTTGAAATTAGATACCAGTTAAAGACTTGGTTGAAAGAGACATTTTTCCTCTGTGACCATCATTGCAGAAAAGCATAGAAATGCCAAGATGCTTCAAAGAGTTGATATTTTGAAATTGAAAGGAATATAATCCATCGGCTATTTGGTTATATTCAAGGCAGCCATTAAACTGTATTAGGAATATCTGAGGGGAAAAGAAGGGAAAAATCTGTACTAATATCAAACGTTGTGTACTTTAACAACGTGCCATCGTGTTCTCGCAGTATCAATAACATTAGCTTTCACACACATCACTCTGTCTACGAGTTAATGGAAAATGAGAATTGCCTAGCACAACTATTGGAAACTGCAGCCACGAACACTGTAATTGAAGGTCAAGTCATGATGCTAACAAAAATTTCACTCACTTTTTCTAATCCATCACAAGAATTTTATCAGCTTTAGAAACATGTGGACAATCCTACTCCAAACCCAGCAGTGAACAGATCAAGAAGATGTTTGCAGATATTATGAGCTGCTTTGTACATTAGATCCAAGCGCACCTGGGCAGTTTCCAAGTTTTTCACAGGTGACTATGAAGATGGAGGAGAAATGCCAGTGATTCACTTCTGCTTCCTTTGTAATTTCTAATTTTCCCTTAAAATTTCCTAAGATTTCAGAGTCTTTAATTTTTATAATCAGCGCTTAGGAGCACTACAATGTATTTGTAAAGCTTAAGTTACAGTAAAGTACTGATCCTTTTTTTTTTTTCCTATTGTGAATCTAAGCTATAAAAAGATACTACAATAAAGCAGAATAAATCATCATAGATGTCAACCATGTTACCCACATAACTAAGTAGCAATTAGAGCCTCAGCTGAGACTGTATGAGAGCTTGCTCTGGGGCTTGTGAATAAGGAAGAGACCTGTTATTCCCAGTTGATTCCCTCATTTTTTTTTAAAGTTGGATAACTTATTAGGTCTATTCCTACCTCAAACAGAGGAGTGAAAATAACATTTTCTTATGTAAATAGACTGGACGGATTACAGGAATCTTGTTAAATATTGATTTTGTGAAGACAGAAATTTGAGACAGTTGTTTGAGTTGTATTAAGTAGTGTCTTACACATTGATTTCAAAAAGCGAAGGCGTCATGGTATGCATTCAGATAATATGCTTCATATTAAATAATGATTATGAGCATAAGATAACTGGACTGTATTTCTGAGGGCAGGTGAAACACATCCATGAGAAGAAAAATGGACGATACACTCCCCTAGAACACTGCTTGTCCTGTTTCCTTCTTCTAAAACAAACATACCAGCAAAAAACATCACTTGGAGCATATTCTAGGCGAATCCCTGTAGCCTTACCTACCCAAAGGTATCCCCCAGGATCCAGACACATTCACACTGCCCCATTGCTCAGTGCTACATCTTCAGATCATGTGGACCTATAGAGCAAACATCCTATACTAGGGCCTGGCACAACGTGAGAAGAAAGAGAATAAATTATAAGCTTCAGTCTTTCAGTGACTGTTCTTTTTTGATGAGATAAGCCCAGCCAGAAGCTGCACTGGTAAGTGGCCTGGGCCAGGCTCCACTCCTACTTTGTGGAATTTTTTTCCTACTGTGAGGAAAAATAATACATCCATTTTATTTTATTTACCCTGCACAGTGTAGCCTTTGATTGCCTCAAAGAAATACAGAAGATCTTGCTCTTCCTCTCCTTCCTTCTCTCTCATGCTTTGATCCAAACCCATCCTGCCTTGAAAAAATTATGTAGGTTGGCAGCTTCCTATAATAGCAGCTATTGCCATAAAGACAATGTTTTAATCCACATGATTATTGCTCAGGACCACCATGACTTCAGTACACTTTGAGTGATGCAATCTTGCTATGTGGAATAGTAAATCCATCTGTACCTGCCTTTAAATAAATAATAATAAATAAAATAATAAAATAAATAAATACTGGAGAATTGCACTGACGTGAAAGTATTTGTTTTGAAAACAGAATTGTGAAAAGCATCTTTAGTTTTTCTTCATGGTTATGACAAAACCAAAACTGTACAGATAAATGATTCATGAAAATGTGCAAAACGATTTGAATTACCTCTCTATTCATAAGTGTTGCAGCTCATGCAGCTTTCATGGAAACTCTCATCCCTGGGTACCCAGCACTACTTACAAGAGCTGTTGCTTTCTTAGGTGTATTCTCATCTTTATTCTGTCTGCTTACTGATTTTTACTGATTTTTTTTGTAAGTTTAGCTCAAGCCATAATGTTAGAAACTTTTAAGCAATGTTTGAATGGGGTTTTTTTTGTTGTTTAATACATGCTCCCATCAGGGAAATGAACTTTCCATAATTAAATTCAATGGTTTATAATGACTTTTTACCTCTACTTATACAATCTAGAATATTTTCTAATAGAAACCTTCATGAGTCTTTAATTGTCTTTGCTGAGTGCTGTTACCATTTCTATTTTTCCTCAAAGAACCATTTTAGAAGGGTCTAGGACACTTATAGTAGTTGAAGATGAAGGAAACAACAAAATTCAAATTCTCCAGCTCCACTTTGCACTCTAAGTGAAGGGAGCACCATTTTCACTTTGGTACCTCACAATATCCAGCCTCAAAGGATTGCTTTCAACAAACCTCCAAGAAAAGTCTTATCAGATCTGACTTTCACCAAACCAGACTGTAAGTCTTTGAGCACTGTCTCTGCTTTAACACAACGCACTACAATGAGCACAGAGACCACCTCCCTTTGACAATTTTTAAGAAGGTAAGCGACAGGAACCAACGAAGTCATGAGTTCTGCATTTGAATAGGAAGTTTTACGTACTGCTAAAGAGCTCTGCATACAACCACTGTTGCCTGTACAGAATTAAGGCACGTTGCTTCTGTTCCTGAGAATATTCCAAACATTAGGCACGTGATGAGTGAAAAACTGGTAAATTAAAAGAAGCCTCACCATTGGCATAACTGAGAGGAACTCAATCCAGGAGACCTTCCACACGCCCAAGCATTTGCAGGAGGAGAACACCGGTTAAATGCTGTGTTGCTTCCACTCACAGTAATGTGGAACAAATACTTCTGTTCTAGGTCATAATCTTTAATGTGAGGTAGTCTTCTGGGAATGTCATGTGCTTCCAGGCATTCAAAGTTTTCGGTATTGCTTGTCCATTCTTGCCTTTCAAACCTTCTCCTATAGTAACCAGATGCTAGGAGACTGGTCCAGCTCTAGCTGAGTTTATAAGATATTTAGAAAACCAGTTGTAATTATAGCAGTTTAAAAACTTTGAATGTTACTGTAAGTAACAGTATTGTAACTCCCAAGTAACAGTACTGTATGTAACTCCTACTTAATCAGGCAACAGCTTTTCAAAACAGGTATTTTCAGAAGGCCCTGCGGTTCGAATGTGTTGTTCTGACTAATTTATGCAAAATAAATAAATAAATAAATAAATACATCTTAATTGATAGTGATTAGTGAACTTTCCAAATCTGTAAAACTTCAGCAGGCTTAAGCTTCCAGTAAACACCACTGTCTATTTTTACACCACAGCTTCCATTTAAAAGAAAAGCATATACATCTGCCGGCAGCTGCTGCAAACATCAGAAGGAGTGTCTCTCTACACCACTGCTTAAGGAGTGAGTTGCAGGCTTTTTTGTCTGGCCTGCTCCAACCAGGAAGAGAAAAATAAGATATTTTTTTTAATCAGAGCATTATCTAGAGATCAGTTATATACACCTGGCTAAAATCTTGACACAAACTTATCTAAAAATCAGTGATCTAACCAGACAAGAAGTGAGGGAGAGTGAGAAGACACGTTTTACGTATCCTTTCATTTTCCTGTCTGATTATGATCACCGCCTGTTTTGTTTCTAAATTTGATTGAACACTGCTCATGTAAGGTACAGATACTTTACCAGCTTCCTAGCGTAAGTTCTGGCAATTTGAAAATTAAATACAAAGAAATTGTGTGATGCCATTAGGCTCTCAGCTGGAGCTCCTCTTTGCTAGGCTACTTACAAATAAATGCACTGGAGTACACAGAAAGGGCCCCAAACACTGGCAGCCTGAATGGAGAAGCCAGGAGGGAACTGGTATGACATCAATGTAAAAGGTAAGAGCATTTGAAGTTTTTGGCTAAATTACCTCCATATCCTGACCATATCTTTCTCTTTTCAAACCACATCTCCTCTTTTTCTGAGCAAAACTAGGTCATCATCAGCCGGAGGAGCAGGGTTCCTCCAGCTGTTTTAAGCAGGACTGAGCTCCAAGACTCCTTGGACAAATTAGTTCTGGGGTGTTACTACTCCTAACATGAAGAAATTTGAGGTTAAATCCAGCTGGAACTTCTCTAGCTGCAGCTTGTGTCTGCTGCTTGTCCCATCACTGTGCACTTCAGAGGACAGTCTGGTTCCATCGTCTCTACAGCCACACAAAAAGTCATGTAGACATCACCAATATCTTCCATTTGGCACTTTTTCTTCTTAAGAAATTTGGTTCTCCCAGCCTCTGCTTGTGTTTTGTGTGCTCCAGCCCTCTGACAACCTTGCTGGCCTTGCTTGCCCTGTAGTTTGTCAAAATCCCTCCTGCACTGGTGGGGTCCAAAAGTGGCTTTAATGCAAATGCAGCTTGACAAGTGTTAAATACATGGGAAATATCGGTTTTCTCCACCTGCCGGCCTTGGAGGTCCACATAGTTCACCAAATCCTTTGGTAAAAAGTTGATTTCCAACCAGTCATCTGCAGCTTGTGCTGGTGCAAGAGGCTATTTCACCCTGGATGCAAACTTTTGCCTTCATCAGTTTGCCAAGCCCACTTCTCCAGTCAGTAACAAATAATTTAATTCTAAATTTGTATTTGTTTCCATCCTCTGCTCCAAATTTATAAAAAAAAAAAAGCCAATCCTCACAACAAAATAGCCTTTTAATTCTTTCATATATCATCCAGACTTTTCTGTGCATTTGAATTGGCAAATACCAGCCATAGCTATCATGAAGATCAGCAACATACACAGATTTCTATGAACACAGCTACAGAGCATGAAACCAAAACAATAACCTCCTTAATACAGGCTGAATTCTATCATAATTTTGTATTCAAACTGAAACTTCTTTACCTCAGATTAAGTTTTTCTAGAACAAGGACTTTTTTCGCATGCCAGTGGAAGAAGCTGCACAAGATGATCTTTAAGGTCCCTTCCAAATCTAATCATTCTATAATATCTTACAACATTTTCTACCTTTTCCCTTCATATTTCGCTTGACAATTAGAAAAGGGTTTCTACGCCCAGATAATAATGCATCCAGCCACACTGACAGACACTTAGGCATTTTATGTAATAAAACCCCATATTAAATTCAGGTAAGTCTCCTGTTCTGCTTGTGGGCCCCAAATGTTCCTACTGGAATCACAGCAATGAGTAAACAATAAAAGCACCTCACCACAACGCTGCTATGAGCAGGGAGCGAACGCAGGGGGCATCCCTTCTCGTGCAATCGATCCCACCTTTCACATCTCGAAGAGTTCATCTTTTGGCAGTCGCAGCTACTCTAACACGAACAGCTGACTCCTCAAGAAAATTGCAAGACTTAAAAAATAAATAAATAAATAAATAAAAAGCATAGAAAAAGTCTTTAACTCAAATTTCTGAGACGATTCTTTCTTATAAAGCAGAAACTGAGAAGGCAGCCTTAAAATAAGCAAAAGGATGTTCTGGAAACACATTTTCACATGAGAAGAGGAAGCCTGTAAGGTTATATTCAGGGCAGCACCTGTGACAAGCTGAATGAATAAAGTGTATATGTTCTGAGCTGCATTAGAGGAGGTTGTCTACAACAGCAGAAAACACGGATGAAAAAAAGAATTAATGGCAAGAATAAAGTGCTGTCTGGGAAAGTGCTGCAGAAGCTCGTGGAAGGAACTGGTGAGTGTCCCAGTTTAAGTCCTCTAAGACTGGAAAAGGATACTTTTCCAAGAATGAAATTTGAATCTAAAACTACATCAAAACCTGGTTTAAGTTGGAGTAAGTTGTCAGGAGCTGCTGGTGAAAGCTGACGGACTTAGGAAGGGGACAGTGAATGATACAGAGAAGATGCTGCGGGATGGTCAGCTTCTCCAAAGCTTAGCAAAAGCTTGCAAAGGAGAGGTTACATGTTAGGAAAAAGATAATATGTGTGTTTTACCTTTCCCTTTGCATTCTAGGTACCTTTGGATGAACAAATAAAAAATGCTTTGTTTTGAAGAAGATGGTTTTGACTCATTTGAACCAACCCCTCTCCCAAGTCCCCAGACTAAAAGGGCTTACAGGTGACCAACACAGCTGAGACTGTCCCCTTAACACTGCTTAGAAGTGGGGAAGGAGAGGGTGGGCTGTGAGACTCAAATCAAGCCCCAGAAGGATGGGGATATTGGGAGAGTGGCTCACAGGGATGGGTCCTCAAACTGGGACAAAAGGAGCCCAAGGCATTGCTCTCCCCTCGGGCTCCCCTGAGGAGAGCATGTCCTCTGACGTGCTCTTGGATGTCACTGAGCCGTAGTTTTGCCTTTAGAAATAGAGGTATATGGCCTTGTGAAGAAGTTTCCACTCATTATCCTCAGACAGGGCACTATCTACAGAGGTTAATGAACAAAAGAGAACTATGATGACCAGCCAAGATCCTGCCTCACCAGGCAAGCTGAACTAGGCAGAGGCATCGGCATATCATTGTTATAGAAAATATAAAATTCTAGAGGAAAAGTAATCTGAGTTACCACTGTTGGGTGCATCACAGTTTCCATAAAGCCCTGTATATAAAACCAGTTGCTTAGCAGGTACTACAGAAATAACAGCCATAGGAAGCTGGTTTTGGCAAGGGATCCAGCTGTTGGGTTAAAAATAATCTCAATAAAAAATAAAGAAAGAGTAGTGGGCTCCAAAGGAAGAAATCTGATAAAATTAAAGTGTAATAGACACTTCAAACTGTGTGATCTGACCTAATAAGTTATTAATAGGGAACCATTACTCCTCATACATTTTTTATGAGGAAGGCATTGCCTTTTTGTCAAGATTAGTGGATTATAAAATATTTGTGCTACACAATATAAATGACCCTACCTATTAATAAGTCTCTGGAAAGATATGCTTAAATTGAATTACATTAAGAAGAAAAGTGCCAACAGAAAATTAGGCATAATTAATGGGAACACATAAATAAACCAGAGATAAAGGGAAAAGGACATTCTCTCCATTGATCATTTTGAGGATTAATTGCTGATATGCTCTAATGACATACCAACTATTACTGTTTTTACAAGGATCATTTCACAGAAAATTAAATCCATGTAACTATGAATATGTATTGCAATTTATTGCCAGAAGATAGTTACACTCATCACATACCTCTAATTAGTCAGTATAGTTTTGAAGGCTAAAAGATACAGCTTAAAATGTAATATACAATAAATTATCATTAAACTCTTTCAGTACAGTAGATTTATTTAATTAATTTTTTTCCCGCTGACATTCAAATACTCAGCTTTCCCTGTCTGTTCACAGGACAAGCTGCACAGAAAATGAGGACACGGGAAACATCACTGTTATTTTACAGATCCTTTCAGAACACCGATACCTTGGAGATGCAGGAAATTATTTTTCACATCTCATTCACATAATGGACAAAGTGAATAGAGTTACAGAGCGAAGGAGCACTCTGGTCTTCTCTATTTGCCAGCATATATAAGGTTTCCTTGGATATCACAGCACTGCTTCCAGTGTGTGTAACAACATTTTGGTTTTCACAGACTCACAGAAAGTTTCGAAGGCTTTCATTATTTATCAGGAATGTAAACATGAAGCTTTACAGCCAAATCTTGTAGACGGTATCTTAGAGATTGTGAGAAAAATAATTTTTCCATTTACAAAGTTCTCTATATTTAATTTTTTAAAAGTTTTTTTTTTTTTTTTTTAAAAAAAAAGGTTAAATAAAGCCCTTTTCTCTAGGTGGAGGAAAAGAAAGAGGACCCATTCATTAGAAATAATCCACCTGAAACAAAACACCTTACACTAATCCCCTAAAAACCTTATCTACTCTTTGACACTGTTGTAACAAACACTTCCAAAGTACTGTGCCAACATTGCTCATGTGTTCAGTGGATTTTAATTAGAGCTCTGAAAGCTTGGGAAAACTGGCTGAGCGAACAAGCTTGCTCTTTTCAAATGGCAGCACAACTGTCCTTTTACCTACCTCCCAATCATAGCATATGTTTAATTAAAACCAGTGCAAATAATGGAGACAGAAGAGAAAAATCTCCTTCCCACAAATTAGTGGGGAAAACATGATTAAGAAGGTGCACAAGCAAGCTGAGGAAAGCAGCCCCTGTTTGTTCCTCAGTTGTACTCTGCACTGGATATCTATGGATAGGTCTTGGGGAACCATTCTTTGTGAAAGGTATGAATAGCTTCATGTATAAGCTTCTTTAAATGCTTTAGAGACAGCAGAGATATTTAAGGATGATTAGCAAAAGGAAAACTGGAGCAGATAAGGGCAAAGAGAGAGGCATAGAGAGAGTTCTGAATTGTTCTGCTGTTGCAGTAGTAATCACCTCAAATATTTGACAGATAATATTTATTTTTCTAATTTACCATGAGAAAATGCCTATCCATCTGTCACCTTTACTGAAGCAAACCAATTCCACAGTCTACCTCATCAAGTGAGGTAGTGGATGGCTCCTGCTCCTACTATGGCATCAGTCTCCCAGCCTAGCAAACGCTCCCAGTTTGCCCTGCTTTTGGATCCAACAAGGTGTGAGAACAAAACCCACAACAATTAGGGGAAGAGAGAAAGGGTCTAACCATAAGAAAATGCTGCAAGAGACAAGGGAGGAAAACCTTGGGCCAGTTGTGCTGTGATGACTCCAGCCACAAAATTCAAACTCATTAGGGGAGAGATTTAAGACGAAGATGATGATTAACTGGAGCACGGTACAGAAACCACACCAGTGAGTAGAAAGAATATGAGAGAAGAACGAAGACTAAATGCAAAGGAATGAAAAGAAGGGTGGAGGGGAGAGGAAAAATTAAAACGAAAAGCAAGAAGGATGACAGTCATGAGAGTAACCATAAATCAGTCACATTCTATAAGTTACTCTGATGCCGAGTGATTGAAGCAAGTTTGAAGATTAAAAATATCAGTTAAAAAAAATACGACTTCTTCGTACAGTATTTCATCAGACTTTAACCTGCACAAGAAAGTTAGCACCAAGCTTAAAATGGTTGTTAGAAGTTAAAAATGCTGAGCCTAAAGCTGTTGCATGGCTTTTAAAAATAAAAATATGGAAAATGCAATGTTTCAGAGAAACGTGTTTTCATAGCTCTTCTGGAAAAATAAAGGTATCTGGAGACTCCTATCCTGACCACGAGTAGCATATTGTAATTTAGACTTTTTGCAGAATCTCTCTTCTGTAGGCTCCACTGTAATTATTTAAAAAAAAAAAAACAAAAACACACCACCAACAAAAAAATCAACCAACCAACCAAAAAAAACCCCATAAAAAAAACAGCAAAGGGGAGTGATTTAAATCTTGAGGCAAAGCTGCCACCTGCAGTTTGCATGCCTACACGAGAATAAGTAACAACCCGCCCAGGCAGCAAGTGTTTCATCATCAAGCCATCAGTTATATTAGCAAGTGATTCTTTTGAAGTGTCTTCAAAAGTGAGTTCAAAGCCACGTTTTCAAGAGCTGTACTGGGTGAGGTGCAGAAGCTTTACCTGTTATCACAGGACAAGCAGAAATGAAAAAACTGTTTTCTAACCAATTACTGAAAATCAGTTGCAGCTTTTGCAACTGCTTTTCAGGTTTCCCATGGGAGCAGGATAGTGGCAGGGAGGTGGTAGGTACCACACACACCTCTGGAGGATGCTGTCAAAGAAAATTCTGAAAACCTGTTCATACCACTGAGAGATTACTCTTAAGTTCGTGGCAACCACACTTTCACCCAAAGTGCTGGACTCATAATCATCTACGAATGTATTTCACTATGTTCAAAGCGTATTACTCGTCTCTCTTTTCAGCTTGTCAGAAGACAGCAAACCTGTGTCCCATGCAAGACATCTGAAGTCCATCTAAAAATTCTTCATAGATACTACTCTACTCTCCGCCTTACTCATTTAGCTTTCAGTACTCATAACATAAAAGCACTCAAAAGGATTAATTTTTTTCCCTAATACCGTGCCCAAATTATTTCTATGTCTTTTGCCCAAAAAACCTATGAGATTCTTCAAGAACTGACTGCTTGTAACTGAAACATTGCTGCCCCTAGAATATGAGCTTTAAGAATCCATGTTGCTGAACTGTGATTTGCACGTGAATGTGGCTAGGATTGGTACGGAAAGCTACTATCCGAGGAAAAAAAGAAAGTGCAGACATGGTAATAAGGGCACTGCCTCCGTTTAACTTTGCTCAGTATAAAACTTGTGACATTAAACTGAACAAAATGAGCAAAACTGAGATTCTGGTTTTGTATGCTGCACGATCAAGAGTAGTTTGTCTCTCACAGGCTAATACTTTTAGTCGGGTCAGGACCCTGGATTTGGGTGTGGTAGAAGAGTTCCCAAAAGTTTGAGTGGTTTCAGGTCTGTATCTTGAGTTGTCCCTGGCTTTATGATGGAATGAGGGCTACTTTCCAGACACATTTTATTTTAAAACTTTATGCATCAAACAACAATACGAAATTATGTTTTAAAAATTCCTATGAGAACTTGCAATGGAAGAAAAAAAACAAACCAAAACACGTTTTATAATAAGCATGAGATACACAATCTGAAAGTACTCAATAGATAGTTCGGGTTTTCCAATTTGTGAAAGGCACTCTTCCTTCTAACTCTCACTCCGAATGACAAAGTTTTGGGATGCAGCTATCCACTCTCTAAATAATGTTCTCTTCTATCCCTACTCGTTCAGAAATAATGAGCAATGTAATAATTACCAGTGTTAAGAGATTGGGTTGTTTATCATAGAGACTTTTTAAACCCACCTCATTATCCTCTCATGTTGTTCTACAGCTCCCAAGTCCTGAATTGCATTAGCACTCACTGAATATAAATCCTAGTGTCTGTCACAGGCAGCTCTGTTGAAGAAGAGGAGACACAAAAAGATTAAGGAAGACAAAAGGGAGCTACAGACTGAAAACTTAATGTTGAAAATGATCAGCAAATTATTACTTAATTTTTATCTGGTGACACCAACCACATGCCGAGCAGAAACGTGGAATATCCTTAAACCAGTTACTGCCAGTACCACTAACAAGCTATATTACTGACAATTTCAAACTCACAAAGTGTCCACTGGATACTAATCCCAGCTGATTCTCAAACCACAAGTCCTTTAAGCCTGACTTACAAAGTCTGTGTGTGTGTATATATATATATATATATACATATATATATCTATCTTGGGTTTGTTATGCTGACTCCTCACTTTTCTCCAGTGTCGGTTTGGTTATTTACAAAAGCACATCACTTCTGGGACAGGGCTTGGGATATTTTTAAACTTTAGAAGTTCATGCCTCATCAGTCTACAATTTTTGGTACATCTCGCTCCCACCAAGGAGCTCTCATCCTCGGAACACCACCAGCTTCCAGCCTCTATAACCTCAGGTTCAGCAGCACCTGGAGCAAACAAAGCCCCAGAGCTGCAAGTGCTATCATCTAGAAGGGGGGGGATGCTCTGGAATATGTTGTCCTCCTAAACCACATGATGCATTCAGAGAATTAAATTTTCAACAAGTCATTTACTGATAGCCACTCTGTGAGTGCTACTCTACCAGCTTAAGTTTCTTGTGGTTCCACGGTTCCATTTATAGGAGAAGGTTTTGTTATGGAAAGATGCTACATGGAAGCATTTTTGTTTGTCTTTCTCTGCCAATGTTTGTCCTCGCTTAACAAGGTCAGAGGTAAAAAAAAAGGCAAGAAAATAAACAGTTTAATAACTGTGCCCGTTATTTTTCATAACAATTACGGAATAACAACAGCTCTCATCAAGGCGGGTAGGTGATTAACTGAAGCGCATTCACTATTGATGGGCAGCAACTGTAAATGAGACTGCAGCAGCTCAGCGCTGCTGGATTTTAGAGCACGTTTGTCACTGACCAGGTTTTTTGAGATTGTTATCATTTCTCTGAAGTGAATACTCTTCCGTGGAACATTTCTTGCTATGGAATGTATTTACCATGCAAGTATACCAAAGTGATATAAATTCCAGCAGGAGGTAACATCATTATCATTTTCCTTTCCGGAGAGATCAAGTTTTACTTTTCCTTTCATCTCTTTGGGTTTTTTTTCCCCTCTCTTTTTCTCACGGAGGGCAGGAGGAGTTGTAAACAGTCACTAAAAGAACAGAGATCCCAGGTAATTGCAGTTACTACAGATCACTGGGTTTTTAGCTCAAACTATTCACTCACTCAGACATAGCTAAAACACTTCTTATCTGTTCTAAGCTTTATTGTAGCACAAACCAGATATTTTCATCTGGGCCCTTCTTTCAGCTGTAATTGTTTATTTACTATCTTAATAGAATAAATATATATGCGATCACTTTATTTTTTTTTTATTATTTTTTAAATCTTCCCTATCCTTCAGGTTTTCTGTCTCCAAGTGGGTTAATTACTACTTTGTGAAACTTGGTACTGAGTCTCAAGAGTTCTGGTAATACAAACCAAGGCAATGACCTTTTGTGTTGAGGACTAATCATTCTAAATTTTCTTTCCATTCCTGAGACCCCAGGTAAAAACAACCCAGAGCCAGCACTACAGCTTCTATGACAGGAAGTCTTTATCTGGGTCTTGGGTTTTATTTGCCTTATTAAATATATTGAAGACAATCTTCTCACTCTAAAGTCTATTGTTTTCTTTTACACCTTCCAGGTGGCTTTCCAACTTTGTTCTCCAGCTGTACCTTAACACAGGAGCTGAAGTCTGCTACAGAAAATCCTTGATGTTATATTCAAGATTACTGCTGGAATTTAAGTAGATTCTTTTGCAGAAGCCTGCTCCAGACATCAGTGTCAACATTCTCCTTTTTTTTTTTTTTTT
>VZRU01018545.1:227996-256177 GCA_013398155.1 Pedionomus torquatus
AATTAATTATATAATTAGTATAATTAATTATATATTAATATAAATATAAGTATATTTATTAAATGCTTTATATATAAATATATATACCTTGACTTTATTATTTATATATTTTTAGAATATTTACTTTGAAGCTCAGTCAGTCAGAGTACCCCGTTTCTTTGCCAAGAATATCTACCTTGACTTTGTAAATATCCTGCCATATCTCAACAAGATACAACTAGTGAAATAAATCATATATCACCACTGGCAGTTTTTGTGATGTGTTTTTCAGTGCTATTGTGTTACTTATTTTCACCCAATTGGCTGTTCGGAGCTACTGCATTGCAGACCTGACATTTTGTAAAGCTGCTTCACGATCCTGTTAAATAGGAAAAAGTAGAAGCCCAGAAAATTACCTGGCCAATTTAGAATGTGTGGCTGAGGTGACAAAAACAAAGCAAAACTTAAAACGATGAAAGCTAACTAAAGCACTTTCCAGTGCTTCACCAACAGAGAGACAAAGGACACTTCTGTCACAGTGACACAAATAAATTATGGAAATAGTTTCATTTTAAGCCAGAAAATGTGACTGACCACAAAACCAGATAGCAATGGAATTTCTTCCAGAGATAAAGCAGTCTGCTTTGAGAACCAAACCCAGAAATCTAGTGGTGATGGAACTGAAAAGGCTCCATCCAGTTTAAAATGTTCCTGTCTTCCTACATCCATGACACTGCAGTTCCAGCCAGAGGACAACGCAGCTCTGACAATCCCTAGTGGGATGCTGTGGCGTGACCAGGGCCAGATCCAAAGCCAGGACCCTCTTGTGCCAAAAGGTCCCAGCAGATGCCACCAACTTCTCTAATACCTGTAGAGAAGTAGCACATTGCCACTGAAGGGACAATGTGTCTCAGGGACCATGATTTTTTCCTACGCCTTCTGAGATATGTGTGATTGATACTAAAATAATAGAGCACAATGAAGGCAAGAGACACATTTCATTTCCAACATAATGTTACGGGCAGATACCTGAATTTTTACGTTGTGCCAACTATTTCAAATATTCTTCCATAAAAATTATGAGCCTAGGGTTAGCAAAAAAAAAAACAACAACAAAACCAAACCCCTTGAATCTTCACAAAAATCCCCAAATGGGATATCCTTCTCATCATTTTGCGGGAGGTATTTTTTCCCCATTGCATTTTATGTTCATTTTGAAACATCTGAAATGCAGTCAAAAGCTTTTGGTACTAGAAACAGTTTTGTTCCAGTGACAAACTTTGTTCTAAAACATTGTAAGTGGGCAGAAATAAACCTTCTCTGGTTAGGGAGCGTTAAGTGCATTACAGAAAAATCTAAGAACCTTGAAGGTATGGGAAAAAGCAGAGACACAAGGGACCACGCTAGGATCATGGCTGCTGCGTGATTAATTACTCATAAAGGCTGAAAAGACAGGCGGATGAAGACTACAACCGAGACAGAAGAAGCTAAAGTACTCAAACCTGGTAGGGAAGCTGATAACCTGATAACACAATTCTGCATGAAGTTACGCTCATGCCTCGCTGCCCTCCGTGCTCAATTCCAGCACTGCTGGGGATTTTTATTGTTGTAGATTTTATTCCCCACTCTAATTATAATGAATAAGGTGATTATTAATGCTGCAAAGCAAAGACGGGTGTCCAGTATTGACACGACATCAGCATGTGGATCCCTAAATCTATCAATGAGGGACGTGATAAGATACAAGTGAGTGAATAGACTGATAATAAGAATATACTAAGACTGAAAAATGGGATTCAGAAAGAAAACCTGTGATACTGCACAGGTTTATCACACGGTGCTGTTGAACAGGTAACTCGTAAGACCTTCTTGTGGCTCACCTCTATTCCACAGGAGATTCATCAAAATAACTGGGGAGATTTTTATATATGCTGCAGGATCTATATTTCATTGCATGCCTTTTGTGGGATATATTACCAGTACAAGAAATGGTACACTACATTTGGGAGAAGACGACTCATTTTGATAGAGTGTACTTAAGGTAAGACTTTGTATACCATCTTTTAATAGTCCCAAAAGGTGAGTGTCCCATCACCAAAATATTAAATTCTTTTACTAAAACCTTTATGATTCTTCAAATTAATTTTATCTCTCATCCTCTAATTTACACAGACTTACTCCCATTTTTTTCTATTTCTTCGAGGGACATTTTATTGGATGCTAATGAGCATCTCTGTATCTTTTTATTCTTAGGTCAGTAGATCCTTGAATAAAAGCTACTTTCAAGTTGTGCAGTTCTGTAACAGTTTTATAATTTCTCCACATCAGTGGGTGCTTTTTCTTGAAACTCTTGAATCACAATTAATGCTTTTATCTTGTTTATTTCATGTATAGGCTCTAAGCTGTTTGATCTTACAATATGTCTCAATATAAAATAAAGCTAAATATTGTCTACATACCTATTGAAATAGCCATGAGCTATGAAGACATGTTGGGAAAATTAATGAAACTATAGACAAAGGTCTGAAAATCACATCCCACCAAACCCCTGTAAAATCTTCCATTTCTACTGGAAACAGCAAAATTCAGCAGCTTACTGAAATCTGAAAGAGAGCCACTACATCTAGATAATTATATGGCTCTTCACTACTGCAAAAAAAAACCTCTGTACCATGCCTATTGGAAAAGACTGAAATCCTTCCTTCAGCACTGTGACACTAGATCAAGCACAAGCTGGGAAAAAAAAAAAATTAAAAAATCACAGAGCTCACAATGTTACACGTTACATCCCTCTGTGTGAGAGGGACTCAACAGAGGGATCTCATTACAACACTGATTAAAGTGGAAGCTACAACCTTCTCTTTCTCCAGCTGTTTTTTGACCCACAAATGCCTTTTCACAAGTGACCATCCCTCCAGGTTGATAATGCACCAGTGAATCCTCAGAAAGCAGCACCAACCAGCATATAAATTCAGCTATGAACTCACGCCCCAGTACTTCAGGTTGGGCTTTGCATTTAGGTTGTATGTTGAAAGAGCTCCCTGAGACACACTGGAGAGAAAAAAGCAGTGACTCTTGAAGATCAGTAAGCACTCCAGAAATGTTTCTCCAGAAACTTTGCTCTCTTAGCCACCTATCCCATTTATTTTAATGCCTTTAATCATGCTGTGAAATGCAGTCTCTCACACATCATGTTAGCTCTCGGGGAAAATCTAACAGCTCTAAAAGTAGCTCTCAAAAAGCCTGTAGCCTGTTTTAAACTGTAGATTTCCTTCTTCCATCTAGACTTCCCTCCTCTCAGATCAAGCTGTAAAGTCCTGGGGAACCCTGTTCGTCTGGTGTCCCAGAGCAACTTCCCAGCCCTCAGCACTAGCAGTCAGAAATAGCAAAAACCCTTTGAAATATTGCTCTTCATTCAGGTGACAGAATAACAGAATTGTTACAGTTGGAAAGGACCTCTGAGATCACCCAGTCCAACCATACACAAAACCACAACCCACACCCTACAATCTGGGCCACCAGAGCACGCCTTGAAGTGCCACATCTACAGGTTTCTTAAATACCTTCAGGGATGATGACTCCACCGCCTCCCTGGGCAGGCTGTTCCAGTGCCAGACTACTTTTTCAGTGAAGTAATTCTTCCTAAAATCTAATCTAAACCTCCCCTGCTGCAACGTCAGACCATTTTCTCTAGTCCTCCGTGAATCACTTGGGAGAAGAGGCCAACACTCACCTCTCTACAGGGTACCTGTCTACAGGTTGCCTTCAGATTCTCAAGAGACTTTCTTTGCACAGCCAGCACATCCTCCAGTTACTATTTTGGTATTCTTTAATGTCATTAGAGTTTGAAAACAATATTAAGTCACGCAGCAAGTTTGCACGATGCCTGTGCCATTTTGGTGGCTTGTGGCAAGGGGGTCAAGGACCAAGTCCTGGGGAAAACAACCCAGATATTCATCCTCTCCACTGCCTCCAACCATACATCCCACCCTTCCCAGTCCCACACCAAGGCCCTTCCAGTTTCTGGAGGCACCTCAAGCCACCACCACGGGCACCGAGTGGACTGGCTGGATGGCACCAAGAAAACCATCCTGGCCACGGTGCCAGGCCCCAACCCTGGATACCGACGTGCTCCTGGGGGCGGGGATGGCTGCGTCCATACAGCACGCTCTGGGAAATTGTCACAAACCAAAAGCCATGTTTAGGTAGCACCAAATTACAGCTGCCTGCAATCCCTCAGCAAAACAACACACACCTGGGACAGTGGCCACGCAGCACTGGGGCAAGGAACTGCCTTCAGAGTTTATGCCTCTGGGCACGGAGCAGGAGGAGAGGCAGCCAAAATATTATTTACGACACCATCCGACTTAGTTATATGGGCACTTTGCATTTTTTATAAGTCTAGCGAGGGGCTAACCCTGCTTCTGCAACCCTTGTGGGGCCAGAAAAATAATTCCTCCACGGTCCTTAAAGACCCAACATGTGTGCAAGGAAATATAGGTGGTAACTGCCCAGCTCCGACCTACCTGGAGGAGGCTTCTCAGGAGCAGCTTGGTGGCCACCACCGAAGTTGGCCCCGGCGACGTGTCGGGGCTGCACAGCATCCCACGGCTGCTTCTCACGCCGGTCACCAGCAGTTTGTTGGCCGAGGAGAAGAAATTTGGTGGGAGGAGGACATCTAGTGGCGTGCCAGATCTCGACAGGCCTGAGCGGTTGCCAACCCTCAGCTGAGCTAGCCACCTGGAGCGGCAGAGGGCTTGCAGAGTAATACGAAGGGTTCGTTGCCAAGGGTCAGTGGTTGTCGCCAAAGCTTTTTACCTACGGCGATGCCATCTCCGAACCTGGGTTTATACGCATCACCACATCCAAACCTGGGTTTGTACTCACCACCACCTCCACAATCCATGGGGAATAGAAGCATAGAATGGTTAAAGTTGGAAGGGACCTCAAAGATCATCCAGTTCCGACCCCCCTGTCCGTGGGCAGGGACACCTCCCGCTAGACCAGGTTGCTCAAAGCCCCATCTAACCTGGCCTTGAACACTTCCAGGGATGGGGCATCCACAACTTCTCTGGGCGACCTGTTCCAGTGCCTCACCACCCTCACAGCAAAGAATTTCTTCCTGATATCCAATCTAAATCTCCTTTCTTCTAGTTTAAAACCATTACCCCTTGTCCTATCACTAAACTTCCTGACAGAGTCCCTCTCCTGCAGGCTCCCTTCAGATACTGGACGGGCTGACCATTAAAATCAGGTTACACTGAGTAGCAAAAGCCTCCTGTTGAATTACACAGATGCTCCACGTAGCATTAACTCTGAAACACAGTGGTAGTTCCCTTGTAAAATTATTTTTAAATAAGTTAGTTGTTTTTTGGTTTGTTTGTGTTTTTTTTTTCATTCTGCTGAAAGCAAGAATTATTACATCTGAAACTGATAAAAATTAGACTAGCTGTTCTGCACTGTAGCTAGCCTGAATGAAGGTTTTATCAGTGGAACACTGGAAATCCAAAACTAGAGACAGACAAAAACAGTAACAATCATAATAGGCATTGTTAGTACATGCTCTTGAACTGAATAGTTCCTGCAGAAAAAAATGCCACATATCGCCAAAGTAAAACAAAATCAGTATAAAAGTCACGTGAAACTACTAACATCTGCATTTATACCCTTTCCAGAGTCATATCAAAATATCCTTTTCATGTTTTTCGGAAAAAAAATCCCAAAGTTATTATGGTAAAATAATAAAATGATTCAGAAAAATAGTCAGATAACCATTTACAAGAGAAAAAAAATCAAAGAGGTCGGTTAAATAAGGAGCAGTGTATTTTTACAGCCACTGAGAAAAATCTACAAAGATATGCATTTGTTTATCTGTATTTCTTTGCTGTTTTGTAATTTGAGGGCTAAAATCAGCTGCACTGGTAAATCTTTAGGTGCATCTTGAAGATGCTGGTCGTTCTATTACACTAGCAGTATAAATAGCATCTCCTGTAAAATCCACTTCCATGCCTGATGCAGAAGGGTCGTCTTTGAAGGATATTGCCAAAAATGCACTTGCACTGTGGAGGAAAGATTTGTTCACCGAGGTTGCTCCCTTCAGTGATGCATACAACAAAGGAAACACCCGTGGCCAAGATAGCTTCTGATTTCAGCTTTTGTATGTATATGCGCTGGAGAACACCTCCATAATTCATATTACTAGCATTACAGAAAGCAATTTTGATGAGAAAAGGTGTCAGAACACCAGATTTAGGAAACAGCTCCTGGAAAAGCCAAACCATAGAAGAAAGACTAGAACACCTGGGCATCTTGCTTCTAACAAGCATCTCTCTACTCAGGGGATCACCACCTCATCTACTCAGTTTTGCAGGGCAGATGCATTCACAGGAAGCTTGTGACTGGGTAGGAAATAACGAGGTAACCACTGAGTCTGGCCAGCCTCTCTACCATAAGCTCAACTTCTCCTGCACAACTTCAATTTGGGGAGAAAAAAAAAAAAAAACACCTTCTAACAGCTCTCTGTTTTTTGCGAATGTGTTTGCTCTAAACTGAGAACTGTCTGGGTCACAGTTACGTGTGGCTGCTACAGGCAAATACCAGTATGAGCAGATCCCAAACTCACGGGCCACATCCAGAAGATGTTATGCAATATTTAATGAAGCAATTTTTCAGATATTTTTTTTTGGTCTACCAACCTCTTCCTATTATGAAGTTAAAACCTGATTTGTTGACACTTACTGAACTAAAGGGAAGACAAATTGATATAATGAAATATATCTGACTGAAACTCAGTATATAAGGATTGAAACTCAACATTTGTACTAGAATAGGAAAAAAAACACACCTCAAAATGGACTTTTTTAAAGAATAGCTTTTATTAGCAAGCCCTATACAGTATGAACATTATAAACCTGGATATTCATGGATAATATCAGAAGAAATAAAGAGTCAGACTGAAGCAAGAATTTACCTTCTATTTACTTTTACAAAGTAGTTTGCTTTTCAACGTGTTATTTATCAAACTTCTTACTGCTTTTAATTACTGTCTTCATATTCAGATTATCTTCCATTTCTGCTAATAGCAAAAATTTTAACTGGAACAGAAATATTTATTTTGCTTCCACTGCATACACTGAAAGAATTAGGAAATATATCTTCAGTAGAAATAAAGTTAGATAAAAGGAAACCCTTCTTTTATCACACTGCAGAGCCCAAAGTAACATTTTTTTCTCCATTTATACTACTGGAATTTATTAACCTGGAGACTGTCTAAAGACATCCTTAGGAAAACCAATTGATTTTCATACTGTTGCCTATTGTTGCATTTCCTCAACAATTAATACCAGAACACAAAGCATTTTGTATGTAGAGAAAATTACCCTATATTTAGTCTAAAAGAGTAAAGTTGTTTCATTTTGCTGATACAGCCCACTGAATTTGGCAGCAGCAAGAATACCAAGCAACATTTTAAGGAATAGTAATACTGAGTGCCTTTCAGTCTTATTATCATAAATTATTCTTAAAGTCCATTGATTATTGAAATAAAAATTCCATTTCCCTTACACATTGACAACTTCTCTCGGGGAGAAGGGAAGTTTCTTTGTCATGCAGAAAAATTTCATTCCAAAGTTTTGTAAACAAAATTGGCGTTGACATTGCTGTGATTATTACAGTCAAGCTTCTGATTTTTAATATTTTCAACCTGACAGATTTATTTCTTCTCAAATAAAAAAAAAATCCTTCTTAGAATAAAAATATATAGCTTCCTTATATTTCCCGATTCTGAAAATTACCAGGTGCCAAGCTGTGAACATAAGGAAATTGAAGACCCTTGAGGGTGACCTTAAGAACCACAAAGGTGGGGAATTGTGATATAGTGGTTTAGGCAATTTCATTGCAGTTGCTTGGCACTAGAAAAATGAGAAATGGATTTTCTGTTACTAAATATAATGAATTCCCTTTCTGTCCTGTCCCAAATTGTCAGACTTCATTAATGAGAAGAAAGATATGGTGCAGGCACATATAGAGGGTAATATGAATATACATATTTAAAATGGAGAAGTGGTACATATTACTACAGGAGGATTATTTCTATCAACTATTGCATAATTCTTTCTAAATAAGATATTTCAAAATTAGCTGACGTAGCAATGCAACACAACTTTTATATCTTCAAAGCCATTTGCTAGTATTTGCAAAAAGTTACTAAATGCTTTTCAGGTGCATAGATGCAGCTCAGCAACTGTATTTCAGAACATTATTTAAACCACATTTAACTTTAAAGCTGTGGGCATCGAGCTGAACATGGCAACTTCCTTTAGTTAGAATCTTACTGAATCAGGGTATAAAATACACCATCACTTAATGATAAAATGACTTGCACTTTTCATTATCTTTGCAATAACGTTAAATTCAGCATGTCTCAGTCTGATTTAGAGGGCAGCAATGAGTGCCTTTTATTCTTTTATGCAATCTATGAATAAATGTCAATAAGAAATGCTCAGATTTCACCTTGATAATCACTGTAAAATACTCAAAAATATCACTTAATTTCAAAACAAAATTGAAGGAATATACCTCATGGGAATTTTGATTAATTCCCAGCCTTAAGCCTACACTTTGCTGGCTAGACTGTTATCAGATTCAAGCAGATGACTGGAATCATCCAGGTCCCTACATCTGCATATTCCATACAGCTCTATTAACCCAGCAGATATCCTGGGGGATGATATGAGCTTACAGGCAGGATGAGTTCTACTGTAACCTGCAACCCTTTCTGGCACAAGACCCAACTTACATTTCTCATCTCTATCAAGAATAAATTATACCTATAGCTTCCAGAACGTAGAAACAGTATTTAGACATTTAGACTTCTGCAGCTACAAAAATGAAGCATGTCATGCACTTTTATGGTCCTTGATAGCAAGTAAAACATGGTGGATTTCTTCTGTACAAAACTGTACCAAAAAAAAAAGGGATGCCAGTAGTCATCGAGCAACTTGAAAACATCTAGTACCATAACAGAAAGAATTCTTCATCGTAATTCAAAATATCCTACTAAGAGGAAACCTGAAACTGCAAGCTCTGAACCAGAGGCAGCAGAGAAGTCTTACCATCTGAAAAAGATTTTTTCTTTATTTTTTACTGGGGTAGACCAACATAGCTTGCTTGCAGTATGTTCTCGGCAACCCTGCAGCCCCAGGTCCTTTGTCACTGTATTCTGGTCACGTCCTCTCCTCCAATAGACCCTGATCACAAAGTACCAGCTCTTGAGGTTTGCTGAGAGTATCTGAAAGTGAGAACTTTTTTCTTTCTACGCTGTTCTGCAATCACAGACTCCACAGGAGGCTGTGTCCCTGTATCTAACCTCTTTACTCACTACCCAAATCCTCCACAACATTAATTAGATTGATGCTGTATTAGAAAGGATTTTTTTTTTCCTTGTCTTCTCTGCAGTAGCCTCAGAAGTGTCAAAGCTACATCAAACCTGATCACTGGATGTGCTCTACAGCCTCCCTCAGGGCTTGCAAGGTCCATCTGTCCTCAGCCTACACATCCAACCTTTCTTCCAGTGGAAGCAAAGGCAGAAAAGACAACAGCAGGGGGTGGTTGAGAGGCACCCAACTGTTAGTTGTGTGCCAGGTCAGTTCAGTAGCCTTCCAGCTTAAACATAGCCAAAGGGCTTTTACAAATTACTTATCCCTCAGAAATATTGATCTAGTACTTTTCCCTCTTACATGCTTAGACCATTGCTCTGTCCCATTCATGCAGGACATGCTCATTTCTGCTGCTTACTTAGCAATCCTCCATTTGAGAGACAGACTAGAGAAGCTGGTAAAGAGTCAAGTTCTGGAAATTAAAACAGAAATAGAATATTTGCATGCGGTAATAAAGAGGAAATCTAAATTTCAGTTCTGCAGGGAAAGATTATTCCATCTTCCTTAAGTATACAGGAGACCGTTGCTGTTTGTGCCCACACTTCACCTTATGATGCTCTTTGAAGCAAAGCAGGCTTGATTATCTAAATAAATGTAAATTAGGTTAGAAAGTATATAACATTAGGCACTTGTCACACTTGGCTAGCATTATAGCCACAAATAAATGCAGTTACACAGGTCTGAGAAAGAGAAGACACACACACCACCCAGTAAATCCAGCCGAAGTCACCAGTATGTCTGCTAAAATTAAAAGAATTAAGAAGTCGTGAAAACAGGACCTATTAAGGGTAAATTATTTGTTCTTAGAGCAAATGTTCTTAGAAAATCAAAGATGTCTTGCTATTAGTTTTTAAGAGCGGCTGTTGTTTGGTCCTGGTTTTCACATACTCATGAAACTGGAAATGGTCCTTTTAACTGAAGATACCGGCTGAGATTCTCACCTGGTGTAATAACACAAAAGGCAATCAATCAGTCACATTTAAAAATCATCGCCTATCAAAACTCGGGGAACTGGATCTACTTACGTTATGATTATAAAGCAGTAGTACAGCAACTGTCCTGCTTGCAATTGTATGTGTAAAACAGAAACAGCAGCAGCCGTTGCCAGTTCTTATCAGATGTGCCTCACTCTTATCCATAGAGACCTCTAGCGTGGAAAGAGCAGCAAGGCTTCAATTTCTCCTGCGACCACGAAAATGGCATAACCTTAATTTTTTGAACTGATCTGCTAATCTGTCAGCGTTCTAACCGGATCGCTGCTATTTTGCATCACAAGTTCAAAAGAGCAGTGAAGAAGAAGCACCAGGTGATGAGCAGAAGCCAGCAGATTGTACTGGTGGTACACCGATGCCTGCAAGGTGGTACTCCCCAGCAGGTGGGCTCAGATCTTCAGTCTGCCTGGTAGCTGGCCCTTGCATCCCAGTATTTCCCCTCACTTCCCAGTATTTCCCCTCGCTGGCACCTGGATATAGGAGATCCCGAGGCCACAGCCACACTCTATTTGCTGGTACAGAACATCCCAGCGGTACGTACACATGTACATAAATATAATCAAAGCATAAAAGTACTGTCCTTTAAGTTATACGATAAAAGCTCCTGTGTCTGCTCACAAAGGAGCAGAGGGAGACAGTCGTGGCAGGGGGATGACCAAAATAACATAGAAATAAAAATTTATGCTATTTTCAAAGCATGACATAGCTCTGGGACATCACAAGTAACAGTTGTATACCATAGAAATTGCATCAGAGAAGTAATAAACCACCTCGCTCAGAACTGCCAGGTTGTAGCCCACTTCAGCTGGTACGATAAAGAAATGCCCAGGGACTTTTAACACAATGGGATCTTACTAGCAGTTAAATATTGCCCAGATCCTGTCCCAGGTTTGGTTTTGTCTGTTGTTTTTGGGTTTGGGGTTTTTTTATTATTGTTATTACAGAATGGTGTAATTCACTGACTAGTTATCACAAAATCACCCCCAGATTAGCTTCAGACTCTGTAACAGCCTTCCTCTGCTGTCTCACCGGAGCACAGGGGACTTTTGCAGGACCTGGGGTTGTTTCAGCTGACCCAACAGGTTCTTAGCTGCACCAAGAGCATAAAATCATTTTTTATGACTGAGAGGCAGGGAGCGGGCAGAAGTAGTTTCCTCTAGGAACAGTCAGCCTCAGGAGCAACAAGATTGATGGCTGGTATTAACCGTAAAGATAAACCCAAGGCGGGGTGCCAAGCATTACACAACTTGCAAGATACACATTTGGTAGCTCTGTCCCAAAGGTCACCTGAGACCTCATGAATCTTGCCGTGCTGTGGCTGGACAGCTGCAGTTTTTCTCTTACTACACACCCACGGCGGGCAGAGTTTTTTTTGAACAGGTAGTATTTTGTATTTGTTTGATTGCACTGTCTCAGAAAAGCTCTTTGAAACTCAGGAGGCAATCAAAATTTCTGGCTGGGAGACATCCAACCTGAAGAGGAGAGAGAATGGAGATCTGGTAAAACTGATAAAAACATCCCAGGTTTACCTATGCCACAGGATAATATTTAAGAGAGCAAGCAGAAGCACTGTATTCCTTAAGTAACCCATACATGTGTTAAACAACCTGTTCAGGTGACTGTGCAAGACCTTAAGATCGGGCAGGGGTTGTCGTTTGTTTTTTTAAAATGAGTGTTCTACCACTCAGGAAGAATTAAGAGTCCTAACTGCATTTATCTTCTGTGGTCCTAAAACCTAACCCATCCCAGAGAAGCCTGGCTCTAGGCAACTTCTTCATACTTGCCTCCTGGTAATGAATTATGCTCACCTGAGGACAAAGCAAACAATTCTTTGTTGTCAGTCATGACAGAAGCAGTCAAAGCTGGGTGTCGAATTCATATGCCATACATTTTTCTTCACAACTGATGTACAGGATAAATGAGAACACGGAACACACAGTAAGTTTTTACTAAATGAACCAACCCCTCTCACTGCTTGGAGCCCTTCCCAAAGCAGAAAACACCCCAAATATGCAATAAAGGTGCAACAAAATGTGTCACACAGGCATACATCTACTGAATCATACGTTTGCATTATCACAGCACTTCAGTAAGCCTCTTCCATCAGCATGATAAAAATGAAAAAAAATTACAGTATTCTAGTGCAATTACTTTTAGAAACGAGAAGTAGAATGCAACAAGTGGTCATAAGCATCTTCCCCACAGCTTAAATTGTAACAGTATAATAATATAGAGTAATAATGAGTATTAAATATATAATTTTGCTGCACTTACAAAATTAGGTTAACCTAGTTTGCAGAAGCCAAATATGCTGCACTTCTGACATAAACCTAGTTTTCAGAAGTGAGGAACTGAAATACAGTATGTACAAGAAACTGCGGGCAACTAAGCCAGCCCTCAAGAATTTCTGATGATGCAGTACTTAAAAAGCTAAAGCTCTTCTGCTCTCGCAAGTAGGAGTATTTCATTGTGTAGTACTGACCTGCCTTCGTTTCATGTCCCAGAAGATGGCAGCAGTCACACAGTAGTTCATGGATTTAGTGACCCTGTTTGTTTTGAGGCTTGGTTGTGGGTTGTTTTTTTTTTTTAATAGGTAATTTTCTCTGTTTGACCACTAAAGAAATAAATATCCCTCATCATGACTTTGCTGCTAACATTCAGTTTGCACCTGCCAATTTACTACCTATTCACAGGTTTTTAATTCATTTTAAATAAAACTAAAAATGAAACTAACCCCCTTTGTATTAAAACACTCTATTAATGGCCTTCTAAAAGGATGTGCAACACTATTTACTGACACTGAGGAGATATTTAAAAACATATAAACTCTGTGCTCATCTTAAGCACTACGTCCTGTTTCTCCAGCTCTTCCATAGATGTTTAACAGAAGCCTGAGAAAGCTGTGAATCATAGAATGGTTAGAGTTGGAAAGGACCTTGAAGATCATTGTCTTCCAACCCCCCTGCCATGGGCAGGGACACCTCCCGCTAGACCAGGTTGCTCAAAGCCCTGTCAAGCCTGGCCTTAAATACCTCCAGGGATGGGGCATCCACAACTTCCCTGGGCAACCTGTTCCAGTGCCTGACCACACTCACAGCAAATAATTTCTTCCCAATATCCAATCTAAATTTCCCCTCTTCCAGTTTAAAACCATTACCCCTTGTCCTATCCCTACACTTCCTGACAAAGAGTCCCTCTCCAGCTCTCCTGTAGCTCCCTTCAGATACTAGAAGGCTGCTATAAGGTCTCCCCAGAGCCTTCTCTTTTCCAGGCTGAACAGCCCCATATACCTAACACAAACCATTTTCTCACATTTGTGGTGAAAGAGCATGTACTTTGTTTAAACAGAAGTAGTATTTTTTGTTTAAGGAGGAATTGTTTAGATTAATACAATATCAAGATTTCCCATGTTGTGAAAGAAGGAATAAAATGTTTATCCCGTGCATGACCTATAACTAATTCTGACAATCCTGGCACTGCTTATGTTTTCCTAGTGCTAAACAATGCACACTGAATGCTATAGAAGAAAGGTGATACCAGACAGGCTTCCAGACAAGGCTCCACCCTGCACTTTTTCTACATCAGACAGACTCAAAAGGAGAAAGACAGGACAGTTTTTCTCCTAAAATCACAACCTGACAGGGTAGGAATTAATCCCATAGATTAATTTACTCTTCCTTGCACATGGGATATTTTTAGTTACTTTCTGGCACACGGTGAAAGGGCAGTGGAAAGGGAAAAGCCCAATGAAAAAAAAAAAAAAAAATACTGGTAGACCATGTAACACACAAAGAGATCATTTAATTTCCACTCATGGTTTCATCAGGAAGTGAAACTCTAATCGTGGATTTTCAGAGCATCTTAGTAAAACCAGGAATCCTTCCTGCAGCAGAGACTGTGTGTTCTGCTGAGCCCGGCCTAAACAGAACCCATCAGGCGCGCAATGCTGGGGAAGGTCTTGCGTATCCCCATGCACTTCTCCTGGTCGATGAGGAGTGAGTTGGCTTTGACAGCCAGCTCGTGCTGCAAGATTGACTTGGCATGAAACAGCATTTGCAGGTTGTCCTCAGTGTCTCTCAGGCGCTGCTCAAGGCTCTGAACCGTCTCATCAATTTCATGGACCTCGTTGACAAGGCTGGAAAAAGGCAAGGAATCCTTGTTACCAGTTCCACATGGGGTTGTTTCTACCATAGAATTGTAGCTCGTTGGGTCCAGCTGTTAACCTGGCACTGCCAAATCCACCACTCAACCATGTCCCTGAGCACCACGTCTACCTATCTCTTAAATACCTCCAAGGATGGTGACTTGGTCACTTCCTAAGCAGCCTGTTCCAATGTTTGATAACCCTTTTGGTGAAGATTTTTTTCCTAATATCACATCTAAACCTCCACTAGCACAACTTGAGGCTGTTTCTTCTCATCCTATCACTTCTGACTTGGAATAAAAGACTGGTCCCCACCTTGCTCCAGCCTCCCTTCACGTAGTTGCAGAGAGTGATATGGTTGCCCACCAGCCTCCTTTTCTCCAGACTAAATATCCTTAGCTCCCTCAGCTGCTCGTCATAAGACTTATGCTCCAGACCCCTCACCAACTTCATTGTCCTTCTCTGGACACACTCCAGCACCTCAATGTCTTTCTTGTAGTGAGGTGCCCAAAATCAAACAGTACCTAAGGTGCAGCCTCACCAGGGCCAAGTACAGAGGGACAATCACTTCCCTAGTCCTGCTGGCCACACTTTTTCTAATTTGAGCCAGGATGCTATTGATCTTGACCACCTGGGCACACTTGGCCTTGTTGAACTTCATGCTATTGGCCCCAGCCCATCAATCCAGCCTGTCCAAATCCCACTGGGCAGCCATCCTTCCCTCAGGCAGATCAACACTCTGTCATCTCCAAACTTCCTGAGGCTGCACTTGATCCCCTTGTCCAGATCATTGATAAAGATATTAAATCCCACCACTGAGCTCTGGGGAACACTACTTCTGACCAACCACCAACTGAATTTAACTCCATTCACAACAACTCTTCGGGCCTGGCCATCTAACCAGTTTATAACCCAGAAAAGTGTAAACACATCCAAGCCAGGAGCAGCTAGTTTCTCCAGGAGAATGCTATGGGAAAAGCATTACAAAAGCCTGGCACTGCTGACAGGCACAGGATTAACCCCTTCAGAGTGCTCAGACTGACTCGGACTCTCAGTTCCTGGCAGATGTATAGGAAAGCTGAGGGCAGAGTTCCCGTGGACCTCAGCAGGGAGGCAGGGTCATATCTGCTCAAAAGCTTGAGCAGTGTGCAGGCATGTCTCCCAGAGCAGCTTGTATCACTAAGAAGAGGGATGAGCAGTTTGGATTCCTGTCCCAGTTTGGTTTTGCTGGTTTGATGGTTCCCCCTCCTGGATTTCCCTGTGTAAGGGTCCTCCCCAAACCCACAGATGCACCCAGAGCAAAAGAGGACAGCTGGGAGAGGTGAAAATTGAATGTGAAACAAGTGGAGGATGGAAAAAACAACAGCATATAAGATGTTAAACAAGCTCTGGAGCGGGGTTTCAGTTGCTTTTAAAAGGCTTCACCTGATCACTGGCCCACTGGGTACCCAGGAGGAGGTATGAAGCTTGGGGTGCCTCACAGGAGCTGCTGCTGGGCATTCAGGGTGGCCTGCTCCTCCACAGCCCCTCGGGGTACAGTCCCACAGAGCTCACTACGTCCTTGGAAGGATTTCCAGTGTCCCCACGGGAGGTGAGGATGGTCCCTACTGCTTCTTCACAGGGTGCACCCTTTCTTCCTGTTCTCCAAAAAGAAGGTCTTAAGTGCTCTCAGTGCAAACCTCTTGGAGAATAAATGGCTTATCCTTCAAAACTGAGCATATCCAACTGCTGGGAAGCAGGCAAGAAAGAAAAGGTTTACCCAAGTGGGAAAAATCCAGCCTCCCATGGGGTGGCCATGGTGTACAGACTCCTACGTGGGTACAGAGCTTTCCCAGTACCCAAAGGCTAGGATACCTGCTCATTGCTTTTGATTACAGCAGTGCACTTCTGGAAGGACTAATCAGGAAAAAAAGCCCATGATTACATTTGTCATCCAATGATGCTCCTGAGTGCTACCACTCATGACTCCTCAAGGACCCTGCCGGCCCCCTGCTCCTGCCTTACCGAAACTGGGCAGTGTCCCGGCACAGCTCCATGTTTGGTCTCCGCGTACGTTCATCCAGCCGAGTCTGAGCCACTTTGAACGAAGGCCCATGGTCCCTCATGGCTTTTTGAATAGCTTCTACGTTCATCTCCACCTGGAAGATTTCCTGCAGTGTCTGGCATAAAGAAGAAACACACGCATAAACAAAAAATACGTTCTCAAGTGACAACATAATTTTCTTTTTCTCCTGGTCACCTGCAGAAAAAAAACAAGGACAATAAGGAGGTTGTGGGCTCAGACCACTTGTCGCTCTGCCACATATCGAGGGCCAGATCCAGCAGCAACTTCTCTTGAGGGGAAAGCTTGTCTTAGCTATTGCTGTCACATCAGAGGATGCTTTGGAGTGGTGACAGACATGTTGAACTACCAGCTTCCCAAAGATATTGCTTGCAGGATCATCCATTCATAGCAACCAAGAGAGGCAAGGTTTTTTCAAGGATCCTCTCACTGAAGTATGTGGAGCCAGCCCACAATGCTGCAAGCCCAGTCTCTGCTCAGATTATCAATATCATCTCTTCTCTCAGACCCACCAGTCCAAGCCAGGTGCCCATCACTGATCTCCACATCCTCTGCTTGGCAGAGCAAACACATGGATTCCTGTGCAGCAACCACACAGCACCAAGACTGAAAACATGTCCTTGGAGGAGAAGCTAGCCTACAAACTCCCCAGCAAGCAGCCCAGCGCGGCCCAGCAAAGACTTTCTGCAGGGCAGGCAGCACTTCTTGAGTAACTCCTAGGAGATGCAATCAGCATTGGCATTTTCTGCTGGAAATCCCTGTGTTCCCAGGCTGTCACCTAGGACGCGCTAGCAAAAGACAGGATCCCCTGAGATGAAATTACAGTGCCAACTCCTCACCCTCCAAGAAGAAAGAGGCCTTGGAGTTTCAAACAGAAAATGATACTATAAACAGCTTCTTGTGGTGACTGTTACTCTGCTTGGGCCAGGTCTGTGTGGAGGGTTCTGCTTTGGAGGTGTTCCTGTGAAGTGACAGCATTGCACCAAAAGGGAGGTGTTCGGGCTACCTTGGCCAGGTGGGTCTGAATCTTGCTCTTGGCATCGGCTGTCTCAGCAATGCGGTTGGTGAAGGCAGCGTTCACCCTGCTGAACTGGCTCCGCATCTCGTTGGCTGTCACCACCAGCAGGTTCTCGCCGTTCTCTCGCAGCTTGGCGGAGGCTGCCCGTTCGCTCTGGGAGCGGAGGATGTTGTCATCCGTGAACTTGGCCCACGACTCCGGCACCGAGATCCTGGGTGGGGAATGAGAAAGGAGAGGCCTCTGGTAAGGCTGTGCTGCTGAAGCTGGATGTGGGCAGGCATGGACCCAGCCAGGGAGTAGCTTGGATTAAATGTAATTAAATCTTCCCTTTTTATTTGACCATAGGTTGTGATTTAACCCCAGCCAGTAGCTATGCCTATGTAGCCGCTTGTGCAGTTCTCCCTCTTCCCCCCAGAAGGGCACGGAGAAGAAGGTAAAGGAGGGGAAAGGGAAGGAAAAAAAACTTGTGTGGAGATAGTTTAATAAAACGATAACAGAAAAGGAAAATAATGAGAAGAATAAGAAAGAATAAGAATAAAAATAAGAACAAACAATAATAATAACAGTAACAATAATTATGGGTGGAAAGAAATGGCCACTGCGAGGCCAATGAGTCCAGTGGACATGTGTTTAGTGGGCCAGAGACAAGCAGCTCCCTGCCAGGAAGGGGCACTGTGCATCCTGAGGACAGCATGGTGCTGCCAGGCATGGACTCACGTGGCATCGACCCGTTCCACGCCCTGGTAGTAGCTGATGCCATCAGAGGTGTTCTTCAGATTGTAGCACTTGTCGTCGATGAGATGGGCTGCCTGCTTGTTGGCCAGGTCCCTCTCCAGCTCGTGCTGAGCCACCCTGTTGGACCTTCAACATGCAAACAACAGCCATCAGTGGGGATGTACAGGTGGAATGGCTTCCTCCCCAATCAACTTCCCTGCACCTCCCACCCAGGCAGCACTGTCCTCCCATGAGCATCACTGCCTGCTTCTCATGGAGTCGGTGTGGGTTTTACAGCTGCATGGTGCAGGCAGGGGTCAGGGTTTGCTGGGGATTCACATCACAGCTGCAAATGCACATCATCCCTACGGCATGAGATAAGGAGCTTCTCCTTACATAAGTTGGGCTTTTGCCATATCCAGGTACCGCTGCATCCTCTGCTGGCACGACCTGATGACATCAACTTCCTGGGCAAAGGCAAAACGTGAACCCCATCATTAGTGTCCATACTCACTCATCCTGCTCACCCTCATCCCCTCAGACCTTCCCAAACCTCCACGCAGCACGAACTCACCTGATAGTCTTTCTGCCCAAAGCAAACGGGCAGGGAGTGGAAAAAGTGCCCACCAGCCCCAGTTCACTTGCTTGTGCAGTGACCAGGAGGGGAGAGAAGGGTGCTGTGGCACAAGTCACAGCCTCTACATTCACTTTCAAGGTGGGTTTTTAAGTATTTTTTCATCTTGACATCAGGGTCAAGTGCTGATTAGTTGCACTGCCTGGAGAGGGACAGGTCCTGGCCTGAAGAGGCAGAGGGGTTTCCTGAACCAGCAGCACTATACCCCTCCAACTCAAATCAGCATCTAATCTTTTTGCTCCCAAAATATTTTCCTCCACAGGAGAAATCTCATCCCTACAGGACAAGAGGGAGTTGGACTTGACTTTGGTGTAAATCCCCGTCTGAATTTTTCAAGAAACGTTCTGCTTATTAGTTGTAATTGAAATTAGACTATCTAAAGGCAGGCAGCAGTGCCCATTCTTAGGGTTTCTATAAAATCCATTGCCTAAGCACACACAGCATCAGCCCTACTGCAGCCACGCTGCTCTGAGCAAAGCGAAGCTGCAGGTAGATGTGGTACCTTCTATAGGACCAACTAATGGTGTTGAGAAAAGCAGGCAAGCTATTGGGCACACATTGTCTTCTCCATATCTATATGTGTGAGATATATATATATATATGTGATATAGCTACAGAGATAAATCATACGTCTGTGACATAGATCCATATAGAACCTATTCTGGCAGGGCTCCAAAAGGCAGGACAGTCTTACAGACTCCTTCAGGATGGACAGAGGACCCCATTAGGCTACACAAACAGTTGGTATTCAGCTATTCCTTCCTCTCTAAGGGCCAGTCTTACCCACGCTGCATGAGCAAGCTGCTGTGGTGGGGAACACTGTCTCCTGACCCAGCAGGTTCTGGGGATTTGAAGAGCTGAGCACCTGACCAGAAACAAAGCTGCAAAGCTTCTTTAGGGCAGTTTAGGTAAAAATAGCTTTAACACATGATCTGAGTTGCCAAGCTTACTGTGAAGAGCCCTTTCTCCACTTCATCATGGACTTGGTCAATGCCGATCCTCTTCTCCCGCTGAAGCAAGCACTCCTGAGCGACCTGTTGGGGTCACACCATTATTGTTGGCTGCAGGGGCAGGGTTCCCTGTAGGCACGACCCCCATCTCAAGGAATGGGACTACAGAAATTCTAGGCAGGTACAGAGATGACAGCAGGGGGAAAAAAAAGTGCCCAGGGCAGCTGGTTCAGCTGACGATGAACAGCTGAGCTGCAACATCAGCATTAAATCAACATGAGGGAGCACACCTGGCTCTGGAGCAAGCACAGCTGAATGCAGGGACCTCTATCAGCCTTGACCCTTACCTCGCCAGAGCCTTGTAGTAAGATGTGGACTTTTGTCTCCCAAACCAGGATTTTGGATGTACCGCTTATAAAAATTTTTGGTTCTCATGGGCTCAGCACGTGCCAATAGGGGATACAGCAGATGGCATGGGATTTGTTAATTGCTAACTTAACTAATGGTCTCTTCATAAAAAATTTCTAGATGTTATGGAGATGCAGTGAAACTTAATTAGGTGTTTGAGTGGCTGTAGGTGTTTTAGCAGTAGGCTTAGAGCCCACTAAACAGGGTGCTTACCTGGAGAAGGGGCTCTGTCTCTGCTAAGGCTCTCTCCACTCGTTTCTTCACATCTGTGAGGGCATTGGTCTCCTTGATCATCTCATCCAACTCAAGGCAGAGCTCCAGTTTCCAAAATCCAATATCATTGGCACGTATTCCCACGCTTTTGGTGCTTTCTCCTTGTGTTTTTTCCATCTGCTGATATTTATCCTCAATCATGTGGGAGGTATCAACTCTCAGACATTCCGCATCATGCTGGTAAGTCTCTGACTCTTTGTAGTTGGTCAGGTTGGACCTGTACCAGTCATCAGGGGCATATCGGATGATGAAGGTTGGTTTGTTGGAAATTAAAGGAAGCTTCTTGCTGGCAGCCATCCCCTGACAACTTTTGGAAAAGGGAGCCAAAGTTTGGTTGATGGCAGCTGGTTTATAGTAGGTGCTGGTCATCCAGGGGAAGCTGGAGTTCTGAGGCAACGAGTAGTAAGGAAAACGGTCCTTACAGCTTGAAGCCATGGCACTGATGGCAGGCAGTAACTTGGTAGCTGTTGATCGTGGGCGGGTGTACGTTGCCGTTAAGGGAGAACCAACGGGCTCCATTCTTGAACACTCCTATTCACGTATGTGTCCTGCACAGGGGGCGAGACAGGAGACAGCCTCGCTCAGTAAGCTCCTGCACTTGCCTTACTTCTTACAGCAACATATGCAGCTTGCAACACAAATGATGATGCACACGTCGCCCACACAGGCCTAAAGCTTTTGAAAGCAAATCCTTCTAGCAGCCTCCTAAGCATTTCTATACAGAAAAGGTCTTGAAATACAGATAAAACTAAATCGTGGCTGCTCAGGCGAATGACACATACTAGAGTTAATTTTCTTTACCTGTCAACCCCATGAAGCTGTAGTTGCCGAATCTCTACTGTTCAGTTCTTCCTTTTGGCTGGCAGATCTGCTGATCTCTAGTATTCCAGTATTTTCTCTTTCAAAGTGCCATTACCATCCCTGAGAGCTGCACCCCTTCGGAGACACAGCTGCTACCAACACAGCACAATTTGTGGGTGAGGGACTCCCTCCTCATCCCATCTATCTCCACTTGCATTAAATGCTTGAGGGGAAGAGTTTGCAGGACTACGTCCAAATTTGAACACACACACACACACACACACACCCCTATTTCAGGTTGAGGTTAACAAGGAAGGAAAATGTGTATGGCTTACCTGATGTGAAATCACTATCCCTGGAAAGAAGATGTCCCACAAAGTCTTTTCAGATGGGTATGTAAACACCAGCCTGGCAGTCGCCCTAGGGAGAATGGCCACACATGAAGATTTTGCTGCCAAGAACTGTGGGTGATATTGGTTTTTTTTTCAGGTTGAGGTTATTAGTCAGTTGCTAACAGAAATATAGCGCAGAGGGCCATGAAATTTACTGAACTCACTGAATCTGAGGACAAACAGTCAGATTATATCGTGCTTGGTATGAAGCTCTTGTAAGGTTATAAGTGTCACCCACTGGCAGGAACAAGTCCCTGTGGCTGTTGTAGCCAGTTGGACATGTCCTTTTCTCTGTATCATCCCATCCCCACTGCTCTCCTACCTGGCAAAGGGTCCCAGTGAAAGATTTGGACACTGGTGTGCTACAAGATCCCTGGATAATAGTGGGATTTGACACAAAGCACGTGCAAAATGCCATTTGTTAGAGCATGAAAACCACTTGATCGCTTTAAAAATGGGATGTTTGCAGGAATAAACATGCCAGTAACAGTTTGATGCATTCAGATGAACAGCGCCTCTAAATGCAGCTATTAAATAAATGAATGGTGAATGCAGGAGAGTAACAGGTCCTTTAGTTAGAGCAGAGTCTCACCCCAGGGTCCAGCCTGGCCAGACAGGCAGTGGGAAACTCACACCCTCAAGTTCAGCAAAAAAAGCTTTCACAATCACAACTCTGTGAGCCAGTTTGGCAGAACCAAGGATGAAATGTCTGTGCTCAGGTCCAAAAAACCCCACTGTGACTGCCAGCTCCCTTTTCCTTAGGAAAGGGAGGAAAAGCCCTTGGGAATAGATCTGGGTTACTTTTCCCTGCATTTCCAGCAAAAATAAAAGCCCCAGCATCCCTCTTGGATAAGCCATCCCAGGGTGATGCCTTCTGCCACCCCTGAACATGGACACACAATGGGAGCCCCTGAGCACCAATTTTGGGTACATCTGGATAATAGAAGGGATATTGGGAAGGATTAGGTGAAATGCTTGCTTTTTCAGTCCTCCCCTCCCAGTACCCACTCACTCTTAGCCTCCAGAGGCTTGCAGGTGCCTGGGGGGAGCTGCGACTCACTGCTGTGCTCTCAGATTTGGCGACAGCGCTGCCAGGCAAAGCAGCATCTCTGGCACAGTCTGTGACACAGAACCAGGGCAGCGTTGCCACGAGCACAGGGTGCTCAGGGACCGGGTTCTGCCTGGGCCACTCCCTGCACGCGCCATGGCAACCTGATGCAGCCACCAGGCCAGCCAGTGCTTTTCACTGGCAACCTGGGATCACCCCTGGGCAAGAAAGTACCTTCACACGCCATCCTAGTCCTTGCCCTCACTGGGCAACCTTGTGCTGCTGTTGGTCCACTGTTGAGCGGATGGACGATGCTCTTAGTCATATGATTTGGTTTTAGGTAGTCCTGCAAGGAGCAGAGAGTTGGACAAAATGATCCTTGTGGATCTCTTTCAGCTTGAGATAGTCTGTGATACTGTGAACTCAGTGCCTTTAGTGGGCAATGCAGTGCCACCCCTGGGCAACTCCATACAAGCTCTGGGCAAGCTAGTGCCTTTGCTGAACAACTTAATCTCATCCCTGGACAATTCCCTGGTGCCATCAATGGGAACCCAGTACATCCCTTGGGCACCCGCTCCACCTGATGCAAACCCAACTTTTAAAAACACCCATCACATCCGCTGTGAGGACCTCTGTGTCCCTCTGTATCCACAGGAAAGGTTTTGATTTGCTTCATCTTACTGCTTTAGATTAGCTATGAGCATGGCTCATCAAATACTCAGGTTGATATATCTGTCTTCTCACAGCCTCAGTTTCCTCTCATTTTCTCAGCTATTGCAGCTATGCACCAAGACTGGATCAAAATGTTTTACAGCTTCTCATGAGTGACACACAGATCTGCCCTCCAGGAGAAAGCCATGCCTCTGCTGCCAAAGATCTGGCATAAAAAAGAACTCCACCTGTTTCCTGTATACAAAGGTTAGCACACTTTGATTTAACTTTAAACACACTTTTTACTTTTGCTGGATGAAGCTTCAATTTCATCAAACTCAAAGTTCAGCACACAAGTTGCTTTTCTGTGGCTGAACTGAAGAAAATAATTGCAATTAAAGCAAGCCAACCTTGGCCCCCAGCAGGATGTGCAAGAATCCTCAGACCAGACCAGCTCTCTTGTCCTTGCACGTTCCCAGCCTCTATCTACACCCATTCTCCCTCCCTGCCCAGACCTAATTGTGCTCAGGTGAAACACTGCATGATGAGGGACACCTAATTATTGTAGGCAATTACACCATTTTTTAATTATTTGCTAAGTTAAGCAAAAAGCATTAGATGATACTACAAATGGCCCGTGGCTACTGTGTGCAGAACACAGAAGAGGACTTCAGGGGAAGCACTCATGAGCAGTGCCCTGCAGAGGGACAGCAGGGGACATCAAAATAGATTAAGCTGGTGATCCCGCTTTAGTGTCTGGAATGGACTTTAAAGTGAAGGGCTAATGGCATAGGTAAAAGACAAGGAGGACTGGCATGGGTAAAACAGTCAAATTCACAAGTTAAGTGACTCTCAAGCAAGAAATTAGCAATAGAAATGCCCTCATGGACTGTGCATGTACAGAGATGCACAGTTGCCCTGTGCCAGGCAGCAGGACTCCATCAGGAGCCCCTGGGGAACAGCCATGGAGTTCTTTCCAAACCCTGCACAGCACCATCCTTCACCCTCCCTTGCCAGTGATTCGCACTGACTTGGAGTTGGGAAAGATGGGCAGCAGAGCCCTGGTACACACTTGTGTATCTAACAGTGCATGTGTATCAACAGAAAATTGGAAAAGAACTTTAAGTTTCACTAACAAAAGCAGGAGCTGGGGAATTGAAAGTCAAAAAGAGGATTTAATCTTGTAAAACGTATTACTTCCCCCTCTCCCTTGGGTATTTCCAGCTCAGACTGCAAAAGCTACCCAACATTTTCATTGTGAAGTTCAGGTCATGATTCGCACTGACTCGGAGTTGGGAAAGATGGGCAGGAGAGCCTGGTACACACTTGTGTATCTAACAGTGCTTGGGGGAATCCTCAGGGCTTCCAATGAACTCCTTCTGGCCAGGCCCACTCAATATGGGCACTTGTCCCACCCAGTGTGGGCACCGGCCTCCCTTTGCCACCTCCACCAAGCATGCTTGGTTCAGGAATGTCTGGATGCTGAGCAAGCTGTGGGTCAGCTACAGGGGTGCCAACTGTTGGGTGGTGATATCACCAACGGACACGTCTATGTCTAGGAGGGTGGCCCATGATGGGGTCCTTTGGCTTGCCAGTGAGCAAGGCAGCCCCTTGGGGCAGCAGTCCTGCCCTCCAGCTCCCCTGGCATGCCCTGGGCTCCTGCCACCTCCTCGTGCCAGACTGGGAGTCTCCTCAACACCACAGTGGCCACAGGAGGGTTTGGGAGCCTCCATGAGCCTCCAGCAAATGGCCTCATCCTGGCAGCTGACAGGAGCAGAGAGGAGAGAAGACCTGGCCTCCTCCAGGCTGCTGCTGCACAGGGGCCACAGAAGGAATCCACTGGAGGGCCCCAAAAAGTCCTCGGGGCCTGGATGTGCGGGGTTTTCAGTGTCAGGACACTGCTGTCCCCGGCTGGTTCTTGCCTCAGCTACCTAATGGGGGTGAAGATGAAACCGGTCTGCAGCGGTCCCTGGTACTCTGACTGACATCTGACTCATTGACAAATCAAAATCAGAAGTGGCATAAACATTGAAAAACAAGGCTTCGTCCAGATGATTAAAAAAAAAACAAACAAACAAACAAAATCACCTTATGGCTTTCTCAAAGGAGGCTATAAATGATAAATAAGCAACAAGCCATACATCTGGTGAGGCTGTGTTCTCATGATTTGGTGATAAACGAAGATTTCTGAATACTGGAAATTAGTATTAGACAGTCTTCTGTTTTCCAGGCTTTGCTACCCACGTCAACTGAACTGAAAATACACACCCTAGTGTTACGGCTCAACAAATACTGCAAGCACCACAAGCAAAGATGGCAAGCAATAAGAGAAGTCCCGGACTGCAGCTTTCAAGACACTCTTCCACCCTCTTGCTGGTCACCTCCTTGTGCCCATGTAGCTGTATTCTGCAGATGTCCACTCAGCAAACAGAACCTGCGAACCAACAGGCTCAAAACAAACCCACCAAAACAAGGCTTACTTTTTGGAAGCCTCATTTTGTTAGCCTGCCTAGCCAAGCTCTTCTAAACCTTTCTCCTCTTCCTCCTTAGAAACCAGACTGCCCAAGGACTATCTCATCCAATTTTTCAAGTAACAGAGAGAATCTGAATACATTTCTCTGAAAGTGGATCAGAATGTTTATACATTGATAAATATTATTATTAGGCTATAGCTTTGTTGTCCCCTTCTCCACAAGTCACACCACTTTGGTGACTTGCCCAGATTATAACTACTCTATTTCTTGTACTGAGAACGTAAATCTATCACTTAAACTGACAAAAGATGCAGGTTAGTCAGGCACGCTTCATCTTTAGTGACTGCACGTAGGACTCGGTCTGCTTAGTTTCGTGTTGTTGATTAATTCTTCCCCTCAGAAATTCTCTAGAACTTCACATACTAATGTCAAACCCTTTAGACTACAGCTGTGCCGCCATAAATCAGAAGTGAAGATGTTGTTGAGAATTCTTGCCCTGAGAGGGCTTCAGTTTCACGAGTTGGTTCTTTGTAAGTTCTGAAACAAGTTCCCTGACTCCTTTGATCCAGCCCACTGACCTCAGTCCTTGCTTCCCCATCCCATCTTTACATTCAGACTCGAGATCATAATTTTTATTGAAAAAGGAGACAAAGGATTTGATTGAAGATAATCTGCATATGACCCAAAACAGTCTCACTCTTGAGAAACATTTCTATGTGGGAAATAAGAAGTAGGTCTGCTGAGACCTGAAAGTAACTGAAAACTCAGCATGATATTCTGGAAGAAAACAGACACAACTGTTTTTGTTGTTGTTTGTTACTGAAAATCCACAAGTGAGGAAAAACTTTGTGGTATCATTTAAGAATCCTCACTGTAGATATTCTTGGTGACAGGCTGATACATAGATTTTTTTGTTATAACTTGTAGCTGAATTGTGAAAATGAGCTATGATACATGTATACCATGTGTGATTATATATATTATTATATTAATTACCATTAATGCAACTTTAAGATTGCCAACCTAGATTGCACTCCCTTTACACGAATAAGAAAAATTATATCAGATGAAAAAGAAAGACCATCGTCTGTGGTGAACCTGAGAGGAAGGGGAACATATGCAGGTACATTCGGCAAGTATGTTATGTTTCCTCGGTTTAACTATTGCTGATTTAGCTGGTAGCATTTAAGTGAAAGATACTGAGCTTTTGGTCCAGCATGCAAATTAGGGGAAATGTCACAGAATTGACACCCCCGAAAATTGGAAAAGAACTTTAAGTTTCACTAACAAAAGCAGGAGCTGGGGAATTGAAAGTCAAAAAGAGGATTTAATCTTGTAAAACGTATTACTTCCCCCTCTCCCTTGGGTATTTCCAGCTCAGACCACGAGGGCTACCCAACATTTTCAGTGTGAAGTTCAGGTCACAGTTTGGACTTGAGCAAAAAGAAAATCCAATACGACCTGCTGTTTTGATTTTTTTTTTTTAAATTGTACTGACAGTCCAAGTCAGTGGAAAAGCTACATGACTACCAGTTAATAACCTGCCTTACTGATAATGGTATCAATAAAAAAATATCGATTTTTTTTTTTTTTAGGTGATCTGTCTGGGAAGAATGGGCAAGGTCCCATAGTTAAGCTACTTCATGCTTTCTCATTAGCTGCATTTGGTGTGAAGGTGTAAAACAGCACTGACACTGTTAGTTACTGCCTTCCTGCATTCTGTGAGGACCTTACCCAAGAAGTTTCCTGGTGATGTCCCTCACCTGGGCTCCAGGGAAGACAACAGATCTCTCTCTGAGGAGGGTCAGCCCAGCATATCAGGCCCTCTGTCCTCCTCAGAAAGGAGTCCCCAACAACTCATGTTTTTTTAGCGGGTGTGTGGTATTGATCCAAAGTGTATGCTTTTTTGTTTGAGAAGGCACCTGTGTGACAGAGTGCTCCTTACTTCTTCTGCAGAGTGGTCATCCTCAATGAGAGCCTCACATCTGTTACTAAGGAGGTACTTTATAGGATGAGGTGGGTAAGGTGGGAGGTCACCTGCTGCCCCAGCCACAAACCTGCTCTCACTCTTTTCCATTACACTTTTGCCTGCCCCTTCTTCTACACTTTTAGCTTCAGCCTGCCCAGGGTTGCCTGCAGGGGACCCTTGCTGCTTTTCTCCCTATTGCTGCTTCCCTTCCTATTGCTCCTCAGCCTTTCAACTT
>VZRU01018545.1:256620-268521 GCA_013398155.1 Pedionomus torquatus
TATATATAATTATATTATATATAATTATATATATATTTTTATATATATATATATTATCCCTGCCATCAATTCAGGGAGATAAAATGCAGACACCTCAATGTCTCAGCATTCCTTTATGCTCAAGGTTTCTCACTGAGGTGTTTCCCAAAAATTACACCTATGGGTATTTTAAACCCATAACAAGGCAAATATAAAGAAATAGCAATAATAAAAAATTGTAACAGACCCACAGAACTTGCTACAATGTTCAGCTTTTGAGGATTGTAAGTCTTACTCCCAGCGGTGACTATCCATAATATTTTATTCTGTTTTATTGGGTTCTGCTATCGAACTCCTCATACAGACCTAGGAAAGAGTTGTATCACTATTAGCAGACAGGCTTGCTGTAAAACTGTTTTATTAGAAAGCTGTCAAATTGCACCGTGTTCACCATGTATTAATGAAGAAATGCTATGTTGTTGTTTCAAGTACTTCCTATCTATGACTGAACTGAGAAACAGGATTTGAAAGAGAGAACGAGCCAATTACAGAGTCAAAAAAGATCTCAAGGAAAAAAGAGGTCTCAAGAAAGTGCCCAAGATAAAATGGCATATTCTTATTTTACACTGAAATGCTTAGAAAGTTCTATTAAAAGACATAAATTGAATTTTCCCAGAGTACTGGTATGTGAAGATCTGAAACTACAGACTGATGGAAAAAGTAGAAGAGAAACTAAAAATATTAAAATGAACAATTAAGCTAAAAAATTCTTCAGCCCGTTGTCAGGCACATACAGGATGTAACGTTGTATAAATGAATAAACGCAATAGGGCACTTCCAAATAAGCCAGAAAAGAAAATGGGAGAGAGATTAAGCATTTTCTAGCTTGCAATAGTCTAACATACAACCTCATTAAATTAATTTTGTGATCTGGAAATTCATCATTCCTCTTTACTACTTATCGTTGCTGAAAATAATCAATTTACATACGCAGATTTAAATAGACTGGCTCCACTCTGCTTAAAAAATTCATTATTTAAAGTTCTGGAATTTTCCATCTATGCAGAAGGTAAGACCTCCCCATGCTACACATCTGGAAAGGGACATGAAATGCAATGGACTTAGTGGTGAAAGCTAAGAGCAAATTTTACAATAAAATAAAGGAGGAAAGAAATGGGGAAAAGAAAGGAAGAAAAACGGAAAAGAGGAGGAAAAATATAGTTACAAATAACAAATTTATTTTATCTAGATTATCTAGATTTTGGAATAGCCTTGACAAAATGCTTCAGACTCTGAGGCATCTGTAAGGCAAGGCTGGTCGTTACTCTTCTATGGTCTCCAAGGCTGGTTGGTCCTCTCACTATGTGAGAGAAGACTTGGCTACATCCCACTGGAAATCTGACCTGCTCTTTTGCTTGGATATGACACCACTACCAACAGCTGCCAGCTCCAAAGGGAAAGCCAAAAACCCTCCCTCTTAATATCATTTTCATCACCTAGTAAGCTCCTAGCGATTTGACATGTTTCAGGTAAAACATGATCTGTCTCTATTAAACCCACATTTATGAATTTAAATGATCATGTTGTTGCTAGTACAGTGATAAAATTATTCACACTCTACTGAAGCTGATATAAATTACTGTCACTTAGATAATTCTGCAAGAAACAAGCTCCTCTTGTACTTCACTGAGAGAGTTCAACAGAGTTTCTCTTGCTGAATGAACATTATTCATAATTCTAGGCCAGGTGAAAACTTTCATCCTATTTAGTATGTTACATGATTTTTCTTTAATATAGGGTACTACATAAAGAGATGAGTTCTTTGGAAGAGATCTTGAGAGGTCTGAGGCATGCAATCCAGGAGGTCAGTAGTCAAGCTGGAAAATCGACAATGGCAGGAAAATCAGGAATGACCTGAAAAAATAAAGCCCAAAGCAAATGGGCATTGAGGTGCTGGATCGTGTCCAGAGAAGGGCAATAAAGCTGGTGAGGGGTCTAGAGCACAAGTCTTATGATGAGCAGCTGAGGGAACTGGGCTTTTCTTAGCTTGGAGAAAAGGAAGCTAAGAGGAGACCTTATCACTCTCTACAACTAATTACCTGAAAGGAGGTTGCAACAAGTTGGAGGGCAGCCTCTTCTTCCAAGTCACAAGTGATAGGACAAGAGGAAATGGCCTCAAGTTGTGCCAGGGGAAGTTTAGACGGGATATTGGGAAATATTTCCTCACTCAAAGTGTTGACAAGCATTGGAACAGGCTGCCCAGTGAAGGGATTGAGTCACCAACCCTGGAGGTGTTTCAAAGACCTGTAGATGGTGCTCAGGGACGTGGTTGAGTGGTGGATTTGGCAGTGCCAAGTTAACAGCTGGACTCAATGAGCTTAAAGATCTTTTCCAAGCCAAATGATTCTGTGAAAAGAGCCAAAATGTAAGTATTGGGTTCACGGGTGGGGAGCTGCAGGAGAGGCTTGGGTTGCTCCATGCAGGACACCGCTGGTTCCAAAAGCCCCTCTGCAGGGCAGGGCTGAGGGGAGCTGGCTGCACCACTGAAGGTGTTTTGCCCAAGTGCTTAAATATCTGCTGCCTTTGTTTCTCGATAGCCAAACCAGTTATTATGTATTTATGTTCATTGGAAATAAATTAAATTTAATTTCCCAATTCGAGTTGGTTTGCTGATGACAACAGATCAGTTAGATGAAATACGTGGGATTTGGTTTGAATTTTTTTTTTTACTCAAATGATAATTTAAATTTGAGTTGCCTGGAATTCTCAAGATTGCTATTGAGATCTTGAATTTGTATCAAGCTTTTAATACTGAAATATCTCAAAATATTTTATAAACCACAGCAACTGATCAGGCAGCTTCCTGTCAATTATAGCATATCCAGCCACAAAGGGTAAAGATTAATTTTAGCAATGGAAATGACAAGCACATTTAATTACAATACATTTTTCAACTGCCTTTGGAAAAAGCCCAAAACAGCTGACAGCCTTCCAGGAACAAGAATTTATCACCAGAAAATTACCCCTGATGCCTTCTCAGAAAGAACATTTTGTGGAGCCAGTCCACCTAGAAATAGTGGCAGGAGCTTTCTGCAGCCACGAAAACAACTGTCAGACAAGAAAAAAGATCAGGAGAAAAAGATCAACATTTCCTTAGATTTGCCGCTTCCAGGGAAAACATAGGTCAAGCTAAAATAATTTGGGGTTACGCCTATCTGAAACATTGCTGATAAAAATAACAGTATCTCCTCTCTCGGGCTCTATTCAGAACTGCGTGACACACTTCTTAATTTTACACTGCCACGCAAGGTAGAATTCATCATAGTGAAAATAAATAACTATTTAAATCTTGTTTTCTTTCACTGAAAATGACTACATACTACAAAAAAGTGGCAGCTGTTTTGAGCACCGTGCTGTTTCCTTTCGCATTTCAGAGATGATCGTTACACTCATATATTTGCTCGAAGAGGAAAGTATACTCTTCAAGAAGTTTTTAATACATCAGAATGAAGTTTTAACAGCTTGTGACTAGGCAGTTGAGAAACATCATAGAGAAATTTAGGGTTTGGTTTGGTTTCAGAATCTCTAGTTTATTGTCAAGTAAAACAACATATTGTGTTTCTTCCTCAAATTCAGGACAAGTGAGGACCAAGCGAGGATTTTAAACAGAACATCTCCCTTTTCCTTTTGGCACTCCTTGTCCATTTAAAACTAGCAATACATGCAAAGCCATTGCATGCATAAGTAATAACTGAAGTCATCCTGGGCAGGATTTTTAGAAGCAGATTTTTCATTACCTTCATGCTCTGAATGCAAATGTAAATGCCTTTTGGGGGACCATGTACACTGCTTGTATGTTCAGTGTATCACCACTGAACAGAAGCTTTTCAGAGTATTCCCTGACTTTTCCACTTAAAACTGCTCGACCCCATGGTTAAAACCACAAATAGTATTGTGCAATTCCACACCCAACATTATTCTTTTCTGTTCCTCTCACCTTGTGTTCATCATATACAAAATATTTGCTGGTTTTCCTTCAGCGTTTCTCTAGCCCTGCTAAAGTTTCTTGTCCTATACAGACCTGTTCCAGATTGACTGACAAAGGATGCTCAGGCTGATGGAAGAATCTGCGAGGTTGCCAGGGAAAGAGAAAAAAAAAGTGCTTATTTTCTGCTTTAAATGCTTAAATGCAGCGAGATGTCCAGATCAGAATCAGGTTTATGTTCTGGCTGGCTTTAAAATATAAAAGTTTCTCCTCCACTCTCTTTTTCGGGGCATTTCTAAAAAGTTTATTACTGGGCTTGTTATTGTAAGCTGGGAAGTCGCAGTAAAGGAATGCTTCCCTCTCCTGTTTTGTTTCCCCAGAGTTGATGACTGATGAATACAGGTTACTGATTTAGGCTATGTTATTTTCCTCACATACTATGGTCTGAATCTCTGCATTTGTCTTTGGGTCTTTAGGTAATGTTTGAGTAAATCACACAAAAATTAGAGAAGTCGTGCGGAATGAGGTAACTAATCTTCAGTGTTCATTTAGTTAATAACTAGTGTTTTGATCCCGATTTTCAAGCGAATTACCAGGTTGCACATAGTGCTCTAATCATTTGGACAAGGTAATGCAGTTACAATAGACAATTGAGGGAGGAAGGGGGAATCTTTGTCAAACACGACACAACAGTATTTTCTTTAATGATGGAAGAGGAAAGGTGTAATAATGAATAACTTTGAAAGAGGGAATAGTGAACTCCATTGCTGTCAATGGTAGTAGTTTAGTAGTGCAGATATTTTCGTCAGTATTTTTAGAGTATTCTGCTTGACAGTCACAGTCATGACATAAAAACACTGCAAACCACAGGTATTTTACTCTTACACACACCTTTCTAACCAGTCAGGTGGCCTTACCTGCTCATTTGATATGGATCAGTATCCTACAGTTCAGAGATGGCACTGGAAAGTCAGAGAAAAAGTCCATGGAAGCACAGAGAATGAACTTACCCCAAAAAGTGGCCGCTAAACAGTACGTCACTGAAGTTTCTTCCCAAAGATTTGCAGCTAGCAGCACGTGGGGACAAGATTAATTGAAACAGCTAAAGGCAGAGGGTAGTTGGGTTTCTCTTCAAAATTTCATTCGAAAGATGGGAAGACCAGAGAGCCTTAGAAGAGCTTGACCTATTATAAAATATTCTTAAAGAATTATTTAGTTCCAAAAGAGCTCAAGACAGAGCAGCTCAAGCATTCAAAGTCTGCCAAAACCAAAGTCTCACAGTGGAGAGTGGTTGCCAGCTTTAAAAAAACAACAACAGTGTTTCAGACTACCAGTAATGACATAAAAGATACAGAAGAAAAAAAAAAAAGTTCAAAATTCCATAGGTGCTTTTTCAATGCATTTTAAAAAAAAAATCCTTTTCAATTTCTTGAAACCAAAAGTGAAATTGTTTTAGATTTTTGGATTTCTGGGAGATAGCATTTAGCTTCTCTAGTATTTTTAGGTACTTCAAGTTCTCTTTAGTGCCATGGAGTACTAAATCAGAAGATCTCTCAAACCACCTCTAAAGAAATAGCAGTGTTGCGTGTTTCATAAAATCACCGTTAATGCAATTTATCAACATACAGCTAAATTAAAGAAAGCTCCAAGAAAGGACAGGTGAAACAGCTTTTCTTCCACACCTTACAAGGTCTCATGCAAAACATTACTGCAGAGCCACTGTTTACTTTGCTAAGAGTAGCTTATTTATGTACTACCCTCTTACTCACATTGGCCTCAGTAAGTATCTCCTAATTGGCTTTGCAACTCCGGTTTCAATCATTTATGATGTGGTAATACTATCAGATATCCATCCCAGAGTTATGTCCTCTCTTTCTTTCGCTACTGACATGTTTTGTTTGTCAGTCAATTGCCAGCTGATCCCATTTTCAGGAGCTTTTGCATGGATGAGCTTCCTGAGTTTTCAAATGTCACTGGAAGTTCCTTGTAAGAAGCAGTAGCTTAAAAAACCCTTCACCTTCATCATAACTGTCATCTGTCATCTATCTGCTGTGCTGGACAAAATTACCATATTCCTCTCTTTCACTTCTCAGACATTTCTTTCAACTTGCTAATGACCTTCACAGCTGCTTTCCAAAAATTAATTAAACTTCTTTTTTAGGTAAGGTACCTCTTTTTGCAGGTAATTTGACTTTAGGTAGCTCAATACCTGACTTCTTGTTGGAAAAGTCCCTGTATGAAATTAGCTTTCTAGTCTCTGACTTAAAGCAGCTCTGTCTGTTCCCTAAATCAGAGCTTTTCCTGCAATAAGCTTGATGACATCCTGGATAATTGTCATTTTTTTCCAACGCCACCTCCTTTCCTTGCAATTACTTTCTAGGGCTCTCTCAGCAAGTATCTTCTACCTGGATTCTTTTATTTTCCCTCAATTGGAAATAAATTAATACATTTGTCGGAGGCAAAGGCAGTTTTCTGTACATTAACCTTCAGCTGCAAGTTTAATTATCTCACTGCAGTAACCTTCGTCCCCTCTGATTTCTCCTGCCAGGCTCAGCAACAAGGACACCAGACCCACACAAAAGGAGCAGCAGGAGGATTTAAGGTGAAGAAAGAAAGGATCAAGCCTCCTGCACCGAGTCTTAGATCTCCTCTCCTCCATGCCAGTTTCTTCTCAAAGGATGCTGTGTTGTTCCCAGATAAAAGTACCCTGTAAAAACCACGTTAAATGTTTTGGTTTTTTTTAACAGGACTTGACTTGATTCCCTTAGCAGTTCACTGAGTACATCTGAAGCCGGTGGCAGTTCTCTACTGCAACTGTAGAGAGCAGCCAAGACCAGACGGATCAGAGGATTTTCAGATTTTTTTTTTCTTCCAGTCTGTTTTCTCTCATTTCTCAGGCAAAAGTCTTGATCTGAGCATCTTAAACCAGCAGCAGGCACCATTTCCTGGTTTGGGTTTTTTTTTTGTTTTTTTTTTCATTATCAGAGTACTTTACGTGATTTAGGCCTTCAGAAATTTGGTTTTTTGTGTGACGTGGGAGAATAAATCGTTTACTTCAAAGCCAAAGCAGGGCTAGGTCAGAATTCAGTAGTTCCCTGAACGTCTAAACCAGACACTGGATACAGAATATCCCCACAGCGCAAGGGATTTTTATTCCATCAGGTGTTTGTATGATGCTCATCTGTGTCGGGAGGTACAGGAATGTAGACACGTGGTGCAGTGAGTCGGTGACATGAGCTACATGGCAGGAACACACATGTACTCTGCTGCCAGTGGATGCACCTGCAGAACAGCAGAAACCAGGTTACTCGATCCAAGTGTGAGCAGAAAGGAAGAGGCTACAGATAGGAGAATCCTCATTTTAATTTATCATATATTCTGGAAGTGGCTTTTTGCTTCATGTTTTATAATGGTAAGAGGTGGCAATCACATCCTGGGCCACATCAAGAGAAGCATTGCTAGCAGCGGATCCAGAGAGGTGATTCTGCCATTCTGCTCTGGTGAGACCTCACCTGGAGCACTGTGTGCAGGGCTGGAGACCTCAATACAGGAAGGATATGGACCTGATGGAGCGGGTCCAGAGGAGGGTCACAAAAATAATCAGGGGGCTGGAGCACCTTTGCTACAAGGACAGGTTGAGGGAGCTGGGGCTGTTCAGCCTGGAGAAGAGGAGGCTCCGGGGAGACCTAATCGCAGCCTTTCAGTACCTAAAGGGGGCTACAGGAAGGCTGGGGAGGGGCTGTTAACAAACACCTGCAGTGACAGGACAAGGGGTAATGGCTTTAAGTTGGAAAAGAGCAGATTTAGATTGGATATTAGGAACAAGTTCTTTACTCTGAGGGTGGTGGAACACTGGAACAGGTTGCCCAGGGAGGTGGTTGAGGCCCCTTCCCTGGAGATATTTAAGGTGAGGCTGGATGAGGCCCTGGGAAACCTGGTCCAGTTGGGGATGTCCCTGTGACTGCGGGGACGTTGGACTAGATGATCCTTGGAGGTCCCTTCCAGCCTGGACAACTCTATGCCTCTGTGACTCATCCCAAATGATAAATTCCAAGCTAGCATCTCCAGGTATGAACTAGCAAGTATTTCCTATACCATGTAGGTGGGTTAGATTATCCCGTTACCCATAAACATTGTTTTGGTCTCCATGGTTACTCAGGTGATTCTAGCATTTTTCTTCCACACTATTGGTTGCCAAGGATACAAGTTGTTATCAAACACAGCAGCTACGAGTGAAGATTGCAGGGGTATAGTCCTTCTGCATGCAGCAGGTATATCTCATAAATCTTGCTAGACAGAGCATCTGAAAAGCATTCTCAGTGAGTTTTTCCAGTTAACTGAGTTAATAAGTTTGTTATAAAAGGAGAGGATGCTCACCAAAGCTATCAAATGTAAAACGTATGTGGCATAACTACATTGCCTGAAATAAAGCACTTGAAGGTAGGAAAATCCTGACCCTAGCTATATTATTCTGAAATAGAATTCCAACCCAGGGCAACGGGAACTCATGCAGTTCTGCATTTAAGGCCAATATTACCTTGTCAACGGGGATGCTCTCCTGCACCGTAAAACAGCTACGTCTTAGAGAGAATCACAAATATTTGCTGCACCGTGTAAACTGACAAAATGAGATAAAACTGCCCATAAGCACATAAAGGGACAGAATAAAGTGCACTAAGAGAAGTTTACGTTTTTCTGCCCACAAAATTGCAAAGACCACTTCATGCAGAATTTGTACGTGTAAGTATCCGAACTGCAGGGAGAATACACAGCTGAAAAAAATTGTGTTCAGAATAGAACCCTTCAGGGTCTACATCAGATGGCATGTGAAAAATAAATGCTGTTTGTAATTTTGCTGCTCATAATATATTAGAAAATATACCCCTGCATTCATTTTCATTAGAACACAGTTCTCCAAGATACAAGCTTTTCAGTCCTTTCAAATTGAAAAATAAAATACCTGTACTTTTCAGACATAAAAACAACTTGCTGAAAATGTATCGTTTCTTATTGTGTAAAAGCTCAAAAATTGTTGCAGTGTCCTGTAGCACATTATATTGTCCTAGTAGCTGTAATACTTACTCTTACAAAGACAAAATGTAATTAAAAAAACCCTTCTGAATACAGTTGCTGTCTGAAATTACAGATTACATTTCTCAGCTATAATGTGACCCTGAATAAAAAACACCTTTCCTCCCATGAAAGTTCTACTTTTTTCATTTTCTGTCTTAAGTTCTAGAAATCCTGAGTATAGAATATATAAAATTGGTTCTGTCTTGTGATTTTTTAGAACAGTTCTTGCCAATGGACATCTCTTTGTTTCCAAAAGGAAACAAAGATGCTATATTTAAATCTATATAAATCTATAAGATGCTATATTTAAATCTTATCATACAGTGACTTTTTTTTAATCCACATAGGAAATTTTTATTCATTTCTTCATATTATTAACAACATACCATTGGCAGGAACTTTTTAAATGAACATAATGCATGCAATAATTAGAAAAAATAGAAAAAACTTTCATTTCACATTTACAGAATCTGTGAGGGGAGTCTGATTAGCTGAAGGACAAAAAAAGGTCATTTGGGTTTTTGTTTTAAAATACAATTAGGCATTTCTTTTTTCTTCTGTCAAACCACTACTTTCCTTTTTTCTGAAACAGATTTTGCTGACTTACCTCAAAGTTTGTGTTTTCAGTTTATTAGCTGATTAAGAATGCTAATAGCCAGGTGGCTGAACAACTCCATGAAGAGATTTGCAAATTTATAATCATCACACTTTATTTAGGACCAAATTAGATTCTATTAACTGTAGCTGGGGAATGACTTCTTAAGCTACAAGTGTTATACACGTAAGGCATAAAAATTACATCTGGAATTCACCAGGAATTTGTAAATGTGAAAGTGAGTCCCCAAAACACTCTTAACCATGTAGAAAATATTCTAGTAACACTGCCAAAAGCTAAATCTTTGCTATGTTTAGTCACGTCCTGGACATAAAAATAAAATCTGGATGTGTAGCTCCAACATGAGGGAGCACAGGCTCGAAAGGCACTTGGGTACTCACGGACTAGAAATGCACAGGCACAGAATTACCACAATCAGCTTTCAAACAGCAAGCCCAATATGGCCAGATGCTGGGCAGATGTTAAAGCTCCCACCTACCTGTGGTTTCCCACGTTGCTTTTATTTGTGCCTTTTAAACTTCTTTGGCCTATGCGTGTTTTAAGAAGAAATGAATCTGATGTTAAATTAAATGACTGCCCCCAGTTTAAGTGGCTGAGAACATTTCAGTGCTAAGTGAATTGGGCTGAATCCGGTGGAAAGAATACTTCCTGGTACCAATATTCAAGTCTAATTCTAACTCTAGAGTAGATATGAGATTCGGGAGTGTGATTTCAATGATACCAGCAGTATGAAATTTGGGAGTCTAGTATCAAATCATTAGTGCCATATGATGCAAGAAAAGACAACCTGGTTAAGACTAACAAAGTCAGTTCGTATTTACCGGCATTTTTAATGAGTTATTTCTGTACCAGCTGACTTAAGGCCCCAGGAGAGGTTATCTCTTTGCATCAGTAACTTTGCTGGAGCAAGTTTTCCCTGTCCTGCAACTGGCTGTGAGCCATGATGTGAGCCAACAGCTGCTGCAGCCACCGCAAGCGAGTAGCGCTCAAAGCTCTCAATTTGCTGCATCCCTTCTTCTTCCTCACTAAGAAAAAAGAAACATCATGAGGTTTGCTTTTACCACTTACATCTCCTTCCCATCCCTGGCAGATGCAGCCAAAGGATTCACAGGGAGGGTGTTTTAACGTTCCCAAGGATGCTCGAGAAAGGGGAAGCACAATAAACTGGTGCTTTGTCAAAGAAACACCAGTTTATGTGCCCCCCTGCCTTATGGCTCCCTTTGTTTATGTGGGCACCTTTTGGGCTATTTTGAAAGATATGAAAAAAGCTAAGGGCTGGCAGGTTTTTAGTTTGGGTAACGAAGAAAAGGAAAAAAAAAAGAGTTCAAACCTGTATGTGACTTACCACAATGGCTAAGCTGCGGATCCATCTCTGGCATTGACAAACTGATCCCTCCTTTCTTAACTTTTGAAACAGTGGGTGAGAGGAAGGTGATATTTTTACGAGGAACAAGCAAAGCCATAACACTTGGTAAGATCCAATTCTTTTTTCTAATTATAAAGATGGGCAAGAGGAAGACTATATTGGGTCTTATTAGTGGTAAGTCATTCTTCCAGAATGAGAAAATCCCGCATACACTTTCTAAAACTCTTCTTGAACTACAATAAAAGCAATCATATAAAAAAACAATAAATTAAGAGGGCATAACTGCTAAATATTTTACTGGCTATTGCATGCTAAGCATGCACTACATCTTTAATTAAATACACTTTAAACCACTTAAGAAGTACCCAAATTGCTGACAATCAAGAGTCAGAGCCCTTACAACAATTTGCTTCTTACATCGATGTAAAAGGTGAAATAGCTGCTGAATATGGTAACTAAAACTTGTAAGTAAACATCATAAATATTTAAAGGGAGAAAAACGGCAAAGTAAAAGCAAGCAACACATGTTGTTGGCTACAACTTACAATTTGATCTCATTTCCTGATTCAGTGATATCATATGATGGCATCTATATACCCCAAAGGACTTATAAAAATATAGCAATGCAAGAAAACGCTCTAATTCTCTCCCATTGATTATCAGTGACAACAACGGACCTTGAGGAAATCCTGTACTATTGGAAGCATTGTTTCACTAATACGTCAATTCAGGCATCAAGAGAAGCAACTTCTGAGGCTCCACAAGTTTTAAACACTTCTACATCAAAATAGCATGGAATTACTCAGAGAGAAGAGATATACATAGAACAAAATCACAAAATGGGAAACACTGGTGGAGGTAAAAAAAAAAAAAAAAAAAAAA
>VZRU01018545.1:280200-339309 GCA_013398155.1 Pedionomus torquatus
CCCCCCCTCAGTCTGCTAAAGGTATTTGGAGTAGACACGTTAATAAATTGGAAATACTTAGGTTGTCAATCTTATCTATGTTCTTCTGTTCTTAGCAGGTTTGCTGATGACACAGAGCTGGGAGCAGTGGCAGATAGGTTAGAGGGTCAGGCTGCCATCCAGAGAGACCTTGACAGGCTGGGGAAATGGACTAACAGGAACCTTGTGAAGTTCGGCAAGAGAATGTGCCCATGGGGAAGAACAACTCCATGTGGACCTAAAAATAGGAGAGTTAATTGAAACTGCCGGAGTGAGATAACCAAAAAGACAGGGGAATTAACTGAAACTGCAAAAGTTAGAAAACTGAAAAACCACAAAAGTTAAGCTTCTGTGTAATAGGCAGATCAGGAAGTCTGTACCTTCCAAAAACATCAGACAGTGGGGAATGGAAGAGGGTTACATGCGGCTGCAGAATTAGGATAAAATGGAGGCTTTTGAGAGACCCCACGGGGTAATGCCCCAGTGGACTGTCTCTTTATTTGAATAGTCTTTCTGGGACTCCTCTGTCTCCTTTGTGGTCATCAACCTCTGTCAATGGGATTTTCTGCACAAGATCAATACAAAATATACTGAAATCACAATGGAAATATACATTACACTTGGTAAAATATAGTAATGGTAGCATGGAGTTCGATCCCAATGCCAGTGTGATTCCTATTACTGGTCTGTACACTGAGCTCAACATCTCAATGCTGCTCGTCCTCTGCTGGGAAGGAACATGTGGGTTGAAGCCCTCTCAAGCCCATTGCTCTTTTCAAGATTCTGTTGTTGATTTTTTTTGTACTCTGTATTGGGACAAACCATGTATTCTCCTCCTCTGTGCTGGTCTGGCTAGCTCAGGGAGACGTTCACACCCTTTAATGAAGTAACTGGGAGAAACATTTATACCATTAATTGGTCAACTCAGCTGTTGTTAGGTGTTTAACAACAGTTCTTTTATAACACCTATCACCTAATGCAAAATCCATCCTCTGATAATGCCATTGTATTGAGATAAATACACTTGGTTTCGAAAAAGCTGTGCTCCGTTGCACCCTGCCTGACTCCCTGGGCACATGGCCCTTGCCCACCTCCTCCAAGCCCTCTTCTACTGTAGAGGTTTATTGTTCAGTCACAAAAGTACAAGTTGCAGACCACGATCCAGTTATTCCCTTGCTTTACAGACATGCCATCTAAAAAGAGATCTTTTCTTAGAGAATAGAGGTCCAGCTACTGAGCTGCCAGGGCTTCTACACTAGATCAATAAGCCTGAGCAGGAGTAGTGTGTCTAAGTAACTTCCTTCTTCCCTTTGGGAAGGGGAAAAAGCAAGATGCTGTTTCATAATACAAAATTGTGTGCTAAGGAATCATACAATCATAGAATGGTTAGAGTTGGAAAGGACCTTGAAGATCATCATGTTCCAACCCCCCTGCCATGGGCAGGGACACCTCCCACTAGACCCGGTTGCTCAAAGCCCCATCAAGCCTGGCCTTAAATACTTCCAGGGATGGGGCAGCCACAACTTCTCTGGGCAACCTGTTAAAGGAACCTGCCAAGAGCCGCCAGTTAGCATGGTTTCTGTCATATGTAGATATAGGTAGCTGAAATGTGAAAGTCATTGCCCTTACTGAGTCACGTAATGAATCACAGAATCACCTAGGTTGGAAGGGACCTTTTAAGATCATCTAGTCCAACCAATGGGGAAAAAAAAAAAAATCCAAAAAAACCCAATCACCATAAACAACATACCACGCCACCCAACACCAAGCCATATCCTTGAGCACCAAGTCAACTTCTCTCTTGAATACCTCCAGGGATGGTGGTAACATTAAAGGGAACTGACTGGGGTCCTCTGCATTGAGAAGGGCTGCTCTCTGAAATAAAGCACTGCCTGTGTTTTCATTTACAGAAGTGGTTTTTGGTTAAGCATCTACTTAGGGTCCTTTATGGGGGTAGAGTTGTGAGTTTGGCTAAGCTGACCTTTTTTCCTTGCATGGATAATGTTGCTTTGGACGATTCCTTTTAAATAGTAGACCTATTTGTTGCTTCAGCTGCCTTATTTGGAGAATTTAGTGTCCCGGTGAGGAATGTCTTGCCTTGAAATTCTGGAGAAGCGTCTGGTTGCGTTACCTGGATAGCTGGGAGAGAACAGTTTGAGAGAACAGCCTCAAGAGCTGACTTAACGCAGCATGGGTTTCAGTACAAATTGTACCCTCAGTTCAGGGTACCTGCTAATTTCTTTTTAAAGTCAGAGCCAAGCCAGGTGCTGGATAATAGAATATTTGTGGGTTTTGAGGTACGAGAGTCCAAGTGTGCAGATCTTGCTGGGACATTTCTACGTTTCCAGAGAACGTGTTTTCCAGGAAGGTAATTTGTTCTGTGTCTTCCAACTGCCTGATCTCCTGTCATCTGTCAAGAAGTCAGAAAGTAATAATAAAGCCTGTATTTAACCTGTCTATTGGATTTTAATGTGACACTCTAATTAATGCTCGCATCTGACTTTTTTATTTTTTTCTGTGCTGTCTGTTGCAGTGCTTCATGGCCACAGCAGGGTAAACAACATTAGAGGAAACCAACGTTAAGACGTGTAATTTCTACTCAGCTGGTTGGAAAAGCAGTTGTCCCTGCCTGCCTGGTGCAGCATGGCATTTGGACTTGGTGTTCTCTGCCTGTTACTGGGGGCAATACCAGGTAGGAGTTTACTTCTTGTGTGTCTGAGTCCCACAGAACGAGTCAAGGAAATACTCCAGGAGTGTGAATGAAATAGAAATAAGGCAAGAGCTTGTGACTCCTCAGTGCAAAAAGTTCTTCCAAAGTCCAGCTTCGTAACTCATAACTGATTGCAATGGAGGAAGGCGGTTGTGAGTAGCTGTTCGGAGACAGTTTCACTAGGGCCATTTCAGGAGAGATACATGGGGGAGGGTTCAAAGAGTTTTTCTTCTCTTTCAGGGTAATGATTTAAGAATGGTGTATTTCTTCTGTTCTAAGCTACCTTTTTTCTTCTGAAGTATCACAGGATGGTTGATTTATGAGAAGTATAAATGCTTTTATTTACAGCTCTCACCTCTTCATTCACTCTTACAGACATGTTTTTCCTTTCCATGATCATGTATATTCCATGGTCTATTCCCAGACCACGTATATTTCTGCTTCAGCCACAGAGATAGGTAAATTATTTCCACAATCAGACAAAGAATTATAGTAATTTTTAATACTTCCTCTATATTCATACTAAGACTTCATCTGGTACAGGCAGCATTGACATGCCAGCTACAGATCAATATATGTGAACATGGGGTTTATTTCTTTAAAAGACAGTGTGGCTGTGGAGATACTCACAGTATCTCTATTAGTAAGAATCAAGAAAGTATTATCTGGCTTTCATCTCCTCTAGTATAAATAGGCTTGGCCCTTTCATAAGGGAGAGCCTCCCAAATATGCTAAAGCTTAAATTAACTGCTGTTGGATGAGGAGGGGTGGAGGGTGTTGGCATTAACTACAGCTGTGCTTGTAATTGATTTGGAGTAGTCCTCAAGGTCACCCTGAGGACCTCATAGTGCCAAGCCTTTTGAGGAGAACATGGAGCTGAGGTTTTTGTTACTCTAGTATGCAGTAAGTGTGCCTTTTGTAAATAAATAAAATGTTCTCCTATGAACTATTGAGTACCTGCTGTAGGGTCCACACCAGTATCTTTAGAAAAAGAACTACAGCAACTTCAACAGAAGGTAATAATGTGAAGTAAATCCTAAATTTTGGCTGTAGACAATGTCACAGTTTTATACTTTCTGTAATGCTGTTAATTATTAGTGCGCTATAATGTCCTCCATGTGCATCTAGCAAGTCTTTTGTTCATTCTTTAGTTGCAATTTTGCTACATTATCTGAGAACGGGAGCATTACACTCAGACAGCTGGCTGTATTCCAAGCCTCTTTCTGTATCTCAGGTACCTGCACAGTGTTTAGGGCCTGGTATATTCTAGTATCACATAGTGCTTTAGTATCAGTTTTAGTACTTATTTATTTCTGTCTTGATAATCTGCATTATTTTCCATCCAGTATTTCTTTATGCTAAGGCACCCAAAACTGATTATTTATTTATTTCCCCCCCCTATAAGAGAGAAAAGACATTGTTTTCCACTACAGAAACAACAGTTTTCTTTGCAACTGGGAACCCATCACCTTGGAATCAATTCAGTCTAGCTCTCATGCCCCATCCCTGGAAGTATTTAAGGCCAGGCTTGATAGGACTTTGAGCAACCTGGTCTAGTGGGAGGTGTCCCTGCCCATGGCAGGGGGGTTGGAACATGATGATCTTCAAGGTCCTTTCCAACTCTAACCATTCTATGATTCTATGGTTCTAATCTGGCAGACCTCGCAAACACTGCCGTCAAAATGCATTTCTGCAGCTATAATAGCACTCTCAAGGCTGATTCTCAGTTTTCTCCTACTGTGTGTTTGTATTCTGGTGCTTTGTTCTGAGATTAGCCACTCTTAACAAAAATGCAAAGATGGATTGGCAGGTAATTGCAGTCACAGGTGTTTTGCAGTCTAGTCTTTTTTTTAACTCTGTGCAGCACAGCCATAGATTATATCACACCTTCCTGGAGTCTTTGCCAGATGTCACCAGTATCCTTTTCTTTATTCTAGGGTAGGGTGTTTCTGAATACATTACAAGCCATCAGTTTTTGACACATATCGCTACTGCTGGTCTTGGACTTTGAAGAATGAGGTGAATGCCTTTTTCTTCCCATGTATCTGACTCATGAAGCACAGGCCAGGAGTATCAAAAGACACTTTAAGACATAGGTATGCCCTCGAAATGACGGTGGAACAACTCACCTTGGGTCGCAGCACATACTTTGTTACTTACACAGACTAGGCTAGATATTTTAGGAGTGTGTTCTGGTTCACACAGGTCTTTCCAGAGAGACAAGGTGGTGGAATGCCTGGTGATGATCTCTGAGACGATAGTGAGTTATGCAGTACGCCGGGTTAGTTCACATTGCCCACATCTCTGTTGGAAGTGGTCTGGCGTTTCCTCATGGAAGGATGTGGTGGCTGCACCCATCCATCTGCCCTTCTAGTCTCCAACTGCAAATACCCAGTGTGATTGATTCAGCATACTTAGATACTCGTGTGTAAATTCAGGGGAGAATGGGCTATGGGTTGGATTGATAGTTTTGGCAGTTGAAGATCTACTCTGTGGTTTGGACACATTTGGATTGTATGTACATCTTGGTTAAAAAAAGAAGAGGGAAGGGGAAAGGTTAGGAGAGAAGTGTTCTTTCATCGTGAGGCTTTTGGTTTTTGTTGTGGTCCTTTTTTATTTATCTTTTTAAAATAGCACTTGGTTGATTTATCAGTGACAAGCAGGGATAACAATTTGTGGAAAGAAAACAATACTCAGTCCCACTGAACTACTTAGGGAGCTCTGAGGGATCCTAGAAGCAAGAAGTGACTGATAAACATCATGCAATGGCCAAAAAAGCTTTGCAGCTCATTGTTTGCAGATGGAAGTAGAATACAGTTGAGTTTAGCTTTGTTTTGAGGGCTTGCTTTTATGTAACTGAGCATTTTTTTGTGTCTATTTGTTCTCCTCCTCCCTTGCAGTGCTTAGACTGCAGTGAGCAGCCTTACTGAGGCCCAAAAGAGCACTTTGATATCCTGGATATATCCCTATTTAAAGACCTGTGAGATTTCAGGGAAAGGGAATGGAAATGCCAAATAACCTAAAAGCAGCCTATAGAAAATGAATGAAAATGTATTCATGGTGTTCTAAAAATAGGAGGGAACTTGCTTGTGGCAGAACAAGTAGGCAGAGACAGTCCCTACTTGTCCTGTAGGACACTGTTATGGGACCTTCCATGCTCAGAGACTTTCAGGCTGTGAGAACAGCGTGCCACCTGAGCTGTCAGTGCTGCGCTGCCAGCAACAAGGTAATGGGAGGTGATTCTTGTCAAATGGGACTTTTCTTGGTGCAAGGGCTGAATCTGAGCTCTTCTCTATTGCACATTCCCTCTTGCCCTTCCCTTTCTGCTTTCTGGTTCCTGTTACTGTTTGCTGCTAGGGAAAACAAATAGATCAGCCTGCGTGGGGATAGTTCTGTCCTCGCAGGGTGTCAGAATAGGGTGATTCTGATGGACTGTGAAAGACGTGATGAACCCAATGTTCGTACACTGGCACAGTTCACTACTTGCTGACTAAAGAATACCTGCCTCCAAGTCATTCAAGAGCTCGTGGTTGTGTGAGACTGCCAGAGAGAGGGGGAGAGCATCTGTTAGGTTTTGTAATTAGCCTCCATGTCCAGCTGAGGAAGGGTGTCCAGCCAGCTGCGATGGAGGAACAGCCGTATTCCTGCATCATGCACCAAGATGTGAAAAAACGGTAGCATGCGGCTCAAAGAAAAGTGTGGAAGTTTCCTCACTAAAGGAAGGAAAGTGTTTTAAAACAAGATATATTCCATAGTGTGACTGTCTATTAAAGCTTTGGTGGGAGGTATGGGGAGTTGGAGTTTTTTTAGGGTACCCAACTTGCCTGACTATGTCTCTGGATATCTCAGTGTTATCCTACTGTAGACATAACAAGGTAGAGGAATGCTTGGCTTGCAGAACTTTTAGGCTATTGATGGCCCAGGCACCAGAGACCTTTCAGGGCTTGTAATAAGGCGAAGAACCTCAGATGTTGGTAATGTCTTAGTAGGCACAAAAGTTATTGTGATTTTTCATGTGGCACACTTTTAGTAAATTTTCTGTAAATAAAAGACTTCACTATCTCTTACTTGAGCCCATTGCAGACTGGAGATTGGTCGGGGTGAAGAGAAGGATGAAATTAGAGGTCAGATTAGGTTCCTACTAACGTATTTTCCATCTGAAGGCAAAACAGACACACTTAGTGTCAGGCCAAAATAGCCTGCTAAATTCATCCATTCTTGCCCTTCTGGTGCTAGAACTTAATTCACGTGTAACTTGAGCTGAAGCAAGAGATGAAACATGGATAACTTTGATATTTGGGTTACGCTTTTAGGTTTAAATTGGAATTGGTGGGGAAACAATTTTCCCATTGTACAGAAATTCTGAAGATTACTGGGGTTTTTTTTAACATTCCTTATTGGGATGAAAGCAAGGCCTCCTTACATTTGAAAGAAGGGGGTAGATAAGATCTGTGGCTAGGATGCTTGCTTGGGAGATTTAGGTTCAAAGGATATGCTCTCAAATGTCTTTTAACAGGTTGGTCACTTTGTCCTTGAGGGATGAGGTTAAGAAGGGAAGGCATAAAAACAGCCCTCAAAGGAGTTTTTGACACACCTCAACAGTGTTGTTCCTAATGTATTAATTGTAATGAGTTGTTACTGACCAAATAATGCACATTCACACAGTCACATTTCTCTTGTATCCTGTTAAAGGCCTGTTTCTCATCTCCTTGCTGATTTACAGGATTAACTAAATTGGTAATGGTTGAAAAAGGCTGGAATGGTTAAATGAAGCATGATTCCTTATGCTTCATTTTAATCCAGAGCTCTTCTGGCTCTCCTGTCCCAAGTTATGTAGACAACTTAAAGGAAAGGCTTGTGATGACGATTCAGGATTTTATGTTCTTGGTGGTGAAAGGGAATATAAAAGAAATATTTATATGCAGTGTGAAAGAAAAAAAGTGCACAAATCCTGAGCATCTCCTGGATACAGATAAAGACACTTTTGCGTTTGGGCTTTGTTAGAACAGGATAGGTTGTTTTAAGTTCATTTTTCCCTGGGTAGATTTTTCCCTGAAATGTAAAGTGGAAGAGTAAACGGCATCCCAGTTCCGTATGAAGGAGTAGCCAGAGCTTGAAAAATGGAATTGATGTTGTTTATTCTTTTTGTCAGCTTCCTATTCAGCTACACCTACTTGCAAGTCATGGATCTTTTTTTTTTTAATATATATTTGGTTTTGTTAGCTATTTCTCTTTATCCCAAATAGCCAGCTCTGCAAAACCACCGTAAAGTATTTTCCTCTCTGTCCCTCAGTGTGTGGTGCGATTCTTTTTTGTTTGTTTTGGGTTTTTTTGCATTGAACTTAAACTACTTTGCAAGCTGTACGTTCGTCCCAGCAAGTATGATGCCCCACAGGTATTTCAGTAGCTGTATTAAGATCGTGTAATATGCAGGAGTGTGCTGCAGTTCAGCCCAGAAGATGTGGTGGGAACTGTAGTGCCGTGGTTGGACATGCTGCATGCGTAAGGGAATCTCTGCGTCTCCAAAGCTGTAGGTCATGGTCAGACACAAACCCTATTGCCTTCTCATTGATTTAATTTTTCCTGCCCATCAGCTCCACAGATCTGAGCTGGAATTAATTAGTTAAGCTGCCCTTTTCTTTTTCTCCTGCCATATGTTATTGTGACTAATGAGGTTTCTGCTGCCAAAACTCAACTGTTAATTTTGTGCAAAACAGGCAGAGTCAACTTTGTCTTCTATTACTCCGTTGACTCCGCAGTGTTGACATCTTGCTTTCATTGGTTGAGTTAGCAAGTCTAGTTGAAAACCACGTTAAGAAGAATGTCCTGGTTTTACTCAGCTGTTTTTTGAAGCACAATCAGATTTTTCCAAGTCGCATTTTGGAGAGAGGAATTATGAAGAGTAGTTATAACCAGGAAGAAAGCACCTGGAAAAGATGTTTAAAATTGAGTGAGATATGCAGTGTGTTGATTCATGCTTGATTTGAACGCTTCACACTCAGTCCGTGGTGTGCTATGAAAATAATTCTGATGTCCTACTGAAAGATTATAACTTCACTGATAAGGAAGGAAAGATGCTTGCTAACAGAGCGAGTTCTTGGAATTTCACATGAACTGGTGGCTAGAGCAGCAAAACTGTGAGGATTTGATCCAGCTTTTATGTGAAGCCCAAGAGTTACATTGGTGTGAGGGACTCATCATGAAGTTCAACTGAGATGGCAAATGTTTCTCCTACATAGATTTTTTTTTTTCTTTTTTTCCCTTCTTCCTTCCTCAAATGAAACAATGCCATGTTACAGCATCTTATTTGGGTTTTGCTTTAAAACGTGCTTTGCTCACTGTGCCAAGAGGGTAGTGGAGATACCCCATGACATTTTTTTTGGTTTGCTTTTTTTTTAAATATTGGCAACTCATTTCTATCTCTATGCATTTGTAGCAAAGGGAAGTAAGAGGCACTTTGTAAAACATTTCAAGATCCTACACTGAAAATTCCTCCAAAGTACAAATACTACTGTAAAGGGATATACTGGAAAAAAAAAAAAAACCCAAAGTAGTGGTGATGTTAATGAAAGGAAATGAGTTTATTTAAGTAGGATATCACCCGTCTTTATCTTGTCTGCTGGGATAAGTCATTTTTGGTCACGGTAAACTATATAATGGCTCAGTTGTAGTGTTATGCCTTATTTTGGTGGTGTTGTTTCAGGTTCCAGTTGTGAGCAGTGCAGAGAAGGAGCCACATACTCAGATGCAGTGATATCTCCTAATTTAGAAACCACTAAAATTATGCGAGTTCCCCATGCTATGTCAGTGTCCGACTGCATCGCAGCGTGTTGTGACCTCTCCGGTTGTGACTTGTCCTGGATGTTTGAACGACGCTGTTACATCGTGAACTGCCAACACAAAGAGAGTTGTGAACCTAAAAAAATTGAAACTGTAAAGTCCTATCTCACTTTTGTGCTGAGACCTTCTCAGAGGCCAGCTTCGCTGCTAGGATTTGGGCAAGTGATCCCCAGCATGGTCCACTCCATGGCGCTCCAGAATCAGCCATCTGAGGAAGTGAGCAGCCTGAAGGAGCTCTCTCTGCTTGGCAAAGATCCCAGCCTTGAGGAGATACCTGAATATATTGACGATTATAAAGATTTGGAGCAGGACCCCTTTCAGTTGAGCATCAAACACGAGCAGAAGGAGAGTATGGATTATGCTGACTGGGGCCTGATGGTGGCAGGTGAAAATAGCTTCAACTCTTCTGTGGCTAATGATGGAGATAACCAGGAAGACTTTGCTGAAAAGAAAGGTGAGGCTTGGAGAGTGGAAAGCCTTCCAAGTAGAAACAGCTCTGAATTGAACTCTGTCACTGAACACCCTATAGAGAAGCCATCGCCATCATCTTTCCTGGAGATTACACCACTCCCCGGGAAGACACCTGGAAGCGAAGCAGCTGTTCAACTTCTTGCACGACCTGATGATGCTTTGCAAAAAGAGGTATGTTTGCCCATCAGGAAACAAGCAGAATATGGTGAGGCCACTTTGCAGTTGTTTTGTTTTTCAAATCAAATTAGCATATTGCTTTGTATTGTAACCTTAACACTCATGATTTACAGCCCTGTTACAGTGTAGAAAAGGCTGAAGGGGAGAGGATTGTCATAATGGGCAGATAAATCGCTAAAGGATTCTTTTCTGCTGGATGATAAGGAGCAGAGCTTCTTTGGGACACTGTGGGACTCGCTTTGAAGCATACAGATGAGTGGGCTTGGACCTGTGTGATAGTGTTATGGTATTCTTCCCTATTGACCCTATTGAGCCCTGATGATTCATTAGAAGAAATTAGCTGAGCAACTTCTAGTATCCAAAGGCCAAAACCAGTAAACATAAGTTCCTTCATCAAGAAAATGCCTGTTTTATGGGTTTCATGTTGCTAATGCATAGAATAATGCTTTTAATACATGAGAGGCAAGGTACATAGGGAAGGACAGTGGGGATTTTGGACTATGATATACAGCAGGATAAAAGTGGATAAGGTGGTTTTGTTTTCAGAATCCTCTTCTGGAGTCTTGAGAAAAATAGGTTAAATATTAATAACTAATAGGTTATTAATAACTAATTAATATACTTAACTAATAGGTTAAATACTTAATAACTAATTTAAGTGCTTACAAGTAAAATGCACCTTTTCTCTAGCTATGCCAGCCAGTTTCATCAGTTGAGACTAAAGGGGCTCTGGTTCCCTAAGAACAGGGTGGCACCAGTTATAAAGTTGAAACAAGCTGAAAAGTCAACACATACGGGGTTTGACACACACCTCTGCTAGACGGGAGAGAACGTTAAGCAGTGTCACCTGGATTGCTCTAAATTCCACCAGATTTTGTAACCAGCAACTACTTACCTCTTGCTGATAATTTACTGCCATTACCATAGGGAAGAAAAATACGCATAAATAAGAAAGCTGTACAAAATCAGTGACAACTGGGGTTCTTGGTGGGGCTGACTGAACTGGCAAAAATATGTGTGGAGAGCAGCAAGTCTTAAGATAAAATCTAACTTGGATACCATTGGGGCCTGGAGGTGTGGCGGTCTTCTCTCTGCTTGGAAATCTTCTAGATATTCTGAGTACCTCTGCGATTCTAGGGGGACCTCTGGGAGTGCCGTGGGGCGTATTGAGTGGCTGCTGCATCTGGGAGGGTACAGCTAGCAGAGATGTACTCGCAGCTTCTCGCCGGCTCTGTCAGCCATCGATCAAAGGGTGCTTTGGACTGTTGCCTTGCCCAGCTCATGGTCAGGGAGGGTGATGTAGCCTTTCAGAAGGTGCTAGAGCTGAGGCCCAGGAGCTCTGCCTAGAGATGGCAACGTGCTAGTTAAGAGTCTATATGGGTTAGGGCTTGCAGGCCAGGGGTGGTGGGCAACATTAGAGTGCACGTCTGCTCCAGACTTGCCTGGTCGGGAAGAACTAGGTGAAGCCTTCAGGGAATTGGCAGAAGCCTCATATTCACAGCCCCTTGTCCTTGTGGGGATTTTAAGCCACCCCAGTGCCTTCTTAGGAGGGCAAGAGAGCAGGGCTTAAGCAATGCAGGAGGTTTCTGGAGTGTATTGATGATAACTTCAAGAAGTTATCAGAGGTGATTGTGGAGCTGACAAGGAGGGAGGCTCTGCTGGACCTCACCTTTGCAGCCAAGAAGGATTTAGTTGGTCAGGGATGTGGCCATGAGGTGGTGGAGTTCAGGCTTCTGAGAAGGGTAGGAATAAGTCAAAAAGCAAGGTCACAGCCATGAGCTTCAGTAGAATAGCCTTTGGCCTGTTTTGGGATCTGCTTGGAAGAATCCCAGATGAGACTATTCTGGAGATAAGTGAGTACTGTGAGAGGAGATTGCTTTTCAAGGCTCACTTCACTATGCTGAAGACAGCCTGTGATTTTTGTGATTGACCAAGTCGATCAGGAATGTATTGACACAAGTGAGAAGAGATTAGAACTTATCTCCATGCTTATGGAATAACATTTGACAACTAGATGAGGCGCTGCTGCAAGTTGAAAAGTGGGTACTGTGTCTGGAAGCAGAGCTGACAACAGAAGACTTGTTTTAAAAAGTATCTACTATGCAGACCTTGAAATGAACATAAATTAACATGGGAGTTTAGGCAAGAGGGGTAGATACTATTTGTTTTTTCTATTAGTGGGTATGTTTGCATATTACTAGTATGCAAACAGTACGTATAAATGTACATGCTGTGAAAAGTATGATACCAAAGCATACTGTCCCTGCTGATAAAACTTGGAGTGACACTTTGGAGTTGGTTCTAACAAAGGGCAATAGCTGAGCTGTTCTTACAAAGTTAGAATGAAGGAAGCCCAACCACTGCTGTGCTAAGCTTATCTCTTATTTTTCCTTCCATGTGCTAGGGGAAGCTAATGAACATCTTTTAGTTACTGCTTGTGCTGTGTGCTGGAAATTAAGCCATGGAAAGAATCTACAGTGTCTCCATGCACTACCACGTTTGCACTCTCTGGCCATGCAGTGAGACTTCAAGCTTGCCTCCATTACATTTTGCAGGCAAATGAAAGCTGCTTTAGCCAATTGTCAGGATCTCTGCTGACTGAACAGCTTCTGTGCCTTAGAGAAGCCACACAACTTTGAATTCACCTAAAGTGTGCGGCAAAGAGAGCTGAGCAAATTTGTTCCCTATCTCTAAGGGATAGTGTGGATGCAGCTTTATGAGAGTCAAGCTTTCGCTGAGCTTGCAGTGGTAATGATGAATAATGAATAAATATGACCAAGCCTACTGTGTGTATCTCTACTTTGATTTTACCACCCCAGCTAGAACAGCAAGATTTTGCTTTCTCTTTGCGCGCTGCCTGTGTAGATAGGAGTTTATTGTAAAGTGGAGAGACACGTATTTCTTACTGGGATGTGGAGGAGGCTTTCCCGTGTGGTCTCTGTGTTATGCTAGCAGTATGCCAGCAGAGTCATTGAAACTCCCCTGGGAAGGGTGAGGAATGAGCTTGCTTCTTCCAGTGCAGAAGGGCCAAAACTCCAAAACGGGGTCAGTCTTTAGCCCCAGCGGGTAGTGATGTTGCAGAGCTGGTAAGACAACTGCAGTTGGAAGGTGATCTGGCAATGCTCTGTTAGCAGAGCTGTAGAGAGTTGATGGGATAGCATTGAAAGCCGTTCATGAAACGTGTTGTGAAATTACTCTAAAGGCTCTCTGTTTGTGTAGAGAAAGGTTAAGAATCTAGAGAAGCAGAAGGTTTTGAGAAACTGCGAAAGCCTGTGCAGCCTTTGTTTCCCAAGTGGGAATCCTTTAAGTATTTGCAGAGAAATGATGAACAGTTTCAGCAAATACCTTTCCCTGGCATTCCCTGGGTTCAACTTCAGTCTAGGCACGTCTCTGCTCACCATCTTTTCACTGTGCATCGTGCTCTGACCTTTCAGTGAGGTGACAGACGATGGAGGAGGCTGGGGTCAGTGGATGGCAAGTTCTTTTTTGCCACTTGTTGCTTCCTTCTCTTTTCTGGAGCTGGTCCTTCCTTCTTACTTGTTTTCTCTAATCTGGCATGGGCTTTCTCTGTGGGCCTCAGTCCCCTGGGAGATGGCATGAAGTGCCTCCTTCCAAGGGAATATCTCCAGCCCTGTACCTAAAAATGTCCCCTTCCCCAAATTCCTGCTCATGTCTCCTGTTGTGCATCCTCCCCCTTCTTTCCCAGCCCCTTCTGCATCCCCTGACCCCAGTAGCTATTGCCTTTTCTGTACTATGTCTGAGTGGTTGCAGTTTGGCACGTAGTTGTTTGTTTCCATCCATTGCCAAACTGGGACCACAGGGATAACCCTGCAGCCAGTCTCCTGCCACCCAAGCCCTGCTGGTTATGTCTAACGCAAACTTCTGGCTTGATCTGAGGTTTTTCTGGTTTGGGAACTGCATTCATGGCTCTAGTGAAAAAGCAGCTGCCTGTGATAAATGCTGGTGATAGGGCTTCCTTCTTATGTGTCTCTTCATCCAGCAAGCAGACATTTTAATCAAATTTCATATGGGTTCTTCAGGCACATATTTGTGTTTCCTTTTGAAAAATTGTTTCTTTGGAGACCAAATTTGTTATTAAGGAATTCTTATGGGTTTTTACTGGATTAAAAATGCTGAGATGCCTCCAAACAGTTTTTTCACTACCTCTCAAACTGTGGTCTTTTTGTGTAGGTCATGAAAATGTGAAGGTCTTCAGACTATTTTTGCTAATAGCCGTACTGATATGCCCTCTGGTTATTGCATATTATACAATATTTTCCTATCTTCCATGTAATTCTGCAACAGCAATTCTAGAGTTCTGTTCTTAGATCTGTGCTGGCGCGCTCCCTTCTGCAGCTTCCAGACAAAGCTGTTTTGACAAGTGAGACAGAGCAGGGTGGCAAAAATGCAGTCCCCTCCCTTCACAGTAGTCAGCAGGATGCAGTGTCCTCACAGGTGCTGTGTTCTTTGAGCCAAGGACCTGGAGGGAGATGTTAAACTGAGACCGACCAAACACACGCCCCTGGAGTCTGTGGCTTGGGAGCATCTTTGACAAAAACACTGTCAGATCTAGAAGGTTTCTCCATGTGACGTGGGATAGAGCTTATGGGGTTTGTCAGTTACCTGAGTGACCTGGCTTTTGGCTTTGTGTCAGGGTTCAGAGTGATCTTGTGGACTGTCACCCTCTGGTAGCTCAATAACATGAATATATTTAGAAATGTATTATTTAGAAATTAGGGCCGCAGAGATGATTAGAGGGATGGAGCACCTCTCCTGTGAAGACAGGCTGAGAGAGCTGGGGCTGTTCAGCCTGGAGAAGAGAAGGCTCCGAGGAGACCTTCCAGCAGCTTTTCAGTACATGAAGGGAGCTACAAGAGAGCAGGAAAGGGACTTTTGTCAGGAAGTGTAGTGATAGGACAAGGGGTAATGGTTTTATATTGGAAGAGGGGAAATTTAGTTTAGTTACTAAAAAGAAATTCTTTCCTGTGGTGAGACACTGGAACAGGTTGCCCGGAGAAGTTGTGGATGCCCCATCCCTGGGAGTGTTTGAGGCCAGGCTGGATGGGGCTTGGAGCAACCTGCTCTAAGGGTTGCTGCTAGATATTCTTTGTGTGAATAAAACCTCCTAGTAATGTCAGTCACTTGGCTCATCCTGCATGCTATTTAAAAAAACAGCATAGCTCAAAGTCTAGAAATATGAAAAAATGGCTCACTTTTGATAACTCTTTCCCTGTAATTCATTTTTCAGGCTACTACGCCTTCCCCTTCTTCAGAAAAAATGGATTTCTCCACAGGTGTGTCAGAAAAAGCCCAGAGTCCCACAGTGGCCCCAGAGAATGTCACTGAAGGTGGGATCACGCTACTTCCCACGAGCAGTGTGCCACCTGAGCCCCTGCAGCAGTTCACACCACCTGCTACTGCTGCTAAAGCAGGTAATGTTCCAACACGGCTGGAGATCTGAGGGCTACCTGCAGGTTGCACAGTGGTCAGGGGGTGGCTTTCTTACTGTCAAGCTTCCAACCTGTTGTTAGTTATGAGCTTGCTCTTGATCCAAATGTAACATCCTTCCACTTTAAGCTTATAGACCTACAGCAGCACTGTGAACTCCAGACCCCTTAGCTGGTTACTTCTGAAGCAAAACTCTGACCAATTCCATCATTGATGGGACATTATAACTAAAGCAAATGCAGCTAAATAAAAAGCAGAGAGAAAGAGACTTTTAAAAATTAATTAATTTTTATACTAGGTGAGAAATACCAGAAGCTTTCTGGAGTTTCAGAATAGTCTCTTCTAGACATACTGTCATTTTTGTGTGACTACTCAGAACATTGCCCCCTCTCAGAAACAAAGTAGGGTTTCCACTATATATAGTTGTCAGATATCATGCAGCAACAGAGGTGGGACTGGAGGAAGCTCAGCCCTTTAATAGGGGAGAACACAGCTTCCTCATCCTGGGGAGAAAAGGGTTTTGCTCTAGTTAAAGAGCTCTGCGGAAGCTTGTCAGATTTCCAGCTGCAGAGCAAAATCTTTTATTTTGAAAAGGATTTGTTTAACCGCTATGTCCTCTGTAGTTGTGTGGAATTCTGTGTGTATGTTAGAGTATCTCCTTTCTCCTGCTGAGTATCCCACCTCCCCATGTGCCCTGACAAAGCGTTAGAAGGGCCACAAGAAGCAGAGAAGTAGAGATGTGTGTGTTCTGCACTCCTCATGTACTGAATATAGAGCTTAAGAGCTCTATGAAGAGTAAAGAGCTAAGCCCTTTGCTTCCTGGTGGAGTAAGTCTGGTTTGGGACATTCTTGGCACCCTCTGCCAAACTGCAGCCTGCCAGCCAGGATAGCAGTAGGAGGTAACAGGAAGAGATGAACTACAAGAGATCCCTCTCCCAGGCAATGGATCATCATTACCATTGAGTATTGACTAGGCAGCTCCTCCTCCTTCACAGGAGGAGGTTGAAGAGGACTCAAAAAGGAGCTTGGAAGAAGCAGCTGAAAGGAAGGTTGTGATGAATCTCACCGTAAGTACTGCTTTGTGCAAGGATTGCCTCAGATTTGTGTGTTCTCAGCCCTACTGTCTTGGAAGTCTTGGACGTCCCTCCTTCGGTCATCGCCCTCATCTAGCCATTTTATTCTCATCTCATGTGGAGGTCAGAGTACGAACCTCTACTCTACTGGTGTCTAGGGCAACCCCCATGAGCAGTCAGGGAGCCTTGGATGCACTTAATTAGCAGTGCCAGAGAGTCACCACTGTTAATGTGACCTCTTCAGTTCATCCAATATTTAGAGCCGTCTGCCACTGCTAAGCAGCCTCTTGCTCGTCCATTCAGAGGTTGTAAGTTGGATGTTTAGACAATATCAGATGTTTAGGCATCAGTTACTTTGGGAGAACCTTTGTTCTGTGGGTTCCCAACATTAAAAGAAAGATACTTAAAACCTTTGAAATACCGAGTCTGTGGGAACATTTCTTGAAGGTGTGTTTTGGTGTGTTTCTGTCTGGATTTGTGGACTTTGGCATTTTTGGAAGAGGAAAGAATTCTTATGGATGAGAACTGTGAGGGTGTTTCTGCATGTCAAATAGAATGAATGTGTAATTCAGCTATGAAATAACACCTTTGCCTTGCTATACAAGTGGAATTCTTAAAAGAGACACTGAGCTGGACATCGAGGCATACCTCATAAGTGCCACACAAACATAGAAGTAGTGGTGAAAGAAGACATGATATTGGAGTTCTAGTACAGATTAAGTTGCTTTATTTAATGAGGCTTTGGTTTTTTTTCTGGTGCAGATTATTTTTTCTTCTGTAATTCTGTATTTTGTTTAATTCCTAAACTCCCATGCAATTACTGAGGAAAATGCATAATTCTGTATGCAGAGCAATGTTACCTGTGTTACTTGAATAATCACAATGTTCTTCTCTAAAGCAGAAGTAGGAGAAATGAAACTTCCTATTTGGAGAAAAAGAAAAATCTTGGGTTGGTAAAAGACAAAGAAGCCATAGTCATGATTGTAGTAGATGATTATTTGATTGTGTATTGAGGAACTATTTTTTTTCACTTATCCTTGCCTATTGACTCTAGAGCATTTGTCATGTTTTTCTTAACCCATTACAAATAATATTTGAAGATGCTAAATTTGTATCCATCCCATCTGTTAAAACATAATGTATTCATTCTATCTTAGATACAGTAAAAGAACTTATTGTGTCTGCTGGTGATAACATACAAGTGGTGCTACCCAAAAATGAGGTTGAACTGAATGCCTTTGTTGTCCCACCACCACCTACAGGTGAGTTGAACGGCCTTGGCGTACAAGGAGGTGCACACACCACCATCCTGTAATTTCAGACAAGTCCTAGTTAGGGAAACATCCTGCACCTCAGGATAAAACCATCTTGCTTATCTCCTACTACTACATCTTTGTGGCTCCAACTGCAGAGATTTCTTGCTTTGGACTTTTTAGATTTGTTTGTTTTTTCTTGTTTTCAGAAAGTGAACCCATTAGCCAGATGCTTCAACTGAAAGCCTATAGTTTCTACCCAAAGATGATGTGGCCCCAGTTATAGCATCTTGCTGTAAAAGGGGCAGAGGGCTGGAGGGAAATAGGTCCTAAATGCAACATTTACCTTAAAACTGCCAGCTTCTGAACTGCAACAGCAAAGAATACATATTTCAGAGGTAGCTATGTAAAATACATTCACTTCACAGGATGAAGTCAATTATTTGTGGAGTCCATTACATCCTTGCTGTTCTACCAGGGATGTGGTAATTGTGGAAGTTTTACATATTCATTTTACAGGCTTAAACAGTACCAGTCATCATTTCCTACTGCAGCATTTTATCTGATGGATGGTGAACTTGATTTCTTTGTTTCCTGGGCTTATCTTGAAGGCAAACCTGATTACTCTTATTTTTCTTAGAAACGGCCTACACCTATGAGTGGAGCTTGATCAGTCACCCTGCTGACTATGGTGGGGAGATGGAGCGCCGGCACAGCCAGACCTTGAAGCTGTCTCATGTAAGTGAGCTGTAAGCTCAGGCTCTTTGTGTTCGTGCGGTCCTTTTGCAGGAATCTAACCCATGGGGTTAGAACGACTGCCGGAGTCTCTTCCGTTGCGTGTGTCACCAAATCTTTACCAGATTATTAGCTTTTTTTAGAGCACTCTAATAATCTTTTAAGGCAGAGTAAAAATTTCTAAATGTTTATTTACTACTGCCTGGTAGAAAAGGACTTAGGGGTGTTGGTCAACTGTCGGCTGAACATGAGCCAGCCGTGTGCCCAGGTGGCCGAGAAGACCAACAGCATCCTGGCCTGTATCAAGAACAGTGTGGTGAGTAGGACCCAAGAGATGATCATCCTCCTATACTCGGCACTGGTGAGACCCCACCTCGAGTACTGTGTCCAGTTTTGGGGCCCCCTACCACAAGAAAGACATTGAGGTGCTGGAGAGGGTCCAAAGAAGGGNGGTTGAGGCACCATCCCTGGAGGTATTCAAGAGAGAAGTTGACTTGGTGCTCAAGGATATGGCTTAGTGTTGGATGGTGTGGTGTGTTGTTTATGGTTGTTGGGTTTTTTGTGGTTTTTTTGTGTTGGTGTTGCTGTTTTGGGTTTTTTTGGTGTTTTTTTTGTTTGTTTGTTTTTGTTTTTGTCTTTTTTTTTTTTTTTCCCATTGGTTGGACTAGATGATCTTAAAAGGTCCCTTCCAACCTAGGTGATTCTGTGATTCTGTATTCTTCACTTCTAGGCAGTGACTGGTGGCCTTTTGTGTATATAAGAGGAGCTCTAGATTTCAGCCAGATTTTTCTTTGCTCACAATATGATTGGCAGATGTATGCATACTGCTTTTGTATAACTCAACAGGTAACCTGCTTTTTTTATGTGTTTGTTTCAGTTATCGGTGGGACTTTATGCCTTCAAAGTGATGGTTTCTGGTGAAAATGCCTTTGGTGAAGGTTTTGTAAATGTCACGGTCAAACCAGGTAAATCAGTTGGCTAAAGTAATGAGATTCATTTCTTCAATACAAGTAGCTGTGCAACATGCTTATCTAATAGTCTGTCACTTACTGTCTGTCAAGGACATCTGATCATGCAGAGATGTTCTATATCTTGATGTCCATAAAGTATTTTAAGGAAGTAGAGTTAAGGATCTTGCTCACTGTGTTTAAGTGCTCTCTGATCTTGTGCCCTCCTCAGGCAAGGCCTGAGATAAAATCGTGCCACCTTTTATGGTGTCCTGCTCAAATACAGCTGGAAAAAGCAATTAGATGCCGAATTGACTCTAGCTGTGAACTACAGTGCACAGGTCTGATGCAAATATGATGTTGTGTCCAGCTCTGGAGTCCTCAACAGAGAAAGGACATAGAACTGTTGGAACAGGTCCAGCGGAGGGCCACGAAGATGATAAGAGGGATGGAGCACCTCTCTTATGAGGACAGGCTGAGAGAGCTGGGGCTGTTCAGCCTGGAGAAGAGAAGGCTCAGGGGAGAACTTCCATCAGCCTTCCAGTATCTGAAGGGAGCTACAAGAGAGCAGGAGAGGGACTCTTTGTCAGGAAGTGTAGTGATAGGACAAGGGGTAATGGTTTTAAACTGGAAGAGGGGAGATTTAGACTGGATATTAGGAGGAAATCCTTTATTGTGAGGGTAGTGAGGCACTGGAACAGGTTGCCCAGAGAAGTGGATACCCCATCCCTGGGAGTGTTGAAGACCAGGCTGGATGGGGCTTTGAGCAACCTGGTCTGGTGGGAGGTGTCCCTGCCTATGGCAGAGAGGTTGGAACTCGATGATCTTTGAGGTCCCCTTCCAACTCTAACCATTCTATGATTCTATGAAATTACACCAGTTAGAAGCAACCGCAGTGGGAGACAGTTGTGTCAACACACTTCTCTTTAGTGACTCTTCAGTTCTCTCCCTTGTCCAAAAAAGACAACAGATGCTGCAAAGTTGTCAATCCAAGATTTAAATCACTGGGGACTATTGATGTTTAGAGTTAACAGATATGTTTTGCCTGGACTCTCACTGCGTCATTGTTTTCTTTTGTTGTTTTTTTTTTTCTCCTTCCCTGTCTTTCTCACAGCAGTCAGAGTTAACCAACCGCCTGTTGCCGTTGCTTCACCCAAAGTACAAGAAGTTTCTTTGCCTACCACTTCTACCTTCATTGATGGCAGTCGTATGTACTAATGGAACATGCTGTGCTTATGTGCTGTATTTTTAGTATTTTTAGTATTTTTAGTATTTTTAGTATGCAACATTATTGCTTGTCAGTAGCAAATGAAATCCCTTCTTCTCGCTCTACCTGGAAGTTCCCTGAATCGTCATTTACTTCAGGGATTTGAGTCCAATTATAAATCATTTTAATAAATCTAAAAAGCAATAAAATGCAGTTTTCCATGTGGGGCTTGAGATACAGTGTACTGGAGGCTGTTGCATCCAAAGGACAACTACTCTTGCAGTTTCTTCCTGCCTTGGCTAGAAGGCCTCTGTGCCAGTACAGATGGGGGCATAATAGAGAGCTATAGGGTATGATAAGAAGTCATAATTAGTGCATAATTACTGAGAGCAGACAAGTTGGAATGTGCAGAGTCTAAGACTGATTGTTATTTGTGTGTGTGTGAAGAATTTTTTGTTTGATCAGATAAACGATACCACATGTAACTTGGAATCTGTGGTTTAACAGCTGTGGTACATGAACACTGTTCAAAGATACTTGAAAAGATAATTGTAGAAAACCAATAAGGGTTCTGTTAAGGAAAGACCTTGTTGTTCATCAGTTCACAAGAAACTGATACTTTTTTCTTTTTCTTTTCATGGATATAGAAAGTATAGATGATATGAAGATAGTGAGTTACCACTGGGAGGAAATTAAAGGTCCTTTGCGAGAGCAGAAGGCATCTGCTGACACACCTGTCTTACACTTGTCTAACCTTGTTCCTGGAAACTACACTTTCAGGTACCTGCACGGATGTTTTCGTCTTTTTTTCTTTTTTTTTTTTTTAATTTATTTATTTTATTGTGATGTCAGATAAATATTTGTTTCTCTTAGTGCACACACATACTCCCTCAAACAAAAAACTTTGGTTTTCTTCTGCATGCATCCTGTTTTGAGGTAAAACAAACCAATTTTCTGGTTTATAATTTTATTTTTTTAGCTGGTCCTCTTCTAACTAACTTAGCTCTGAAATTAACAGCACGTTATTCCCAAAACTGTTTGCTCTCACAATGATAAGACCTGATTGTACCAAGGGATGGTGCAGAGAGGCCTTTGCTTAGACTTATTGCTAGAACAACCAAGGGCAGGGAATTTTGTTATTTGCCCTGTTGGAGGGTTGGAAGCAGAAAAGCATTGAGGGGTCACACCTGTAGGGAGGAGTGAGCAAGCCAGGTGACCCAAAACTCACCTGGAGTATTCCATCCCATCCGCATCACGCTCAGTATAAAAGCTGAGGGATCAAAGGGTCAGCTCTCTTTCTTCGATGGCCAACATCCAAGGAGGACCCTGTCTGTTCGCCTGACTTTGACCCTGATCCGAGCATTCCTGATTCTGGATCTGGAATCCAGCTCCTGTCGATCACTGAGTCCAGTCAGTCTGGGACTTTTCCCAATGCCTGCTGGTGATGGGGTCGTCATCCTGGGAGCTTGATATGGTTTGGTATATACTGTATCTATTTCATTATTTTCTTCTTATTTTAATCTTAGTATTAATGCTTCATTAAAGTAGTTTAGTTCATTCTAAACTCCTAAATCTCCTTATTCCTTCCTCTCCTTTCTTTTTTGGGGGAGGAAGGGCCATCTGTCAATCTGGTTTTGGTAAATTTGGCTGAAACCACAACAACATGCTGCTAGCCTTTCCTTTTGCACAGTGGAGAGACATAGGGAGCAATCCTATCAAAAAGTGCCTCACCAGTGGTTTTGTGATACCGGTGTAGTGATACTTTACAGCACAAAATTATGCAAAACAAAGTATCAGAAATTAAATACCTCTCACTCTCAGCATCGATAACTGTGACAGAACTTTATTTTTTTCCAACTTGGCAGCCAGCAAGCGTCCTGAGGTGATGCTGTGCAGTCAGGCTGTGAAGGTCATCCCCTGAAGGGTGGTGGCAGACAGAACAGTACTGGAAGACTGATCCTCACGAGGCATTGTTGTGTGATGATTTTTAATAAGAGTCATTCTGTTCTTCATAAAAGCCTTTGCCTTGCTGCTGTTTTCCTCCATTTATGCATTGCTGAAGCTGGCTTTTGTCCAGGCAGTGGAAGCGATGTTTATGGTTCTGGGTGCTTTAATTAAAATTGGAGTTAATTTTCTGAACTTTTTAACATAAAACCTGGTCTGTGCAGAGGCAGACTTCCCACTGACTCGGCTTCTGTTATTTGGCTGCCAGTGGGTAACAGTTTACCAGCTGATAGATTATGTACTGATAAATAATCTACACTGATTATCTATAACAAACGCGTTGCTTTGCATAAGCCTCACAAAAAATTGCATGGTTTCAACTTCCATTCCATGTTTTTTACTGGAATTGTTCTTTATTGTACAGTGGTGGAAATAAGACTAGGGCTTTTTTTTCTGTATTAAAAAGGGCATAACTTGCATACAAGCAGTGTTCTAAGCATGTTCCAAACCCTAGGGAATTAAGAAATCACTTGCTGTAGCTGTGCACCTTTGTGGGAGGCTGAGGTACTTCAATAGAGTGGTGTGTTCAAGCTTACAGAAAATTAGCTGGTCAACAAGATCTAGTGCTCCTAATATGCATGGATATGCAAAAATATGTGTTTCCTAGTGACAGAATTAGTGAGCACTAGTTTTGTTCCGACTTGGGCAAGGCTTCAAGCATGTTTCCCTTCCATGTGGTCAGCTGTCTGCGTTTTTCACAACGGAGGTGAATTCAGGATGTAGCTGGTAAGGATGCTTTCAGGTCTTTTGGAGCAGTCTCATTCTAAGGTGATTCGTCATGGTGTTTTGGAGGGCAATAATTTGGGGATTTTTTTAAACCCTGCCCTATTTTTAGTGTTGTGACTTGACATCATCAAAAACCTGAGCTGATATAAAGTTCCGTTAAGAAGTTAGGAAGTGCTGCTGTGCTATAAGCAGAGCTTCTGAACATCCAGAGTAATTCTGCATGTAGGTGTTAACAGGTATCTGCTCCACTATGGTTGATGAATGAAATACCTGGTTTTGCTAAGTAAATTTTTGAAAGAATTCTGTTTGAAATTGATGATGTTGCCACTGGCTGCTGGGAAAAGGCTTCCTCTGGGATCCAGAATTGCTAGGGTTTTGGAGTTTTTTTTTATTAAAAGTTGAAAGCTGCGTTTGAAAAGTCTTCTGAATTTCTTTCCTGCCTTTGAGGGATATGTGTTCCTGAAGCAGAATTTGTATAGTCTAATCAGTGGCTCTGTTTTAAGTGGTGTTTGAAAAAGTGCCGGTGGTTTTCTTCTGTTGTAGACTGACGGTGATTGATTCAGATGGAGCTGCTAACTCCACCATTGCATTTCTGACGGTCAACAAACCGGTGGATTACCCACCTATCGCCAATGCAGGACCTAATCAAGCAGTCACCTTGCCCCAGAACTTCATCACGCTGAATGGAAACCAGAGCAGCGATGACCATGAAATTGTCAGCTATGAATGGTCGCTCAGTCCCAAAAGCAAAGGCAAGGTTGTGGCAATGCAGGTATGTCCATTTCTCCTGGCATAGATGGGAAATCTCTGTTATCTTTGCCTTTAACCTGAGGAAATGCTTCCCATGTGTTTCACAACTCTGGGTGTTCAGAAATAATGCAGCAAGTACACCAACATAAGGAACTGGGGTTTACTCTTTAGTAAAGGTTTCCTGGTTGGTAGGGACAATTGCAATAGTAAACACATTATATCTCTGCATCAAATTTTAAATCTTCTCTTTCTCTTCATGGTGCTTAAACTGCTTTCTCAAACACTGAATTTATAAATTAAAACAAGTTTTATCCTTTCTTCGCGTTTGCTCTGTAAGAACATTTATAATCCATGAGCTTTTCTGCTTTATCTCATGCTCTTTGTCTTTATAAATGCTGCGTAGGGAGTGCGGACGCCGTACCTCCAGTTATCTGCAATGCAGGAAGGAGATTATACGTTTCAGCTGACTGTCACAGACTCTGCGAGGCAGCGGTCCACTGCTGAGGTGACACTGATCGTACAGCCCGGTAAGTCCTCTGCAGGCAAGTCTGGGTCCCCAAGGGGTGGGCCAGCCTGATGCGTTAGCACTGTCCTCAAATGCCTCATCTGCCTGCATTGCACCACCGAGATGGCAGCCTAAATGTCCCATATCCCCGCATCAAGGACTCTTCCACCTCTGTTTTCTGTCAAAGCAAACAGTTAGAACAAGTGTAGAGTCATAAAAAGTCCAGGTGGTAATCCTGAGGGCTCTCACACCAGCCTGATCATGTAAGGCAACCTGCTCACACATGTCTTTGAGTGTCCTTCTAAAAGCTAAAATTAAGCTTTTGAGCTTTACCCTGCAATGTCTGTTTTGCAAAGCAGTTCTGAGTATCAATCAGTGCTCTGCTCTTTTCTTACTGTTTTGCAGTTCTCCTTGAGTTATTGAATTATCAGTAGAACTGCATTGTACTTTCTAGGGAAAAGTGTCAAGCAAGGAATTTTCGAAAGCTGCATCTTTCATGTGTTTGTTTAGACTTGGGAGTTGAGTGATGAATTTGGCCTAAATGATCCAAGCCTCTGAGAGATGATTTTTTTTTTTTTTTTTTTTTTTTTTATCTTATGCTTTGTTTTTTGTAATGTGTTTGCCTTGCTGTATCACATTCTGCAATGGGACAACATTTTATCTTCCTGTTGTTGCCTATTACACCTCTTTTTGTAGATGACACCTTCAGGGAAAACTTTAGAGCAGGCACTTACTGCAGACATCAAGAACGTGAATTGGAAGAGCAGTGTGTATTGGTGCCTTTTAGGTCCACTACAGTGTGGAACTAGAAAGGTGCTACTGCTGAAGTTAGGTCTAAGGGTGAATAAATCTCCGTGAAAATGGTAGCCTTCTCAGTTTTAACCACAGAAGTAGAGGTTATTTTAAAACAGAATAATAGGTTATATGTTTCTACACTGAATCCTCAAAAGCTCTAAATTGGCATTAACTTAGCAGTGGCACACTGACTTTAAGCCACAGAAAACCTGGGCCAGTATCTTCTTTGAGGGCAAAGAACCATATTCGTGTGGGCAGTTTTGAAAGGGATGCAGTGGTGGAACCAGGAGAAGACACCACCACTCTTCTTATAAAACATTTTATACAGTGTGAAAAAACACTGTAAATTAGCCATCCTTGAACTGATATTATTTTTACAGAAAATAACAGTCCTCCAGTAGCAGTGGCTGGCCCTGACAAGGAATTGACCTTCCCAGTAGAAAGTACTACACTGGATGGAAGCAAAAGCCAAGATGACCAAGGCATTGTCTTCTACCATTGGGAAAATATCAGGTATCTGGAAATTTTACTGATCTTCAGTAAAATGGGGAAGAAAGTGAAAGTCATTGGGTGCCAGAGCCTCTTACGCAATTGTGTTGGGACACTGAGAACTGCTTTGAGGATCTTCCCACTCAGGTGGTAGGAGGGTAAGAGGCAGGAATTTGAAGTCCAGATTGGAGAGTTTTGACATTCTCCACCTATGTTTTGCGATGTGTCATTTTGAGGCCTGGTGTTATAAAGTTAAGAGAAAATGACAGGAGATTCCATGTCTCCTGTTAAAAAGCAATTTATCAGGCTTGGGTGCCCTCCTGTGATGTACAAAGTTTTCCCATCAATGCTTAGAACTAGGGTTTCTCAGTCACTTTTTTGTTGAATAATAAAGTAAATTGACCAACTCTTTAGCCTGAGCTTCCAATAGTAGGTGACTAAAGCAGCCTTGAATGATGATTGAAAATGTTTCACCAAAGTTTGTAATTGTATGTTTATGTTTAAAACTGTTTGATCCTTAATAAAAGGACAAGATATTAGCTTGTACAACTGTTGCATCTGGTACAGGGAGAGGTTTGTTGGCACCCTGTACACGTTGTGAGTAGCTCTTTAAGCAGTACTGTTTGCATGCTCCCATGAAATAGTACAGCAAGGAGACTCAACTTCTGGGGGGCATTTTCTGCTCTTCTGGTAGCTGGGTATGTGATGCTTGGGTGCTTTGAATGTCTCGAGATAAAAGGATTTATGAATTCTCTGAACTAAACTCATGTTAAAGAACTCATAGCTCTTTAACCATCAGTGCTTAATAGAGATGGTGGAACTACAACATACGTAAAAGCAAATGGTGTGAGTGATTCTGCTGGAAGAACGGTCTGGCTGTGCAGGATTATTTTTCTGAGCTGTTTTGTTTCAGCGGACCAAGCTCTGTACAGATGGAAAACGATGACAAAGCAGTAGCAACTGTGACCGGTCTTCAGGTTGGTACCTACCGCTTCAGGCTGACCGTGAAAGACCAACAGGGCTTGAGCAGCGCATCCATGCTGTCTGTTACTGTGAAGGAAGGTAAGCTTAGTTGCTGTTTCTTAGCATAGAGTAGGCAATTTCCCAGTTAATTTAACCACTGGCAGGATGTAAACGAAATCAGAACAGAAAGGGATAATGTATTTGCTGTCCTATTTCAAGGGTGTTCAAGAATAGTTACTGCTGCTTTGTAATACAATAGTTTTGTGAGTGGTTGATAGAATTAACTACATTTACTGCACTTAAATGTATGCAGAATTAGCTGTAACAAAAATGCTCCAAAATACTGTTTATGACAATGATATGTCTGCTTCATTAAGGATATATTTTCTTTTATTCTCAAAGCTAAGCTTTGAGCAGAAAAGCAATTTCATTGGGTTTTAAGTAGCGTCCAAGAAGTGAGGTCTCAGAGTGTACCAATTTCCACTTAATTACAGTCTTTTAATGTTAAGGCTGTTTTTATTTGTTTTGTTTTGGTTTTGTGGTTTTGGTGTTTTTTTTTTTTTATATCCCTGAGCACCACATGTGGTGTTTAATTATTTTTTCACCAACTTGCATGCTGTAGAAGAGACTTTAGGATAATACCTTTTGTGTGAGATCATAAATCATAGAATCGTTCAGGTTGGAAAAGATGCTTAAGCTCATCGAGTCCAACCACTAAGCTGGCACTGCCAAGTCCACCACTAAACCATGTCCCTGAGCACCACATACATGTTGTCTTCAGGGACGATCATTCCACTTCTTCAGGCAGCCAGTTCCAATCCTTACCAGCCCTTTCAGTGATTATTTTTTCATAATATCCTGTCTAAAGCTCTCCTGGCACAACTTGAGGCCACTTCTTCTTGGTCTATCGCTTGTTACTTGGGAGAAGACGCTAACACCCACCATGCTACAGCCTCCTCTCAGGGAGTTGTAGAGAGCTGTAAGGTCTCCCCTCAGCCTCCTTTTCTCCAGGCTGAACAACCCCACTTCCCTCAGCTGCTCTTCATAAGATCTGTTCTCTAGACCCTTTGTCAGCTTCTGACAGAGATACTGTCAGGTGCCTCTGACGGATTTCATAGCTTTGACTTACGTTACATCCTCAGGTTTGCAGGTGGTGATAATCCAACCATCTATTGTTTCATATTGCTCCTTAGGGAGTGATTTTAGCATTCTCCTTGGGCCCATGCCTCCTTTTAAAGAAGGTGGTGTAATAATTTCAAATCTTGTGTGGTTCAGAGTTCGGCTTTCTGTTGCATACCTGATTTTTGGAGGGGAGGAATGCGCTCTGGCTTTCCAAGTATGGTAGCTGTACCATTTAGGAAATGATAGTACCGTGGCATTAAAACCTTAGCTGCTGACTTCCTTGAAAACAATGCAGCCTCGTTTCTTTTTCACTTGGTATCACTGCAGAATGAAAGAATCTTGGAGAAGAAGCTGGACCATATTTTACTCTCGTGCATCATTGGTTGAATTGCTTCAGTTAGGTGTTTAGTCAGAAACACATGGCAACAGCTTTGCCCAGATGTGTCTCAGGGTCTCTTTCATGCTGTGAAGCGTAAGCACAGTATGCACTGACTACAGTCATAGGTTCAATATTAAAAATATTCAGTGGTCCAGTAGCCAAGTTTAATTAAATGGTTTATTTGGAAGAGACAAGGAGATTACTTGTATCAAAGAGAACTTGTGCTGTTCTAAAGAATAGAGTTACAGCCTGGAGATCTGCCCAAAAGTGAATTATTTATGTCCAACCTAATATCCAGACCAGCAAGGTACTTCACTCAGCCTCACAGCTTCTTGATCCTCTGTCTTATCGGCTGTGTTCTAAACAGAAGCCAGTGATGTCTGGTTTCTGGAAACAGAAAGTGTTTATTTGGTGTATTTTGGCTACACTCCCGATGCGTGCCTTAATTTCACTGCTAGCAGTTAAGCGAAAAGCATTCAGGAACTGGGTTTACTCTAGGTTTCCAGATTACACTTTGCCTAAGTACAGGCATTGTGAAAATGGTACGACCTTACACAAGCTTCTTTTTGGTAATAAGCGATTCCCAAGAGAAGAAGAGCCCTGTATGGTGATCTCCTGCTGGGCTGTGTTTCTAAGTAGGCAGAAAATCTTTTTTGCTTGACTGAGAAGATCTGATGCTTCAGTTATTGTGAGACTGTAAATAAAGTACCCCACAGGGATTTTTGAAAAATTACCTTTTTGGATAGTACCTCTTAGTGGTATTCTCCTCATGGTGCAGCTCTGTTTTTGTTGGGTTGTTATAATCCCGGAGCCAAAATCTATATCCGCACTCATCCTTTCCCTGTACCTTTGACATGAGATGCTGTTGTTATTGCCTGCAATCGTCAGGTAAAGAACTGCCGTGTGGGTGTATTGGCAATGGCATGTCACATTTTGCATGTTTTGAAAGCAAATCCTTCTCCTCCACTATTTTTACGGCTAGAAAACAACAGTCCACCCCGGGCGCATGCTGGTGGGAAGCATGTTCTAGTGCTCCCAAATAACTCTGTTACCTTGGATGGCTCAAGGTCTGCTGACGACCAGGGGATTGTGTCGTATTTGTGGATTCGGGATGGTCAAAGCCCAGCAGCTGGGGTAAGTTTCTTCAAGGTTGTAACGAGTCAAATTCAGCTCTTGTTATACATGTAGCATCACTGCCACAGGGCAAGAAGGTCCGACTCATAAGATGCCACGAGACATGGTGCCTGCTTCTGGTTTGTCTCCCCTGCTCTTTCTCTAACACTTTGTTTCAAGGGGGTTGTGATATTTTCAGTATAGCTGCAGAGTATGGTAGCTAATAGGAGGATTACAGCTCTGTGGAGTTCATGGGGAAAGACTTGAGATGGAAGAATGAAGTTGTGTCTCTTAATAGATTAATTTGTGTTAGTACCAAGGTAACGTATTTGAGAGAAAAGTTGTCTGAAATCCAGATATTCCAAAGAAATACAGATCTGAGAGAGCGAGGAGTACCAATAAAGACTAGGAGAATCATGTCTGGTACGACATGAGGTGAAACTTGCATTTTAAGATAAAAATGGTGTTTGTCTATCTAGGTGTGTAGATACCTTGCTTGGCAGACCACGGTGAATAGCCCGGGTCATGAAGTCATTGGAGTCTGTTTTCCAAGTGGGAGCAGACAGCAAAAATCACCTCGTGATAAACTGAAATCTATACCTCTGCTACTAAAACTGTGATAAGTTCTTTTGCCGACCTGCAGAGAGTGGTGTGGCCACCACTTTGCAGTCAGGAAGGCAGAGGCAAATCAGCAAGAACTGGGAGAGGAGAAACAGCAAAACCCAAAGCTGCTAGAAGCAATTCGCATGAGGGTATGAGAAGTATTGAAGATGTTTAGCTTAAATATAGCTGGCAGACATGATAGCTGGAAAGACATGAACTCCAAGGAAAGGAAATAATTTGGGACTTAAGAAAGCAAAACTAAGGATACTGGAGTACAGTTCAAAAATAATGATGTAACTGTCTCAGATTTTCAAGCAGATGAGTACTTGAGAGTGTCAGCTGTTCTGTTTGAGTTATTTTTAAAGAAAATACCCTTACTGTGCAGATATACTCATTAACTGCTACTTCCAAATTTGCATTACTCTGCTAGAAACTGTGGGTAGGTCACTCTTTGTCCCAAAAGCCAAAGCAGATGCTGGTACTATTATACCAGATACCCAACTTGATAGCCAATCCTGCAGCTTTCTCTGAGTTTCTCTATCGTCCATCCCAATATCTCTCTTTTGTTTCTTTTTTTTTTTTTTTTTTTTCAGGATGTGATCCACGGCTCGGACCACGAAGCAGTGCTGCAGCTGACTAATCTGGTAGAAGGAACCTATACATTTCACTTGAAAGTGACAGATGCTAAAGGAGACTCGGATATTGATTCAGCAACTGTTGAAGTGCGGCCTGGTATGACAATTAAAAGGTCATCGATACGTTGTGAATACCTCATCTTTGTTCTCCTTTTCACTTATTTATCTCAATGTTGACGAGATTCTCTGAAGTTAAAACACAAAAGAAGCGGGTTTTGTCCTACCTTCTTATTGTTCTCTCAGTAGGCTTGAGTGTGTTTGAAAAAGACACGTCAGGAACCTTCACTAGCGATTTACACTGTGGCCTTAGTGGAAGCATAAATAAACAAAGATCATACTTCCTAGTTAATATTTTCATTAGATTTTTGTTGATTTTCATTCAATGTAGGTTTTGTCTTCTTTTTTCTGGTGATTAATTATTTCGGCCAATGGAAAGAGATGGGAGCTGAGCCTTAAGTTTAGGTACAAATGCTGTAATTGTGCCTTTGGTTGAAAGTGTATTTATAAAAATACAAGAAGTTTTCCTTCTTTCATCCTGAAGGGCAGAAACAAACCTCAAAGAATTTCAGGGAGTCTAAATTGTCTTTCGGTGGTCTGCTATTGCTCGTATATAGGCTTGTTTTCAAATGCAGGAGAAATGGTTAAGTGATAGAAGCAAAAGCTTGAGGTTTCAGTCTGAAATCTTGGGTCTGTCAGATTTCTTGTTTGTCTGGTTCCTGGCCAACGATTTTATTCCTGTTCCTTGCTTTATGGTTGAATGTCACAATAATTGGCCTAGGACTCTCATTGGATATCTGGGAAGTATTTGGATTTTTTGCAAGGCACTCTAGAAGGTCAAGTATAATTTAACAGAACTCTCCGTTTATGAAGGTAAATGTATTTATCCAATTGACCACCCTCATTTAGACTTGTGTGCTGCCATATGAGTCTATCTTTACCTTGCTTTTCCTGGATGGTAGCCAGCATCAGATAACGAGCAGAGAATTTAAACGTTATTAAGACTTAGGTAGTGCTTATGTCTGACTTTAAGATACCAGAATTTAGGGGAGCAGAAGTTGCTGTTCTGCAGAGAAATTGTTTAATGCTGAAGTGAAGTGCTTTATTTCAACCCATAAACTGGGTTGCTGTCTTAAGACCCACCAGGTTTGTTTCAGAAGGAATGTGAAAATGTAGGCTAAGTACTTTTCAAAGAACAGAAGAGTATCAGGTTATCAGGGTCATGGGTCTTATGTAGGAAAATACAGTATTAATATGGGGTAGTGCATGTTGTCTTCAGTTGTTACTGAAACATTTGCTGGGCTCTGAAAGAATAGCATGTTCTTCTTCTGTCAGATCCCAAAAGGAGTGGTCTGGTGGAGCTGATTCTGCAGGTTGGAGTGGGACAGCTGAGTGAACAGCAGAAGGACACCCTGGTGAGACAGCTGGCTGTATTGCTGAATGTTTTGGATTCAGATATCAAAGTTCAGAAGATACAAGCCTACTCAGACATAAGGTAGAAAGATATTCTGCTGTTTCAGGAAGATTTGTGATTTTCATTGACTCTTTCACAGCTCATAATTAATTGCAAAATAGTAGTTTCTAAGGCAACAAAAAAAAATGGTACAGCTTTCAACAGTATATACTTTTAAAAGTGAATCTCTTCTGCTGTGGTAGAAAATTGATGAAGTTAGTTCTTTGCAGGCTCAGGACTGAAGTGTTTTAAAAAAAATAAATTCTCTGTATAGCTTTTTATGTTTATTCCTGTAAAGGAAATGTGCACGTAGATTTCAGTGTCTTTGTTCCATTCAGTGCTATTATTTTTCCCCAAATGCTGGATGGAGTGAGACAGACTTTCTCAGGGTGAAGCACGTATTGTGTTTCAGAGTAAGGTTCCAGCTGGATCTGATCAAACCTGTCTTAGTCCTCTTTTCTTCTACTTCCTCTCTAAAGTTTTGATATTCTAAGTATTGTGTAAACACTTCCCCAGTTAACTGGTGATGAAAATCCATTTTTTTTTGGCAGAGAAGACTGTACAAAGGATACTCCTAAGTGTGATGTCTTACTCTGAAGTAGTGTATATACTCTGAAGGTATATATACACCTTCTGCATGGTGTAAAGGGCTAGAGATGGCTTTGTGTACCCAGAGAAACTTCCCAGCGTGATTGTTAGAACATGTTGAACTCACTGACATGAGTTATCTTTAAATTATTTCTTGTTAACTACTTGGTAATTTAAAGCCCATTTTGATGTCTGTTCAGCATTCGGGGAACCTCTTAAATTTTAAAAACAAATGGTTTGGAAAATCTAGCGTTTATAGCTCTGATATTTTTAATCATAGCTTCCAGCTACTGCTTTTCTGATAAAGTTGTTTCTTGAGCGTCCAACACAGGCTGAGATCAACACTGTCCAACTTAAAAAGGTAGGGGTGAGGGGAGGGCCCCCCACATGAAATTCTCTGTCTCCCTTGCTTCTGAGCTCTTCCTTCTCTGAAATTCAGTTTCCTAAAGTTACTCAAACTCCTTAAGAGTGCTTTGTGACTGGTTCTAGATGAGAGTGTGGAAAGCAAATGTACACATACTTCTCTTAAAGCCAGAATCAGGAAGACCAAGGAGGGAATGTTGTCCTCGCCTTTCTTTCCGTGAACCTGAGAAGCCAGAAAACTGCTGGTGCTCCTGGCCTAGCATGAAGTTCATGGCATTTGGATGGAGTTGACTGATCGTTATCAGTGGTGACATTTGCTTTCCAGAAACAAACGTAACCAAAGGCTGTAAACTGAATGCTTGACAGAAGCGATCTTTTGACAGCAGTCATGACTTTATGGCTCTTCTTTCTGCAGCACCGCGGTTGTGTTCTACGTGCAGAATGGACATCCTTCCAAGGTGATCAAGGCATCAGATGTCTCACGAACTCTGCACGTGCAGCTTTTGAAAGAGAAGGCTGACTTTCTGCTTTTTAAAGTCCTGCGGGTTGACACAGCTGGTATGTTTCGGATAGTGCTTGATTCTCTCTGAACTTTGCAGGTATTTGGCTAACAGGGCACTGGGAAACAGTGCATGAAGGCCTTCTGTCTGCCATCTGCTGTTTGGGCTTGGATGTAGCTTTTTGAAAGATGACTTTGAGGACAGTGTTTAGTATGCTTGTTCGTTTGTGGTAAACTTGTGCCAGTTACTTGTTTTCTTCTAAAGGCGTCATCTGTTAACAGCAGACAAAAGCACATCTTAACCTGGTCTACATCAGGAAAGCCTGGTGAATGAGGATAAAGATACCCCACTCATACCATCTTTTGTTGGAAGTTGGGCAAAACTTAATAGAGCCATAATACAGAGCATTTCACGTCTCTGGTTCCTTCAAGGCTTTTAGTGTTCAGTAATTGACTCATAATGTAACTTGGTTTTGTCTGTTTTTATTAGGCAAAATGGTCAGGAGATCACTGTGTTGCAACCTAGTCTTCTAATCTTTGCAATATAGACAGGCTGCTGGGGTTTGTTATTATGAACTTTTTGTTTTACCCTAAAAGATGCTTGAACTGCTAAGCCTGTTTTAAGCTTCACTAGTAATGTCAACCCTTTATGGTATTTAAATATTATAGGTAAGACTTCTCCATAGTATAAAATCAGGACACAATGATCCAAATGCAAACAAAATGAACTCTAGCAATAAAATAAATAATTCTGAAGTAATTTCTCTCTTTATTTTTTAATGATTTATTTATTTATAGTTTATTCTTACTTTATTTACTTCTCCATGAAGACAGGCTGAGGGAGCTGGGGCTGTTCAGCCTGGAGAAGAGAAGGCTCCAGGGAGACCTTACAGCAGCCTTCCAGTATCTGAAGGGAGCTCCAGGAGAGCTGGAGAGGGACTCTTTGTCAGGAAGAGTGATGATAGGCAAGGGGTAATGAGCAACCTGGTCTGATGGGAGATGTCCCTGCCCATGAACAGGGGGGTTGGAACTCGATGATCTTTAAGGTCCCTTCCAACTCTACCATTCTATGATTCTGTGATAAGGACTTCTGTTGTAAAAGTACTTGGATTACTGAAATGCGAAGGGGTCACTTGAAAATATGCATTAACATTTTTCTTAACATAGGAAATCTGTTGCTGTTAGTATTAAGGGGCATTAACTTTTTATTCTGGTCTGATGTGACACATACATCAAGCAATTGCTCCTACTATAAGCCTATGAGGTATGTAAATGTTCTGGCCCACAATGCTGTAATCCAGTTTTGAAATGCTGAAATACTCTAGTTTATTGATATGATGCTTATTTTCTTGTACCCGAGAACACTGATATTCCACAGTTCTCAGGTACTTCAGAAGTTCCTACAAATATGTCATAAAGAAAGCAGCAGGTCTGACTTCCACAACTTAAACTTATCTTTATTTCTGGTTAGAATAAACTGTTCTGAACTTGCATACGATTTCAATATTGTAGGCATAAGATGTATTCTTGTCTTTCTCTTCACAGCCACAGTCTGCTGAACTGTAAAATCTGTTTAACCCGTAACACCAAATGAAAGGGAGATTTGAAAAATATCAGCATGTTATGAACTAGATGCTTTACGACCAGTCTGATCTCACAGGAGGATGATGCATGATAAGTTGTCTGTTCATACAACTGACCCTGTGTCTGATTTTATTCTTAGCCTGTCTTTTGAAATGTTCTGGGCATGGACACTGTGACCCCATAACCAAGCGCTGTATTTGCTACCAGCTGTGGATGGAAAACTTGATTCATCGTTATCTAAATGATGGGGAGAGTAATTGTGGTGAGTTTCGGTGCTGTGGCAATAACAAGGAGAATAACTCCTCATCTTGTGAGACTGTTGATTATTTGCTTCAGAATGGGAGGGAAAAGGTAAATGCTGAGGGAAGACTCAAGCAGTTTCTTTGTTTTTCAGCCCAGGAGTACCTTTCTATAGAAAGATATTTTGAATAGCATCTTGAAAGGATAGTATCTTGACAGTAGTAATCTATATTTAAAATAGTGTAAATAGGTTAAATTTTACTAAGTATCACTGTTTCTGGAGAAAAGTATGAAAACTTAGTTATGGGAGAGAAATGTTGCAACAATTTGGGGCTAGTTGGAAGGGTTCTTGAATAGCGTGGGTGCTATTCTGATGAAAAAGGGGCAATAACGTAGATTCTCCAGGTGGGTGGTTGATGCTTCTGTGCCCAAAGTACAGTCTGACCTAAGGACAGAGAACAACAGTGTTCTGGACTAGCCAGTGTAGTCGCTTTTAAAACCTCAGCATTTTGGCATGATTAATTTTACTGTTTCTTTCAGTTTGCCTGTTGCACCTCAGAAACGCAATTTAGTTTCACCAGCTTAATCGTGTCTGTATTCTGTGGCACACCTAATGTATCGGCTAAGCCTCTCTATTTCAAATATTTAATAGGTTTCATTTAACTAAATTGGTCTTCTACTTTAATAGACCAGTTAGAGACCAAACTCTTCGTACTCTGCAGGCTTGAAGATGTTTTCTGAGCAATACACTGATCTTCAAGTAAATCTATAAAAACTTAGGAGGAGCTTCCTACAAGCCATTAAATAACCATGGGTCATGTCTGTTAATGAGGAAAGACTATTTGACCAACCAAAATGGGTCAGGAGGTTTTAAGCCTGAGGCTGGGACCTCTTGCAGCCCTGCCCTAATGCTGTGTTGTTCCACAGTGTGATAATAACACTGAAAATAGTGAGTACGTACAGGTTGGAGTTCATGTTATTGCACATCTCTCTGTATCCTTCTCATATTTTCCTGGATTTACAAATGTAAACATGTGGGTAGAAGGACCTGTTTCTAATCAGTTACTCTTTTAAAGCACTGCAAAAATGCCAGGCCCAGAGTACACCTATGTTTATTTCATTTAGAGAATGACATCTGAGATAGTAACCATGTTTTCTTGACTTCCAGTTCACCTGTAGGTACTTCAGGTATTATGGGGATGGTAAAAGGTACTGGAGTGGAAGAAGATTTTCAAACATGCACTTTCAAGCTGGATGCTTAAGAATTTTTAGAGACTCTTCTGAGAATAAATATGAAGGTGCTAAGCTTTCCTGGGTTCCTGTTGCCACTCTCCAATCCTCATGACTGGTTATTTTAATAGAGTTGTATTAGAAATTATCCTATTTATATTACTTTGCAAAGGACTCTTGTGTTTCTTTTTTTCAGAGTGGAGTATACTCTATGTGACTGTATCTGTGTTTATTTTGATTGTGGTGATGGCAGGGCTTGCCTGGTTCTGCATCTGCTGCTGCAAAAGGTATGTGATTTGTGTTTCTTTTTGATGGGGTATATGCAAAAACTGCACACAACAGCCACGTTTTAGTCCAGTTCTTAACACTAAACCACTGAACTCTTTTCAGATATATGAGAAGATTGCTGTAGCTATTTCTGTATAGATGCACTTTTGTTGAAAAAAAGGAGTATCTGCTTGTGGCTCTGTGCTCTTCTGGGTTTCGAAAAGTGAAAAGCCAATATTGGAGCATCCTTCATATTAAGATATAATTTGTGTTAAATTGCTGAGAGCGTACTGCAGATCTTCGTAGTCTCCCACTGAGTCCTCCAGGTGCTCCATGCTAAGAGAAGCATGCCCTGAAATCACTGATGTAAGAGTGTTCTAGGCCATGGTAAGGGAGATGCTCCCAACTTGGGGTCTCCCTTGGACAGGATGGACCAACATCTGGGCTGCATCTGGCTGACAGGCAAGGAGTGCTCCAGTGTTCTCAGTCATGCACACATCTTGCTTCCTCTTCCCTTAAATAGTTTTGTCTATTCCTGTGTGTCATTTCCCTCTGTTCTCCCTCCAAGTCTTTCCTAGTGAGCAGATGAGGAATTCTCTTTCAAGTGACAAGTGCCTGCAAATTCTGTCACTAGAGCAAGTGTTTTTGCTGCTGTTCAAAAAGCCCAGCAAATAGATAATCTTGTTGAGGTGTTAGCAAAAATGAAACACTAGATTTTCAATTTCTCCTAGGGTGTCTTTGCAGTATGTAAAAGGTGCTGTTCAAAATGCATCGGAGTTGATACTGATTTCTTTTTTATAGTCCAAGAATCATTGTTGTTAGTAGAAGGATGTAATTAGAAGTGTGTCCCACTCCACCCTCACAGTGTGGGCTGGAGCCTCACAGGCTTGTGTGGACTTTGAGAAAGGGATTGTTTATGGAGTTCATCTGCTTCGGTCCTTGGTCCTCATGTGGCTTGTGCCAGAGAGTGAGGGCTGGTTGATACAGATACATGGGAAAAAGAGGGTGGAAATTTTGCACAGGACAGAATGGCAAAGAGATGCCCTTTGCCTTGTGGAAACTACAGGAAAAAGATACGCTGGAGTCCGAGATTTGGCTGGAGTTTTGGGTGTTTTAAAGGCTTTGTTGAATGGCCATTTAAATGAAGGAAGAACAGGTGGAGATTTCCCTACAGATCAGTAGGGCTTTGTCCCTGACGAGGGAGCCACATCTTTATTTTTGTCTGGCCTTCTCTGGAAGCATAACCAGACAAGCCACTTAAATTATCTCAGTTTAAAAAAAAAATAAAATGGTGAATAACCAATTCTTACAGAAATTTTATTGGAAACAAATGAATATGTCTATTTACCTTGTGTCTATTTACTATGTTGAAATCAAATAAACTGAACCCCTGTGGCCTAGGAAAGCAAGTCAATCTTTCTGGCTTTCTTTGTGTATCAGAGAGAAAACAAATCATACTCTCTGGACCATATCATACAGCTGCTTTGTACAGGTGTGAACTGGAACAACTCTTTTTTAACTGGAGGTGAGAAAGCACAGTGAGGTTCTGTATATTGGGGTATGTATCTGTGTGTATGAAAAGTGACAGGGAGCAGATTTACGTGTGTACGTCAAGACAAAATGTCTTTGTGGTAACTTTCTCTTCAGCAGAAAGAGGACGAAGATAAGGAAGAAAACGAAATATACCATCCTAGATAACATAGATGAGCAGGAGAGAATGGAGCTACGACCCAAATATGGTAAGTGGTCTCTGTCTCAGCTGGGAACTCCTCCACCAAGCCTAAAATCAGTGCGTTTGAATTGACATCTGGAGTCAGGAGGAGACCAGAAGCTGGCCTACGAGTTTGGGAAAGGCAGAGGCAGCATAGACAGTGAAATGGTTGGGGGAGAATCACTTTATTTCTTTCATAAGGCCTTGGGCTCAGCCACTGCTCTGAGCTTCTTTGCTAGTCTTCATTTAGAACATCTAATTGGCCCACAGACCTTCTCTGTGTAACCCCTCTTCCCCTGCTCACGCTTTAATTTGGAGCTGTGCCCTCCGAGCCCAGAAGTGCTCTGTTAAACATCAATAGACTTCAGCTGCTACCCTCTGCTCACATATGTTTTGATTCATCTGAATTTCATATTTTAGCAAGGGAAATATTGCAATCCAGGGAAATAAAATGATCCTGAGAAGATCTGTAGAAACCATGATCTTTTGTTGCCACTGGTGTAATCAGGTAGTTGAGTGGACAGACTAATTTCTAGATTCAAGCTATTTAAAAGTACATCAGCTAAGATCATCTAATTGTGTCAAATTTAAGTGGATATAGTGACATTTCAGAGCCATAAATTGATGGGCCTGCAATGAATTCAGACAGTATATACCTCCTGGACCAGTTCTTAGGTCGGTGGTGGCAATGGTGCACGCCGTTATGTGGGATCACTGAGGATGTTTTCAGAGATTTCATATCACAGCAGAGAAGAGGATAAAAAAAAAAGTGCTAAAAAGTGAAACCTTTCTAATTGAGCTTGTTTTGCCTTTTTTATTGCCAGGTATAAAACACAGAAGTACAGAACACAACTCCAGTCTGATGGTCTCTGAGTCAGAGTTTGACAGTGATCAGGACACTATCTTCAGCAGAGAAAAGATTGAAAGAGAGAATCCTAAAACCCTCATGAATGGATCCATCAGAAATGGGGTTTCCTTCAACTACAGCTCCAAAGACAGATAACTGAATGAGGGTGAAAGCACAGAACGCGCTGGTCCAACACGTCTGAAACATGTTGGCCCACCTCTGTTTTTCAAGAACCGAAAGCTTCCTAAAACATCAATTAATTTTAGATGAAAGGGTAAATTTGTAGCACAGTTAGGGGAAGGAAGGAGGAAGGACTAGATGGCCAGCTAACTCCTCTTGTCACTGTTACGGGAACATGGAAAAGCACATCTTACTTCTTGCATGGTCCATGCTGAATGTTTGAACTTCAGAAGGACTTTTCCTGTGTCACTGCTACAAAATCTAGCTCGGGCTGTTACGCTACCAACAGAGGTAACTGAGATGCATACAGATTCGTGTCATGTGCTCCTCTCTCTCTCACACCCTCAGAAGCAATGCGATCATGATGCTGACCTTGAACAGCAAAAGCCAATATAGATAAATTCCCTTGCAAGTTTTAGAGAGCAATATGTGACCACAGGTTCTATCTTCATTTTTCAGTCGAGGTTGGGAATACAAAAAGTGGACGCTTCTAGTATATCGTATTTATCTTTGACTGTGCTTTGCGACTTTCTTTTCTGGGGTAGTGCTCATCAGATGGAAATGTCTGTTTTCAAAGGAAGCTTACAATTAGTGGTTGCACTTAATCACTTGTACAGTAATGTGATGCACTGGTGTCCTGTAGGATGCAGCATTCCCAGTATTTACAAAGAACGGTGCCTGCAGGGAAGTCCAGCCTTAGGTTGCTTCTGTAATGATGGAGGTGCTCTCTGGAGTCTGCCACGTCCAGCCGGGAACGGTGTACCTTCAGAAGCATTTTGAGCATCCCAAAAACCTTTTGCTCAGAGAGCACTTTTAAAGGAGCTCTGGACCTTTTAAGACTGGACCCTCAACTGAGATGAGTTTTTCTCTGTCAGCCTCAGTACTCAATTAAAGAATATGCCAAGCATTTCTGTAGTGAAGCCCCAGTGGCAAAATAACCTGTGTGGAGCAGGAGGTTCAACATCTGACATCTTCGCTGTCATGGGAACTGGTACTGAGGAAGGTTTTATCTTGAGCATTAAATTGTTTTACTTTTTCCTCTGTGGCTATTCAGTGACTATGAGGGTGACAGAGCACTGGAACAGGGTGGCCCAGGGAGATTGTGGAGTCCCCTTCTCTGGAGATCTTCAAGCCCCGCAGTCCAGAGAGGTGTGCTCTGGGCAATCCTGCTTTAGCAGATGAGTTGGACTGGATGATCTCTAGAGGTCCCTTCCAACTCAGACAATTCCATGACTTCCGTGACTGGATGTGTTGGCCTAAAGAGATCCCTTCAGGTGTTTGGGAAGGGTAGGTGTGTTGGAGTTCTGATGTTCTCGTTTGCAATCTGAGTAATTTCTTTACACTGTGCTTGCTAGTCCTCGAAGTCATGCCCTCAGTAGTGTTCTTGAAATCCTAAACTGAAGATCTGGCTTTTCTATATAAGCCTTACTTTTGGGGGGCATCTGTGTCAGTTGTACTGTCTGGCCACGGTGTCAGCCTTTCCCGGGGGTCCTTTACTGACATGCTGGAGTCTTGGGCTGAGCTGGAGGAACCATGTGTTCTGATGGAGAAAACATTCCTCTGGGAGCATTTTGGACAGGATTTATTTTTAACTACCTTTTTTTTGTTTGTTTGGTTGGTTTTTTTAAATCTGGTTGTGGAGAATCCATTAACAGAGAAGTGTGGAGCAGTACAGAGATCAAGAGGAGCAGGTGAGAAGGGTCAAGGAGGACACATAGCCCACCTCAACGGTGAGGAATAATTTGGTGGAGAATTCTATGACTTTCTCCACCCTTTCATAGAAGTTTGGTACAGCAGAATAGTCGGGTCGAGCACTGACTTCTGCGCTTCTCTTGTTAATGAAGTTAGTCAAAAGTCAGAACAACTGTCTCAGTCGGAAGGAATCAGTAGTCAGAAGTTGTAGCAATGTGACATGCTCTAAACTGGTTTCGTGATTCTCAAATGCAGCCAACAACAGTCCCTAAGGCTACTAATAACTGCACAGAGGAGCATTTATCCTGTGCCCAGCCCTGATTTCTCTGGAGAGCTGAGTGTGAGCCGGAGCTGTGGTGAGGGAGGCTGTGAAGAGCTAAAAAGGGCTAATGCAGGTATTGTCAATGTTTTTCCCATACCCACCAGCAAGATGCAGTATAAACGGTATGATTTGCTTTCTTCAGAAGCCAAGTTTTAACTCTGTGTATGGATGTTTTAGGCTATTTATTGAAACAAATCTATTTCATCTCACCCTCTCCTTTCTTGAGTGTGGGTGTGTATATATATTTTTAAATAACTTGGTCAATAAAAGCAAGGTCGGCTTTTGATGTTGTTCAATTTCTGCTCCAGATGTGTTAACGCAGTAATGCAATGTTGCTTGAAATCATTCCTGAAGAAAGTTGGGGCCCACTCAAAATATGTGGGTTTTTTCCTTTTAAAATCAAAATGTTGGGCTTAACCCGTTCGGCACAAATTCCCAAAACATTCTAGCAGGAATTATGCTCTTGGAAACATGCTTTTTAAAATAAATAAATAAATAGTGTTCCATAAGCAACTACAACTATTGGCCCCACTGCCATTAATGCTTCTGCTAAATACTGTATCCAGTGTGCCTTTATCTATAAACTTACCGTTTAGAACACGTCAGTGCAGTCAGCAGTGTTCTTGTGAAGTCAGTCCCTGGTGTTTTGAGTTCATTTTATGTTGTTAAAACTGGTGCTGAATCCTGTGAGGAGGTTGTTCTTTTAAGGAATTAAAATTCAGACTCTCTTTTTTTAAAAAGCAAAACAAAACCCAAGTCAACCAACTACAGGAATCACTAACCTGCATTCTTGAGTGCTGCAGAATTCCCAGGGCTATTCCCCGTCCAGCACACATGTGCTGTGGGCTCGGATCTTTATATTGTTGGTAAGTTCATATGTCATAAGAACGTATGCGTGATTGGGCTAAGTGTTTCTTACTCGAACAAATAAGAAACATTAGACCAATTTCTTACTGCATAAGGCTCTGGCAAGTGGAAATTGCTCACTAAAGTCTGGTCCTTAGGTGATGCTTTCACATCTTTTGACAAGGGGTAATGGTTTTAAACAAGAAGGGAGATTTAGATTGGATATTAGGAAGAAATTCTTTCCTGTGAGGGTGGTGAGGCACTGGAACAGGTTGCCCAGAGAAGCTGTGGCTGCCCCATCCCTGGAGGGGTTTAAGGCCAGGCTGGATGGGGCTTTGAGCAACCTGGTTTGGTGGGAGGTGTGCCTGCCGGTGGCAGCGGGGTTGGAACTCAATGATTTTTAAGGTCTCTTCCAGCTCTAAACACTCTATGATTCTATGATCTGTGTTGCTAACAGTATTTTAATTATGTTTTGAAAGTTGAATATAGTTTGAATTTTTGAGCTGGTTCTAATCTTGTTCCTCCTTGGAAGGAGAAGTCATCCTCTTACGTAAGATTAGACTTGCTCTTATTATGCAACTTGCACAGAAGTTGAACTTAAATAGTTTCTGGCTCTGTGAATTTGTGATACCACATGTTTGTACCACTTGGCAAAGCATTATTTTTGTCTGGAACTTAGGAGAGACTGTAGCAAGCTTTGTATCTCGATGCAGTATAGTTTTTATTTCTAAAACAATAGCTTTCTTGCCGAATGTCGGGTCAGACCTGTAACGAGAGGGGTCAGAAAACTAGCTGCTAAGGTGCAAACACAGTGCTAGAATTCTAAGGCTTGCCGCCTGGTTTGGGTTATGATGAGTTTGAAGCAGCTTCTTAGTCCTCATGTTTACTTCCACACACAGTTTTCCTTCATATACAGAAAGTGTCCTGACAGCTTCTTTGTGAAATAGGGGTGAGGATATTCCCAACAACAGTCTTATCTGCTCTGAAAAGCAGAGCAGATCAGATATAGCTTGTCGCGTATGTCTCAGAGTCCCCTGAAAATAAGGTGTAAATTCAGTTTGGCACGGATGTGATAACTGCCTCTCTTTGAAGGCAGACAGTGTGCTGATACTTACAGTGCCTCAGAGCCTTGATAGAAGTTCTGGGGTTTTTTTTGCATCTGGTTTTACATTTATACATGCTAATGCATGCACATTGTCCAGCTGCCTTTATTTGCATTGTAAGTAAGGAGTGTATTTTGGAAAAAAAACCAACTTACTTAGCATTAGCTCCTGAGGCATTAAAGAGATGCAGTGCTCCCATAAGCAGCACTAAACTGTTACATGGTGAACAGATCATCAGATTTTTAATTGTCTTCACCAAAATTTACCTTGGCAAAGCTGCTGAGATGCAATCTGTAGTCTCTGTCCTGTGGTTCAGCCTTTCCTATTAACTGAGATCACTGAGAAAGGCAAGCGAAACGCAGAGGATTGTTTATTTGGGGAAGGGAGGGGGAATGTTATTCTGTTTCATGGGTAAGAAAACACATTTTCAGCTGCTTCTTTCCAGGTAAACAGAGTCTTGGCAGTCTCCCTCTATCAGATGCATCAAATTCAAGCATCTGTTTTCTGCTGTCAGTCGTGTTTGCTGATACGATGGAGATTTTCCTTTTCTTTCTCCGTCTCTTTGTGGGCAAACAGAAGTGAGCACACAGGCAGGGAACTGAACAGTGTGTCAGCTTAGAGGGTGTGAACACATGAGGGTGTTGTCTGTGCCGAATTTAAACTTTCCATAGCCGATTCTGATGTTCTTGTAATAACTGAGCTCTTGGGCAAATTTCCTGCTCCCGTTTTAAGCCTTGAGTGAAACTAGTTTTGCCCCTTGATATACTGATAGTGGGCTGTAGTCAGCAGGAGCTCTGGGATGATGATTAATAAACCGACAGCTCCTTTAATCTTCTGAGCCGTTTATGGAAGGTTTGAGAGAAGTTTACATTCCTCTAGACAAAGGGAAATGGGATAGAGGTGAACTAGAGTCTCTTAACATCAGCTGTTGCTTATCCTTGATCCCTAATTGGAATACTAATCCCACACTTCTGCAGCAAAGGAGAACCCGTTTCACGTATTCCTTAGGTCCTGAATTCCCCAAGGAAAGGGAGGGAACCTTAACACTTAGAAATAAAATTTAATAAAAGGAGGCAGAAAAGGCAAATTTATTTTTTTTTTCTTTTGCACAGGCTGCCGATCAAGTGCAGGTGAGCTGCACGTCAGTGGTTTGTCTCTGTACGAAAGCTCTTCTCCCAGTGGGTATATGGGTGAGCTGCGACAGAAATTTATATTAAGAATCTGTTTCTAGAAAATGTTATTTATTGCAAATGATAATGTATCGTAACCGGAACCATTTCCGAGCTGAAATTACTATGTTTATGTAACTACTAATAAAGTTTTGTCTTTCCTTCTAGGAGCTTGTCAGGTGGTCTTTTAAGACACGGTGTTCTGCATGGGACTCAACACTCTGGTCAGGCTAACAGAGATTTGTTTTATTCCATAATTTATGTCTGTACTCAGCCATAAAAGCAGTGCAATACCTGATCCCTTCCCTTCCTAGTGACAAAAGTGAAGTAGTTGTGTTTTTTTTTCAGAGAAGCGGCATAATCCGGTACATCAGAGCGTGGAAAAACAAGGCACTGCAGTTCACAGGAAGAGTTTACGCATGAGGCTTGTCCTTACTTGGATTAATTGGCTGTGCATAAATATTTACCAGCTGTCACCCCAAGTCTGGTGACTTGATAAGTTTTGTGGCTTTTTCTATTGCAAATCTAATTTTTGAGTGCTTGTACGTGCAACGGCTGCTTTGCAGTCATCAGAGGTACTAGCATGTGAGAGAACACAAAATACTGCTGTTAACTCTGGGGGTAGATTACGCTGCCTCTTCCTGAACTGGAAAAGAAAAATTCCACGCGTCAGCGTGTGTGAAGTTTGTGTTCAATCACAATAATAAAAGGTACTGTGAGATACAAGTGTCTTTCTGTAAGGGGAAGAACGTACACCATGAAAGCCACTTGCAACTCGTATCCAAGTACGCTTCAAGGGGGAGGTTCAGATTAAGTACTAGGAAAAAAATTTACAATGAAAGGGTTATTAAGGATCAGAACGAGCTGCCCAGGGAAGTGGTTGAGGCACCATCTCTGGACCTGTTTAAAAGATGGGCTGACGTAGTGCTTAGTGACACTGTTTAGTGATGGGTTTTTTTATCAGTTAGGTTGACGGTTGGATGAGATGATCTCAAAGGACCCTTCTAGACAATTCTGCGATTCCATACAGGTGCCACAGTCTACCCGGTACCTCTTGCATTCATAGGTAACTCCTGCAAGGAAATAGTGGCTGCTGGATGAGCTGAGATACGCTGTCCTTCATTGAAGAACGGTATCTGCCCGTTTGTTAGTGCCTTCTACCCTTTGGTAGCAGCAGTAGCCTCCCCCCTCCCCTTCAGGGAGGCTGACGCTGGCCTCTAGGCTTGTGCCACTGAAGGGGATCAGTAGCAATTCCCGGACAACTGAAGCCAGTCGTGGGAAGTAGCTTCAGCATTCACTGCTAAAGCGAATAAACCAACTCCTCGTGTCTTGGAAGGGCCTCGTCAAGGAGTTTTGACATTGAAAACACCTTAAACACGTGGTATAGTTTATTATAGGGTTTCCAAACGCCGTACTTAAACCTTTCTGCTTTATGATAGCTCAGCCCTCCCATAAGCAGTAGGGCTGGCACAAAGGTGTGGGCACTGACACCTGCCACTCTGCCAGCTACAGCGAGGCAGTTACTTCAGTGCCAAGTCAAAGCACGGAGCTGCTTTCGCTTACAGGACTGACCCACTCTCAAAACGTGCCCAAGTGATTTTTGAGCAGTAAAAACTATTTTGCTCTGTGCAAACCATTTAAGCTGCTGTTTTATGTTCTGTGACTTACTGTTAATTATGTTTTGATGATTTTAGACACATCAAGTGTGTCTAAAAACACCTGTCTCTGGGAGATGGAAAGGCTGCAGAACACTAGCCTGCCTTAAACATTTCCTTGATCTCGGTGACAAGAGGTAGCAAAGTGCAATCCGCCAGCGACTGTAAACAAAGTGAAGTACCAGATACTGGTCAGGCTTGATGGACTGATTGTCCATCTTTACTGGTATTGCATCAAGAGCCTACTTACTCTGGGTGCCCAAGGTACTCACCAGCTTAGTAAACCAATGGACAAGCATTACCTTGATTGCCTTACCAAAAAAAAAAAAAGCCCCTTGTGCACTGTAGTAGAGATAATTTCTACTTACTTAAGCTAAAAATGTTAATATCTACTAGACCAGGTAAACAGAGTTTCTTAAGGGTTTATTACACAGAGAGGACACGCAGCGGGGGTCAAACAACAGCTGTTTCAAGGGTAACATAAGAAAATAAAATGCGAAGTGGCCATGACTAAGGTTGGAAATTAGAAGACTCTTTCTGAGGCTTCAGAACTGTATTAGCTAAATGGAAATAAAAAAGCTTCCAAAAATCTAAGTTAAATCTGAATAGATGAAGTAAAGAATTATGTGAGTAATCACATCCTGAAAGCAGGGAAAGGCACTCTACTCCACAAAGCCTGTATCTTCTGGTAAAATGTCTGATTCGGCATAAAAGACTTGCATACCAAATGACTGATGGCTTATTAGTATGTCAGAGTAGTATCATCTATTTGATTTAGATTCAAGGAACTGGAATTGGCTTAACCGAAATCTTAAACCTCACAGACAGGCGGATGCAAAGAAGTGTCTCTCTTGCCAGCGTTAAAGACATGCTGTGCAACCCAGAGACTGAACTTCACCTGGCTGCTGTCAGTTCGTCAGCTCAGCACCGACTAAAGCAATGAACCACACAATCCAGTGCTTTCACAGAAGTTATTTATTAATCAAAAACGTTCTTCCACCCTGGTTTTAACATCCAGAAATGGCTAAACTATCACAAGTGTAATCAACGTGACTGAGGTGTGAGAATTCAAGTATTATCTTCTGTTGAAGAATCACAGCTTTTGCTATGAAGACAACTTACTATTCTGTGCTTAACTGTTGTAGACCTTACCGACACAAGGACACTATGCTGGAATCCAACCACAATCCAATCTAGACAAAGGTATTTTTAAAGTTTATTATACACCTTAACTATGGTTTGTGCTTATTATCAGGCATAGTAAAAGGTTTTATTTGCTAGGAAAGAAGTAAACATTTACTCGTTAATTTTAACAGTGGTGATTCTCAGAAAAGCCATCGCGATTTTAAATGCACCAATGCATCAGATGAGTAACTTTGCAATGAATAGAGCAGCAGGTTAAGAAAATCATCCTCCAACTGCACTGTCCCAAGTACACCCGCGTTCAAGACTGCACTGTCGTAACAGCAGTAAATGTGACAACTTCCATTCTGACCTTATGCTGCAGTTCACTGGCAGGCGTATTTGAAGTCTGTACAATTTCAGTGGCAGATACTCCACCTGCATACAACACCACTGAGCGTGCCTGCATCGCTCTGCTGTGGTACCCAGGCACCAAGGTACGACATCCTTCTACCTAGTTACTCTTTCCAGTAAGAAACAGACATGTATAGGCAGCCAAGGCTGGCAAATGGCTTTCTCTTCCCCACGGCTGTATTTCCCAAATTCTAGGCAGCCTGTGCACTCAATAGCATTAAGCTTATAAAAAAGTTTCTTAGAAATGTTGTAGAACTAGGCCATGTCTTTTTATTTTTCTTTTGTTCCTGACAAGCACGCAGGCCACAAATGATATTAAGTCCTCGTCATCTTAAATATGTATTTTTGGTGCACTGGAAATTACTAGAAGGGCAGTAAGCATCCTGTAACCACCCTTCTGTTGGCACGATGCACACACACTCTACTGACAGATGATGTGCTCCAGACCCACCTGGTGTCAAGTGTTACACAAATATAACCATAAAAAACCATTGAGAGATAATAAGTAGCAGTCAATGCTACCTTATGTGCGCTTTAAAAAAAAACAAACAGGAAACTCAGTTCCCAATTGCTACTCCCCCAGCCCACCCACCCCCAGTCTTGTGTTACCTAGTACCTCTTTGCCTGATTGGATAAAATATCTTAAAATATCCCATTTTGTAGGCTACATTCATTAGTGTATCAGAAGAGGAGCTCTGTTCCCTTCATTTATTTAATAGTTCATGGGTAAAGGCCCACCAAATAAATTTAACCAACACAGGAAACAAATTTTGTTCCCTTTAGCCTCTGAAGTGCTGACTTTATTTGCCAAATTAACCTCACACATTTTTTTTAAAGTGCTTCCTTTGAGTGCCACTAAAATCATGTTTAAACAGCATTTATTTTGTATTAAGGAAGCTTTACATCATCTTTTGAAGATGATGAAATAGCGAGGTGATGTGTAGAAGTCTCACCCCTAATCACTTCTATTTAAATCTTTATTAGGTCACAAGTTAGCCAAGTTCAGAGGTTTTTAAAACTTCCTCCCTAACGGACATTCACACGTGTAACCACAAATCCAATTCAAGGCACACAGCCCACAACAACAGAACCATCTTGCTGCTCTTTGGAGGTGGTGAGTAATGTTCCTTTAGACACTGAGAAGCATTTATATCGGTGACTGTGCTTCTGCCCAAGCAAAGTCACATTCTTTTCATGAAAGGGAGTTCTTATCATCATGTCCCCCCTTGTGCTTCTGTCACACAGCCCTTCAGAATGTCCCCCTTACAATTGTGCAAATAAGTATCCTCCTCACTAAGCAATTCCTTGTGCTGGAATGTCCTGTTCCAAGGACTTCTGGGGCTCACAAACATGGAAGAAGGGCCATATTTGATTCCAGGTGTGCAAACTGTTGGGCAGCAGCTCTGCAGCCAGTATTAACAGGAGAAAGCTGCCTGTTGGCCTGCACGGATGCCTACCTGTAGCTAAAAGCAATTCCTCACCTCTCGTAAGCAACAGGTTCTCCCACAATTAAAAAAAAAAAAAAAGACACACCTGCTTCTAAAAGAAGGTCACGTAACCACATTAGAAAACATGAGTGATAACATGAAGTTCTAAAGGGAGACTGCTGTCCCCAAAGCCTTGCACATCCACACTGAACCATTAGAGGCACTAGAAAATGGTACTCTAGTTTCCCCTTACCTTGGATTTATTTTCATTATGCACGAGTTTCCAAGCCCTCCCAGTTACACAGAGGTAACCCATACATAAAAAATGTCCATTCTTCCCTACTCCTTACTAAACATGACGGGCAACTGTGATCACCTTGCTGGAAAATCAAGAACATGTAAAGACATGGCAGCACAGAACACCGTCAACACCTCTACACATACAGAACAGGGTTGCTTAGTTATAAAGAAGATAGAAGTTGCATTCACATGTATTTCTGGTTCAGAAAGCTTATTAAAACTACAGCACTTTTTTTTTTTCCATGCTGTTGGGACTATGCTTTCTGAAGATTTCTATAAGCCTCCAAAACAGACATATTTTATTTCTAGGTATTCGTCGATGCCATATTTTGAACCTTCTCGCCCTAAGCCTGACTGTTTTACCCCACCAAAGGGACTCTCCACTGAGGAGATTATGCCTTCGTTAACACCAACCATTCCAACTTCCAGCTGTTCTGCAACCCTCCAGATCTGAGCTGGATCTTGGGAGTAGAAATATCCTGCCGTGCAGACACAGAGATAAAGGAACCAATATTAATCCCAGGAAGAACAATTGCAGAAGACTGTGCAAAAGAAACTTACCGAGATTAGAAACTGCCACCCAGTAATACTAAAGCTCATAAACCCACAGAAATACATTTATGTGAGTAGGGCATACCTGCTAATCCCACGTTAGCTGCGTTTGCTATAGCAACAGCTTCTGCTTCAGTATCAAATCTGTCAATATAAAGAGAAAAAATACAAATGAGGCTTGCAGTTCAAGCTTGCTGGCTGACTCATAAGCAGCCTTATCAGAAGTAAAAAAGTCAAGATGCGTTCTTTTTTTTTCCAAAAGTGTATTTAAAATATCTAATTTAATTTTAATCTTTGAAACAATGGAGAAGTTTCTACCACTTCTCTTAATTTAAAATGCAGTTAAGATTGCCTTTATCTTCCCTCAATACTGGTAAAGCACTCACTTCATGTGGGTCAGCCCACCAGATTCCCCAACGACACAAACACTCAACTACAAGAGATAACCCTAAGTTCTTCAGTCACATCCAATTGCTCCAGATGGAGGAGGGAAGGTTTTAAGGAGAAAAGAGAGCTCTAAGTCATCTTCTGTCAGAAAAACTTAGGGCTAGCAAACCACACAACCAACTGTGCCATCCTGCCTCCTGCTTCATACCACAAATCACAAAGTTGGGGGAACATTTTGTTGTTATTCAGCCTTGCTTAACTGCTGATACAACTTACAATAATTTTCAAAAAGTTGCAGAGATGCTAAAATTGGGTCAAAAGAGAGAAACAAATGAACCATGTATCCAAAATAAGTTTTCCCATGTGTACCCCAGTCTTATTAGAAGACTTGTGTGATCATACAAAAACGTCTTTTGGCAAACTGTCATTCAAATATTTATTCAAAATAATCACTCAGTGTTTTGGGCTGTTTTTTTTTTAATCTGGAAAATGTATAATCTTACTTGATAACTGGTGCTAAAGGACCAAATGTCTCCTCTTGGGTGCAAAGCATTTTTGTTGTAACGTTACTAAGTAACGTTGGCTCAAAGAAATTCTTCCCCAAGCTGTGTCGTTTCCCTCCGGTCACAACAGAGGCTCCTTGAGAAACCGCGTCGTTGATGTGTCTCTCTACCTGAGGTACACAAAACCAGAATATCAAAGTCACCATTTAGGAGTGAACAACAGTATCTTCCACTGAAGAAACAAGGCTCTCCAGTATTAAATAAGAGATTTTGAGGAGAGGTTTATACTTTGCAGAAGATTATTTCACTATTAGTTAAAATTTATTTTAATTTTTATTTGACTCTGACGTGATTTCAGAGGGATCAATTACAAGTTCGGTCCCAGTCTCAGATTCTTCTGTTGAAATGAAAAGATGACATCTAACATCAGGAAAAGTCTTTGCAGGACTAAGAAGTACACCTGATGTCGGTGATCAAGCACTATAGAAACAGAAGTACGTGACTGTCATTTCAAGAGAAATTAATGGACAATTTTCAAGGTGGTATTGGCAAGAACATCTTCCACCGGCTACAGCTACAATTCCCCCAAAGACAAGGAAATAATAAGACAACTAAAGTAGCAGTCTCCAGTCCTTTGAAGTTACAGAAAGGCAGTTAGGTGCCTATATACAGTACCTGCTTATTTGTATAGATAGATGTACATGATACACACACTGCACTTTTGCGATGCACAAAGGGAAGGCGTGAAGGAAAGAAATCAAATTACTTTGTCTCCCCCAAAACTTGATTATTTTATAATCAGAAAGAATCTGGCAGCATTCAAGTATAAAGGGATTCAAACAAAGCCTGCATATACCTGCGTCATAGTATCTTAGGAAGTATGAACCACACAATTCAATAATCTTTAACCTTAGGAAAGGTGAAATACTACAGAAAATGTGACTAATTGTGATTTTTTAAAAAATTTCCTGGAGTCATGTCATCCAAAACGGAAGACCCAAACTGAGCACATGAGATTTCAGGTGATGAGAACATCCAGAGCTCTGCTATTTTTAACCTAACTGTATTATTCTGCTTAGCTTTTGCCAAACAGAGGCACTGTTCTTCAAAATAAGTTGTGATTCACAGTGCTTCAGAATTGCAGGATCCTCACGCAATCCTCACTGTGTATCCAATTCTAGTAAATGTTCTTGAAAACAGCTAGGAAATACTCAGGAGGAATCAGTTTCTCCTAAAGGAGGAATTTTTTATCCTTAATGGAAATGATACATTAACTGGCCACATCTGTTTGTCTGTATGTATACATGGAGTTGGAGGACAGAACAGGCTTCCAGTCACGCTGCAAATACATTCTAACAAAACAAGTGTAAACAAAAAAAGTGAAATAGGAATCTAAAGTTACTTTACAGATCATAAAAAGAAAATCAAGATGTCAAAAATTAAATCTTTTACTTATACCTTCTCCACTGCTTTTTCATTAATTAGTGGCCCTTGGGTAGTTTTTGCATCAAATCCACTTCCAACGTGTAGTTCTCTCTCTATAGCTTTAGCAAACTTTTCCACAAATTCATCGTGGATTCCCTTTTGCACCAGGAAACGGTTTGTGCAAACACAGGTCTGAAAACAAACATGAAAAAAGAAAAACAGTAGGTTATATTGTGTTGAAGCCATCCATGAATTCATTCTGGATGAATGAATTCATGCCACAGTAGCAGGATTACTACAGTGATCTGTCTTCTGCCTCTTTTCCATCATCCCAAGCTGCTTCTTACCCAGCTTTGCCATTTCTTTCCTCACCCCTCTCACTTTAGACATGTAACTTCAACAAGCTGTCAGTATGCCTGTGAAATGTGCCACCCTGCTAAATTTACGTCACTTAGGCTGGGAAAGGATTTCTGTGGACTCTGATGTTCAGATCAACAAGGTTGAGAAGCTGCAAGAAATATCTTCTAATTAAAACTGTAGAATGCTGGATTGAGCAGCAGAAACTCAAATCACGCTTGGTGGTGTAGGGTCTTTTTCCCCAGCTCTTTCATTTTGAGATTGCTTTTTTCCTGGAATTTAAGTGCTTCCAGTAGCCTACTTATTTGTGCTACCCCCTTGCTCTGACTGCATCCTATTTTCATTGCTATAGTCTCTCAAAAATAACAGCTACTTTATGCTTCTATGCAGCAGCAGAGGTACCTTCTATGTTAGATCTTACCCGGTCGTATCAGCCAGTGGTTCCTGTCCATATTCCATCCTATTTTGCTTCCTTTCTTTCTTCCCAAGATTAGTCTTATGTTTTCTTCTTGTGTTGCTCAAGCAAAGTCTTCCCAATAGAATAACCTCCCGATCCCACCAAAAATTTTCTGCTTCTCCAAAACTGGAGTTCATCAACTTCACATTCACAATGCAGAGGTAATACTTCTAAGGCTAGAACAGTCTCCACACAGCCCTGCTCAGCTGGAAAGTGATGCTTTTGAAACTTTTTTGGCTCTAAGCAAAGTACATTTGAAGTGATGTACACCTGAATCCTGCCTATCACTTTTTTTAAGCTATTCATTGTGGAAAAATGTAGCCATGAGTTGTTTTAACAGATTTCAGTCCCCTTCGGTCCTGCTGGGTGCTTGCAGAACACGTAGGGAAAAAAACCACACAGTCTTACAGACAGAAACAATCATGAAAGTTGGAGCCACTGTTTTAAGAAAGGGCAAGGCACATGCTATAAAATGCAATCCTGAGAACTGAGGCAGGATGCTGTCTTAACAGCTCTAGTTCTCCGATGAATTTAATGGTAACAAAGCACATGGCAAAACGCCTTATCACTTGTCACGCTCTCCTGTAGGGTCCTCGCAGGTACCTTCTGTGATATTACTGACTGCCATGAATGTTGGGAAAGCACATGGGATATTACAGTGCTGTTATTCAGACTTGCTGGTAACCAGCCTGAGCGCCCAGAGTTACGTGTGACTCCAGTATCCTTCTCTTCACAAGAAGTGTTCTATGCTTTTCTTTTACATGAAGTAACTTATTTACAGCTTAAACTGTACACACAGTTCTGCACTTCCCAGATGTAAGGACAAAAGGGTTACTTTTACCTGCCCTGAGTTTCTATACTTGGAAGCGAGGGCTCCTGCAACAGCACGGTCCACATCGGCGCTGTCAAACACTATAAAAGGAGCGTGTCCTCCAAGCTCCATGGAAACTCGCTTCACAGTCCCAGCTGCGTGCTTCAGCAGTATCTGCAGGCAACAGAGGAGACAGAGAAATCTGTACCCCTACCAGATGAGAACTGTGGAACCACAAACAGAAGACAGTGAGTTAATCTGTATCTTCTCTGTAGTGCTAAACATCTGTTTTCTCCTATGACAAAAACAAGGACCGATTTCCTTCATTAAAATCTTTAGATTAAATTCTGGCAAAGAAATAATGAAGAGAAGGATTTTCATCAACTTTGGTTCATTTACACACTAATACTGTCAGTCTTATTTGCTTGTTCTTTTCTGTTTTGGTAATAAAAATCTTGACTACTCTTACAAAACTTTTCCAAGATCTGACAGAATTTGGGATTAAGATCTGCCTTGATGCCAGACTTCTTTTATTCTGCATCCAGCCATTCCGTAGAATTCTACCACCTTCTATCCACTCTCTGCAGTTTTATTAATATCGTTTGAGATGGTGACAAGATTGCTTATTGACTAAGGCTGATGGGAGAGGTTCAAGGGCCTCACGTCTCTAGTTCTTTCTTTTAACTGCAGAGAACCATTCCTGAATATAGCTTTGAAACTCAATTTCACTCTTCTTATTCCTACGTTGCCACCCTATCATATGAAACAAAAGCATCCTGTACAGAACTGTTCACACTGTAGTTTAATAAAGGGCAGTTACCTGAAAGTTCCACCACAGTTCTGTGAAGTACTGCCAGTAAAATAAATAGTGCATATTGCAAGAAGTACACAATTATTTGGACAACCTGTATACAGCAGCCAAAAATGAAGGCAGCTCTGTATAAAGGCACACACTTTCCCCCTACCTTTCCAGTATAACCACAGTAATAACCTTCAAAGGTATTCTGTGCACTTATATACCTTTCCTGTTGCTGTAGAGCCAGTAAAGGATATTTTGGCTACCAATGGATCCGTGCACAGAACTTCCCCTACAGCTGGTGTCTGTTGTCTGGAACAAGGAATAACATTATACACTCCCGCTGGAATTCCAGCCTGGTTCGCAAGCTGCAACAGAAGAAACACAGAATGTGCACAATCAGGGCATTTTGAGTAGTCACTTAATGTTTCTTTATTGTTTTGAAGAAACCCCCTAATAGAAGTCAAAAAGGCCACAGCACAACTAGAAACAGATGCCACCATGTCAAGAGAACAGCTTTGCTCTGGTTTAAGCTGGCTGTAGTTCAAAGTAACCAAAGGAAATACAGAGATGTTTTGCGTAGCTAAATGGCTGGGTCCTCCTTGAGACTCTAGACCATACTGGAGGCAACTTTCAAAGATTCTTACAAAACTAAAACTTCTGGATTGAGTCAGCCAGTTTGCCCTTTCTTTTGTGTATGAAGCTGGCCAGAGTTAGCTTCTGACTCCCCACTTACAGCTTCAGTCCACTGCTAAGGTAAAACTTAGGAAGAAAGCTCACCTCCCCAAGAGCTAATGCTGATAAAGGCGTGTCCTCTGCAGGTTTCACTACCACCGTACATCCAGCTGCCAGAGCTGCACCAACCTTCCGGGTAATCATGGCGCTGGGGAAATTCCACTAGGATGAGAGGAAAAAAAGTACAAATCAAATTTGGGAAAAATTTTGCCTCCCGTTTTTTGCAGAAATAGCTGGCATTTTCTGTCACTGTGTGATAACCTAAACAGACCGGTGCGATGCGCTTTGTCTTAAGCGAGCACTACAAAGAGGCACTGCCAGTCAAGGAAGAAGCAAGTACAAGGTAGAAATGAAACTTTACAGGGGCGTTTGCCAAGGCTGGAGAAGCCCTAAGGGCCCAGCCCCATGCTGTGGGCCCAGCTGAAAACCTCCACGATTTGAAAAATTCAGCTATGCTTACTGGAGTTATAACAGCTGCCACTCCTACTGGCTGCTTCAGCACCAGGATTCTTCTGTCTTTTGCAGATGCTGGAATGACATCACCATAAACTCGGCGAGCTTCCTCCGCAAACCACTCCAGAAAGGAGGCAGAATACAGGATTTCACCCTGTGCTTCTTTCAGAGGCTTCCCCTGTGATTAAGTCAGATTGAAGAGACACGCTGTAAGTGGCAGACTGAGGCAATAATAACAAATGCAATCATTTCGGAGTTTCTGTTCTTTTCAGAGTACTTCATAACCCCCTATCAAGTACACTGTGATCTCCAAAAAGGATTGTTATGATTGTAACAGCAACAGCCGTGCAGCTTCAATACACTGTTGTTGTATGGTCCACATTTTGTATGTTGTGCCTGGATACGTATCTGCCCAGGACAAAGAACTAGAACAGCAAATGTAGCGTGCATGTATTTAGAATCATAGAATGGTTAGAGTTGGAAGGGACCTTAAAGATCATCCAGTTCCAGCCTCCCTGCCATGGGCAGGGACACCTCCCACCAGACCAGGTTGCTCAAAGCCCCATCCAGCCTGGCCTTGAACACCTCCAGGGATGGGGCATCCACAGCTTCTCTGGGCAACCTGTTCCAGTGCCTCACCACCCTCACAGCAAAGAATTTCTTCCTAATATCCAATCTAAATCTCCCCTCTTCCAGTTTAAAACTATTACCCCTTGTCCTAACACTATACTTTCCGACAAAGAGTCCCTCTCCTGTAGGCTCCCTTCATATACTGGAAGGCTGCTGTAAGGTCTCCCCGGAGCCTTCTNGCTGCTGTAAGGTCTCCCTCCAGGGAGCCTTCTCTTTTCCAGGCTGAACAGCCCCAGCTCCTTCAGCCTGTCCTCACAGGAGAGGTGCTCCAGCCCTCTAATCATCTTGGTGGCCCTCTGCTGGACCCGTTCCAACAGCTTTACATCCTTTCTATGTTGAGGACTCCAGAGCTGGACACAGCACTCCAGGTAGGGTCTCACAAGAGCAGAGCAGAGGGGGAGAATCCCCTCCCGCGACCTGCTGGTCACGCTTCTTTTGATGCAGCCCAGGAAAGGCTTCTTTTGATGCAGCCCAGAAAGTTGGCTTTCTGGGCTGCCAGCACACACTGCTGGCTCACGTTGAGCTTCTCATCCCCGAGCACTTCCAAGTCCTTCTCCTCAGGGCTGCTCTCCAGCCATTAATATTTACAAATTACCATTCTAAAGAAGATGCAGGTCACTGCAGAACCATTCCAAGTTTATGCCAGGGACATTTGTTTTGGGTAGTATAACCTTGGACTACCAGCTGGTCAGACCTCATGGCCTGAACGGCCATTAGCAGCTGGGACACCACAGAGGTGCTGCTGAAGTATCCTCCAGCATGGTTTTATCCCAGTCAGCTCCCATACTGCTCTGTGATGGGAACCAAAGCACACTGAGCGAATCCAAGTCAGAGACTTGCTTTAAGAAATGTGCAGATGTGGCACTTGAGGGCATGCTCTAGTGGCTGAGATTGTAGGTTTTTTTTGTGTGTGTATGGTTGGACTTGGTGATCTCAGAGGTCCTTTCCAACCACGAGGATTCTGTGATTCTGCTTCTGTTGATTTTTTGCACTGTTGATGAAACTGACGAAACACAAACATTTCTGCCATGAAGACCATGGTTTAAGTTGATGGATGCTTTTGCACACCAAACAGCACAATGTGGGTTTGATTTCTGCCCGACTGTCAGGCACTAATGTCACTGAAATAACACATTCTATGAATGTCACATGGTGAATGGCACCCTGGGGTGCATCAAGAAGAGTGTGACCAGCAGGTTGAGGGGGTTCATCCTCCCCCTCTGCTCTGCCCTGGTGAGGCCCTGACTGGAGTACTGCATCCAGTTCTGGGCTCCCCAGTTCAAGAAGGACAGGGAACTTCTGGAGAAGGGCAAGATGATTAGGGGCCTGGCGCATCTCTCTTATGAGGAAAGACTGAGGGACCTGGATCTTTTTAATCTGAAAAAAAGAAGACTGAGGGGGAATCTGATCAATACTTATAAATACTTCAAGGATGGGTGTCAAGAGGAAGGGGCCAGTCTTTTTTCAGTGGTGCCCAGCGACAGGAAAAGAGGAAATGGGCACAAACTTGTACATAAGTTCCATTTAAACACGAGGAGGAACTTCTTTACTTTGAGGGTGTCAAACCCGGAGGAGGCTGCCCAGAGAGGTGGTGGAGTCTCCATCGCTGGAGACGTTCCAAACCCGCCCGGACAAGCTACTGTGCAACCCGCTTTGGGTGGACCTGCTTGGGCAGGGGGGTTGGACGAGGTGATCTCCAGAGGTCCCTTCCAAGCCCGTATCGTTCTGTGAAGCGTCACCCACTGCCCTACCAGAAGCAGTGGCAAGCTGGTGAAGCTGGCGAAGCACACACAGGGCGCCTTCCACAGCAGAAAGGTTTATTAAACCTTCTTAACCAGACGGCGGCATGCATCGCCTCCTTTCAACTCTGGCATCCCCGCCGCCGGGGGTTCCGCGAAGGCTGAACTCACGTTCTCGGCCGTGATGATCCTCGCCAGCTCCTCCTTGTTGTCCAGCATCAGCTCGTACCACCGCCGCAGCCGCCCGCTCCTCTCCTGGGGAAGACAGGCTCGATCGGGACGAGCTTCCCTC
>VZRU01018545.1:349187-378356 GCA_013398155.1 Pedionomus torquatus
ATATATAATATATATAATATATATAATATATATTAAATATAGGAACACAGCAAGAAAGACTAAATTATTTATCTCTGAAGGGAATTATATGTAGTTATATATATAATAATCAGTGAAAAAGATTCGCTGGAATGTCCTAGCAATTAGTTAAATAATTCAGTTAAATAAGTCTCACTTAGGTTTCCATTTAAAGTTTTGGAAATTGAGGCTGTTTATGGTTATAGATGCTGTGAAATTCAGACAGGTTTTAAAAGCATAAAAAGAAGCAGTAGTTTTAAATGTGGACAATTTTTTTTTCTCCCAGTTTTTGATTGATATTAAAAAAATTCACCTTATTTTCTGCTGATAAAGTAGGTAATTTGAGTCATTTTGTTCAAGTAGAATGTAGTTCATCTAGGTGTAGAAGGCACGGTTGATTTGGTTGGATTAGCTCTTAAAGGTCCCTTCCAACCTAGACTATTCTGTCTATGAATAAAACTTTAGCAGAGCTGTGGTAAGTGTCTTTTTGGCTAGGAGTGGATTTGGTACAGCAGAGAGTTGGAGATCATCCTCCAAGCTTATGTGATCACCAAGGCAGGGAACCAGTCGGGGGAGTGTGGAGTTTCTACCACCGGTAGCCACAGGTTTCTGACTTTGAACCTAAACAAGAGAAGAGTGTTGTGCAGAGAGTAACTGCACTTGCAGTCCTGGTCTTTCTGGGCATCTGTAAATTTTCATCACCTTCTGCAGTCTTTTGAAATTTACAGTATTTTAAAGCAGGCTATTGTTATCACAGAAACTGTGGTCTTTTATCAGCCGATGTGGAAAATCTCTATTTATAATACCTTTGGCTTGTTTGTAGGTATGTACCTGTCAAAGACCTAGCAGCTATCTATAAAGAATTTTATGGAAGAGAGATCATAACTGAAAGCACAATTACTGACTGTACTTACCTGCTGTTTCTTGAACTGTAAGTTGAATAGCTTTTTATGGGTTTCCATAAATGAAACATATGTATGAAAATTATTATAATCCTGTATGAACTACCTTATACGTTGGCACAAGCAATATAGGGGCCCTACTGGAGTCCAAAATCATAAAGCATCTGAATTTTTTTAATGACTGGAATACAACTGCAGACTCTTTAATGACTGTTATATTCATCATTACACCACAGATTGAGCATCTTGGCTGTTTAAAGCATTAATGCCTATTTGAGAGCAGCTGTGTCTTGAAATACCATTGCATTGTTGCATGTTAGCGATAGAATTTTCATATTCCGCAGGGATAGTGTACATACCTAAATAGATAACTTACCTACACTTTATGTAGATGCTTTCAAGTCCATGAATAATTGGAAAGAAGCTTTTGATACCTGCCAATGTCTGCTTTTGACTATCTTAAACAGCCTAGCTGTGTCCTTTATTTCAAGTGATTACCAGTAGTCATGCAGCATTTACAGACACGGTGTATCACTCCAAAATAAAGGCTGCAATAAGGTTAATATAATTACTTCTCACATTACGGCTTTTAAAAATGTATTAACAACCAACAGGGAAATGTAATGACTTGCATAGAATTTGCCATACATAAACCTGGAAAAGAACTGCTTAAATAATTAAATGTTATTTAATGAACCAAATTTATTCTTGAGGATTAGATTTTTGGTTGTTTTTTTTTTTTTTTTTTCAGGCATGGAGAGAGGCTTGCTGTTGCCAAGGTTGGTTTTCTGTTCTCTTTATAAAAATTAACATATAGCTTGAAAGCAATGTAATCCATTTTACAAAGTATGTTGCTTGTCTCTTAGCTATTTCCCACATATGCCAGCAAATCTCCATTTCTGGTGGAGAAGTTCCATGAGTATTTCCTTGGAGGAGTGGATGACATGGCGTTCTGGACAAACAATATTTTTGAGCTGACAAGCCACATGCTAGAGAATGGAACCAGGTATAGCGTGTTCCCTGCAATATGAGGTGCAGTAGTCAAGTTTGGACACCCATTTAATTGTTCTTCTGAAGGTAGGCTCTTTACTGGAAGAGATGCTGAGCTTTAAAGCCTTTTACCCCAGTGCACAGGATTACACAGGCCTTGAGTTCGCATGTGTTTCATGTTCACTCTCCTCCAGTGTGTCCAGCTGATAATCAACAGGGGAAATATGAGGTTTTCTTTAAGACATACTCAAGGGCCTGCTTAAATATTGTATAGCTGAGCCCTGAGGTTCTGCCTGGCCTGGCAGTCTAAGCGGTGGCTGCACCTTCTGACTGCTGTCATCAGCCAGCAAAGGTGTCCCTTCCTAGGGGAGGTCAGGTGTTGCCTTCAGGCACTTAAGGCAAATAGGATTAGAAAGAGTAAACATATACAGTGTTAAAAACTCAGATGTGTACTCAAAATGTTACATTTTTATAGAAGTTTTAGCCTTGTACTGCTCTGCTACAAATGTGATCTTACTGTGAATAACTTGATAAGCAGTGGCAATTAATCCATCCACTTACCTGGAAAATATCACTGCAGCTGTTTTGGGAGATGATGTTTTAAATACAATATGATATGATCTGTTGTGGTCTTTGTTCCAGAATTACACTTCCATTAGAAGTACTTTAGCAGAATTAGCAGAACATGTGACAGTAAATTTCCTTGGAAAAATTATACAAGGACATGTGAGATTCATATAGAACCTAATCAAGGTCATTAAAATAAATACCAAAGGGGTTTCTAAGGATCATAATTTTGATTTAATAATTGCTCTGATTTTGATAAACAGGGTTTCTTGAGAAAACTGATGACATCTAACAGGATATTACTAAGGATAAAAGCTGTATTTTCACTTTCACCTTTATTGTGGGAAAACCTTTAAAATGAGTTCCGTGTATTTCTTTAGTGGCTGCTTCCTGCCTGAGAACCCTCTGTTCATAAACTGCACGAGGCAGCACAAGGACAACTATGTGTAAGTATAGCTCTGAAGGTTCAAAGATTTACTGAGGAAGGGAGAGCCTTCCACTGATGTGGACAGTGAGCTATGGAAAATTAGAGCTCTATTTGTTTGTCTTTTTATGTGTTAATTTGAGATTGTCTTAACATGAACAAGCAAGCTCCGTATAGGGGGACTGTGCAGAACCTAGGAGACACTTTTACCAAGCCAAGAATACTTACCTAAATTACTAAATTAAGAATACTTACCTAGCACTTGAAGGGCTAAGTCTGGGCACTTTATTTGGTTGTCAGTCTTTTTTCTGCTAAACATGAAACTACTGATTCATGTTGACCCTTATCATAGCTAATTTCTCCCCTGATTTATGTACAGAAATACCGAACTCAGCTGTTCGGAGCACAAGCTTAAGTATTCCTCTAGCAAATATCTCAAGAGAAACCAGCTTTACTGTTATCTCTTGAGAACTGCATTTGTACATGGAAGAAATGACAGCCTGATTGCGTGCAAGTATGTTTGCTTCTACTGGCTTTGTCATAAAATACTCAAGTCATTAATTCAGTTGTATTAATTGTTACTGCTGACTTCTTTATTTTAGCAGAAACAAACAATCAAAACACGAACGTCACAAGAATACAACTTCTTTGCGTACAAAAACAGTTGAAAAGAATATAAATTACACAGAGAGAGGAGTTCACTTCAACATAGAATCTTGGGCAACGGTGAGAACTGACAGATGTGTCAGATAAAATTCAGGTCTGCATAAAATGGTTCTAATTTCTGTCTGAAATGCTGCGTGATGGAGCAGGTCTTTGGATGTTAACAGAAGTTTCTGACTTCGTTTTATGGAGATTCCAGTGCCTTTTGCAATCTGTATATCTACATGCACATATCTGTATATCTACATGCATATTGTAAATATTCAAGTTTTGCACTTTGTTAATTGTATAGTGAAGTTAGAACATGTCTTGCAAGGCCAAAATGGCAAAATGCATTTACGTGTTACAGAATCGTATGATCACTCTTGTGGCTTGAGCAAAGTGTTGCAGTGAACAATTCACAGTGCTCCATTTAGAGCATGCAGGTCATAAGCACCGCTTTAGAAAAAGTCCACTTAGATCAATATGGTGATTTCCACTGTTTTTTGAGGTGTTCTGTAATTTTCTAGAGTTTCAGCCATTCTTCTGTCTCTTTGTATTTATTGTTTCAGAATTCCCTCCGCTTGATAAACCGTGCTTTTGCAAGCAATGTCTGGAGAGCGTTAGCAGCTACACATCGGAGATCTTCCCAGCACATCTCCAAGCCAACAGCTTCGTATTTTCTGACTTCACCCTATGCTAGACTTGGATGGTTGGTAATATTTTTCCTCCCACCTTCCTCTTAATATCTGAAAAATTTGCATACCCACCAAAATGTTAATGTTTATTCTTTGGACAATCCTTAAAGGTGACAGTCCAAATCAGTTAGCAGTGCAAATCTGGCTGAATAGCTTATATTATCTGGCCAGAATGACAAGTTAACCCCTAAGACCTTGCTTTCAGATGTTAGCATAAGCCGCTCTGTGTTGGTACTGAAAAAAACCTGTATCAAGAGCAAAATTTCCATTCAGAAGTGAATTCTAGCCAGATAACCTCTTTCTTTGAAAGGGTTGTCTTGTCATTTTTTAACGCTCTGTCCTTAGTGAAGAAGATCAATGCTGTGTCTGGGATCAAGCTCAGAATAGAAGGAACAGAAATTAGAATCAACGTGGGCTCTAGTTCTTAGCAGCATAGGAACACTGTTACCTTTCCTTGGTTATTGGTTGATGTTTGTGCAGAATTAATTGACCGTCCCAACTTGGTTGTCGATGATGCCCACCGAGTGTTCTTGGAAATGCTACAAGACTAGTAGGGAGTTCAAGGATACAGTCAGGACACAGAAGGGGGTATATTCTTTCTCCTTGCCAGAGAGGTCCTAGCTTGACCTGCAATGGAAGAGTCTGAGAAAAATGAATTTAATTGCTGCTCATCTTGCTTTATTTCTTCTGACTCAAAAACTGAAGACTTAATTCTTGAGTTTACTTCACAGCTGCCAAATTAACACTAGTTAGTTCTTTTCTCCTCACATTCCCTCTCTAAACTGCAACGTTACTGATGCCTGTGATCCTTTTGCTTATCTGCTGCTAAGTCCATCGATTAAATCAGAGGTTCAGTTAAAAAGACAATTTCATCTTTTGTATTCTGCATATGCAGGCAGCCCTTTTTCATGCTGCTTGCTCTGATTGCTCTCAGGTGCTTTGTGTCACTAAGTAAAAAGCAGTTCCTATGGTGCTCAGGTATGCTAATGGAAGATAAATCTTTAAGGCTTTGTTTTTATTTAATTCAAGACAACAAAATTAAAATATATGAAAAATGCTGTGTGGAGTTTTACAAAAATAGATGGGAAAAGACTGGTCTTGGCTTACCTGAAAGAAACAAAAGTATTTATTTTCTGCTAAAAAGTATTTATGGTAGTCTGGAGGCTTATGCTATAATTTTGTTGACTCCGTTGCTGTACAGGGCAATGATCTCAGCTGACCTTAACCAGGATGGATATGAAGATCTGGTGGTTGGAGCCCCAGGGTACAGCACACTGGGCCATGTTCAGATAGGACGGGTCTATGTGGTCTATGGCAGCCAGTCAGGTTTGCCACCAGAGGACATGGATCTAGACAGGAAAGCTGACCAAGTACTGCAGGGCCATCAGGTGAGGAGTCAAGTCAGATATTTTGTCACTTACGGGTTTTTTGCCTGAAAACGTGGTAAATTTTGACTATATTCATTAATATGTACGATGATTATTCCTGAAATACCCCTCCTGATAACAGGGTGTCCTATGCTTTTAAAAAAAAATAGCTGTTCCTTAAGTCACAGGAACAATTAAAGCAATGGTGATCTGTTGGTTTACTTTTATTGCTGTGCCAGATAAGTGACTATTAGAATATAATTTGCCCTTGAATAGAACTGAGGTAGTGTGTCTGTAAGTTGTAGTATAGATCGTTCAGGTCCCTGCACTTAATACTGTGATTTTTCTCTTCCTTTTTAATCTAAAATTATTAATTCACTATAAATTTCAATTCCTTTGAAGCTACATTCTTTCATTAATTGATAACTTCTCACAAAACCGTTGTTTGTCTTTACTAAGAGTACACATTATTTTAAAAAACAAGAAAACTACGATTTGACACGACAGGGACTGGCTTGTTGCTGAGAGGCAGGATCAAATAAGCATAAGTAATACAGAGGATCCTCTGTAGAATGGATTGCTTTTTCACAAATAAGGGAGTAGAGATGAGATACGTTTCCTTTTAACCTGTTTCTGCGTTTATAAACTGTGGAGTAACAGCTGCTGCTGTCTTGCAGAGCGTTTCAGTGGCTTGCACATGATAATGCTGTTAGCAGGAAAGGTCATAAGCTTGACAGCACTGGTGCAGTAGGCTCAGAATAAGAAATAGCAAAGCAGCGCTTTGTTCTGTTCAGTTATCTTATGTTTTAACACCTCCGCTTTCTCCAGCAGAACAGTTGACTCCGAGTTAGTGTTTTAGTCTGACAGTTGTTTCTTAGCATCACTGTTCTCCCAAGTAATATCTTAAGAATTTCTGGGATAGATTTTTGTCATCTCTGATTCCAGTTCTTCCCTGTGCTGTGACTGCAAATGGGCATTGGGTTTTGATGGTTTTGTCTTGAAAACATTTGTTATTTTCATGAGAGCAATCCCTCTTCTTTTAGCCTTCAGGAAGATTTGGTTCTGCCTTGGCAGTCCTGGACTTCAATGAGGATGGAGTGCCAGATTTGGCAATCGGAGCACCTTCTGTGGGATCTCAGTTTCTTACTTACAAAGTAAGCAACGCATATGGGTTTGTTGGGTTTTTTCCCCTCCAAACAGAACGTTTTTATTGATACGGATTTTCTTGAAGAGTGAGAGAGAATTTCTATTGTTGCTCAAGCCGGCATCGTACTTTAAGTACAAATATTTATAACCTTTGTGGGTACTTTGACTAGAGCAGTGACAGCTATCTGTATTTCTCTTCAGTGGCCTTTTTGCACATTACAAATCCAAATCAGATTGCAACTTTGCAGGACTGATGCGGAGGAAATGCAAGAGGCCATTCATGAAATACATGAGTACTCTTTTTATTTAGGCACAGAGACTCTGGAATGGACCTCGTGGGTTGGTGAGCCTTGTCATCTGCTCTTACAGGCCAACAGATGATATCTTAAAATGCGATATGCACACAGCCACGCTTGCTAAAATAATCAAGTTACAGAGGTTTGATGACTTGCAGCTTACCAGATAAGCCCATATACTGGTTCCTGAGTGTTTTCAGCCCACACCAACTGAGAGGCAAAATGTTTTGGTTTAAATCACATCCATCCAGCTTACAAATTCAGAATTTCAGATATTAACTCAGCTACTTAAATAGGAATTTTCATGCTTTTATGTAGACCCACTAGCTTGGAATATCTCATGTATCTGTTGTGCCTGGCACTGTGTGCCATTGCATTAAATAACAATTAACAAAATTTAAGCCACCTTTATGTTTGCATACAATACAGTATATTGTCCTTGCTCTTTACCCATTGTGTGATGAAAACATACTTCTCTAGTTTGGTGCCTGCTATAACAGTACCTGTTACAGCATGGGTATTCTTAGGTTTGGGGTGGAAAAGACAGTACTATGAGAAGGCCCCAACAGGAAAAATGCAGTTGTATTAATATCCTTTCCGGAATTGTTTCACTCCTTGTGCTTTGTCTTGGATTTCATACTTGATGTTGACACACAGATGCTTTCATCTTGTATTTTCTTTTCCTGCTGTTTAGGGCGCTGTGTATGTCTATTTTGGCACTGAGGGAAGACACTTCGCATCTCAACCAAATGTTACCATAACTTGTCAGGTATATTGATTGGGCTGACACAGGGCTATGCAAGCTGAAGGTGGGATAAAGGGGAAAAGAGCTTCTGGGCTTAAAAAAACAAGCAGGTTAAAATTGAAGTTGGAATTACAAGGGAATTTAGACTGATTGGGTTGGTACAGGCAGGTGCTTGCCTACGTTCATTGTATGTGGGAAAGACATTTGTACTGCAGAGTAGTGGAGTCAGCAGGGTAAACAGGAAAACACAGTCTTCAGAAAAACCACAAAAAACAACCCAAAGAAAACAAAATTGCAGTCAGGGAGTGGGAGGGTAATTTTATGAGAAACAGACAAAGTTAGCTCTTTAGACGTAAATTGCTCTATTTTGTTACAGAATTGGTGGTTTCAGTTCCATTTCAGGCTTAAACCAACTGTTTATTGCAGGATTCCTACTGTAATCTTGGTTGGTCTCTCCTGGCGGCTGACGTTGATGGGGATGGAAATGCTGATCTGGTGGTGGGTTCTCCATATGCACCTGGCGGTGGGCAGCAGAGAGGATTTGTGGCTGCATTTTACTCTTATTTCAACAGGAGTGACCAAGGTAAATTAACCCTCCCATATTTTATGTAAGTATTCATTTCTTCCTAATTAATCATAGGATAATTCACGTTTGAAGGGATCTCAGGAGGTGTCTAGTCCAGTATCCTACTCAAAAAGGAGACAGCTATGAAGTCTGACCAGATTGCTTAGGAATTTAGCCAGTCAGGTCTTAAACCCCTCCAAGTTTAGAGATTGCAGCTGTTCCACTCCTTGACTGTCCTCAGAGAGAAAAACATCAATCTCGTTACAGCCACTATGAACCTCTCTTGTTTCAGCTTATGCTCATTGACTATTGTCCTCCCACCATCCATAGTAAAGTCAGAGGCACAGGAGGCTCTGAGTGCCCCAGTACACTGGGAAAAGCCTGGCTCTTTAACCCCCCTGTAATACTGGCAGTCTGCTGTTAGGTCCTGTTAAAAACACCTCCTCTCCAGGCTGAATACATCCTCATCCCTCAGTCTCTGCTCACAGTGCAGGTGCTTCAGCCCCGAGTCATCTTGGGAACTCTCCACTAAATTTGCTCTAGTTTATCAACATCTTTACTGTTTTGTGGGGTCTAAAACTAAACAACGGTGTGGTCTAGGGAGGAGTAAAGGTGAAAAAATCGCTTTTCTCGGTCTCTTTGCCACACTCCTGATTATATGGCCCCAGGATGCTCTTGGCCATCTCTGCTGCCAGAGCCTCACGTTCAGCACTCTGCCCACCAGGATCTCCAAGGCCTTTTCCACATGGCTGCTCGCCAGCCTGTATTGCTGCAAGGGCATCTCCTTCTCCAGCGGCACAACTTTATGTTAGTCCTCACTGAATTTTGTGAGATTCCTGTCAGCCTGTTCCTCCAGCCTGTCTGGGTCCTTCTGAATGGTGGACCTGCCTTTTAAGGACCCCACAGTCTCTTGCCATCTGCCAGCTTCATGAAAGGGCATGTTGTTGCCTTCTCCAAATAATTTCTAGAAGTTTTTAACAGGATGAGTCTGAAGATAGCTGCTTGAAGGCACTCCACTTGCCACAGGCATTTGGAGTATAATTCATTAACTGCTCCCCTGGGAAGGTGGTCATCTCAGCCAGGATTGTCCCATCTAGTTGTCCACCCATCCAGGCTGCAGTGTCCCATCTTGGATACCAGAACGTTGTGGGAGAGAGTGTCGAAAGCCCTGCTAAAGCAATGGATGCAACTGTGTATTGGTGATACCAGGGTGGACTCACTGGTCTTGAAAATTTGCAAATGTACCTCAAAAGGTGAAATTTTATCATTATCGCTTCCTTCAAGTGGCTAAAGAGGAATGCTACAAGAGAATACAGGTAATGAGTACAGGTGATGAGGGTTGTTGTGAATGAGGGAGGAAAGGCCGCATATGGAGCTAAATAAAATTAATACATCATGGGCGGGATACACACGTAGTGAGAGCTTTGTCAGAATCATGCAATTGAGAATTCCAATAATGCTTAATTTTTGTCCCTTGTTGTACTTTATGTAAAATTGGAAACCACAAGGAAGATGGGTTTCAAAACACTGCTGATGGACGTTTTTCCCAAAACCAAGCCACAGAATTAACTATCTGAATTAAAGCCAGAATTATTTGAATTATTTGAAGCTCCTCCACCCACCACCCTTGAAGAATGAATTACAAGTTTGGATAAAGAGTTTCAGCGTTGTCCCGTCACTAAGAAGGAGTCACTAGTTTAGGGCAGGCTTGACTAGTAGCTTTCATGTACTTTGTGTAGGCTGTTGCAAGTACTTAGAAGCAATTAAAGGCTTTAACCAGCCACTACTGAATAAAGGCTTTCACTGGTCAGTACTGGTGCAGACTGAGCAAGCAACATCAGCAGCAACTGATGCCATGTCATGGACCGTGGTGTAACTTTGCTTGTAGAAACTTGTTGAGGAATCAGTGGAGGGTTGCTAACTGATTTTTCTACACCAAGATTTAATTCATATTTCTCTGGTCTATCAGGACTTCTGTCTGTCCAGGACGCCAACTGGATGGTAAAGGGGGAAGAAAACTATGCTTGGTTTGGATTTTCACTTGACAGCTGCCAGCTGGAGAACACAACTTTACTGCTGATCGGTAGCCCTACCTGGAAGAGTTGTGCTGGGTGTGTTGTATATGAGCTTGCTCTCTCCTCCATTCTGCCCTACTTCCATAACATTTAAGATTTGTAATAGATTAAACTTCCAGCTCTTCAGGAAACTTCCTCTTTGTCCTGGTTAGAATATTTTAAATTCATACTGTTATGCCTTCACCTTTCCTTATGAAGAAAGAGGGGTCTTTAGACCCTCTACAGAGTGGGTCTTTGTTATTTAGAGACACTTAAGAATTTCTTGGGTTTTCTTGGGGAGGGGGAGAGGTGGCACAAAAATGTTGACAGCTAAGCATGCCTAAAATAGCTTAAATAGCACTTACTTTGAAATATCTTTTTTAAAAGCAAACCAAACACGAAAATGCATTGAGGGATAACGAAGTGGATAGACAGGCCAACTCTGTGCTCTGCATGTCGTGTAACGAGTTAGAACAAGCGTGGAACTTACTGAAATAGATTTCTAGACTTGGGCAGCCGCTCTCGTCGCGAACTAAAAGGGGAAAAATATTTTAAGAGTTGCAGTTCTGGATGTACAAAAATACACAGTTGCATACAAACACGTTCTGCTTTGTAATTCCAGCTGCACTCCCCTCTCATGGGATGTCAGACAGAGCGTCGGGAAGGTGTATGGGTATAACCCACCCAGCACAGAGCCCTGGTTTGCAGTAACTGGAGACAAGGTAGGACTCCTTCTGTAGTATGGGACCTTAGGAATAATTTGAAGTCAAGTGACGTTCTGTAGAAATGATGTAGGTGTTTTAAAAATCCTAACAGGCGATGAGCAGAATGGGTTTGTCTCTGGCCAGCGGCGTGATGTCTGTGGCTGGGACAACAAGGACAGTTTTGGTGGTGGGTGCGCCTACTGCAGGTATGTCCTGAGAACTGAAAATCATCTCTTCTTTGAGAATATGCATTTTGGTATGACCAGAGGATGGATGGAAAATTAGAAGTTAGAAAAGGGACCTTTGCATTGCCATATAATTTAAAGAAAAAAATAATTAGAAATAATCACTGTAGATACCTATAAGCACCTTACACGCAGTCCTCTCTGCTATTCCTCAACTTCAGTGTAGTTGTTTTTTTTTCCCTTCCCTAAAATTAGCTTAGCATTGTTACTTTTTGCATTATTTCTGTAGAAGTGATTTGCTCGTAGGACCCATATTTCATGGAGTATTTTGTTCTTACTCTGCCAGTAGGCAGTTAGGAATTGGGAAAGTCAAAATGTAGAATTCTGGCTGTAACTTGAATTCATTTTACCCCTGGTACTATTGCTAAGAGATTGTTTCTATGCTAATTAGTGTTAATGCCATGTAACATTTTATCTTGTTTCATAAATTATGTTAATTTTGTCCATGTTACATGATGCCAGTATTTCCTGCTGTCAACATATTGTAAGAATTAAACCCATGTTCCTATGTCCGACGTTCAGCTTTTGCTACTACTTCTTTTTGCCCCCAGACAGCCTGTCCAGGATTTCATTTATATCCTCAGTGCTGCACCAAGCGGGACTGGCTCTGGTGTATGATCTGACAAACAGCACCCAACCTTCCTTGCTCAGCACCTTCAGTGGGGACAGAAGGTTTTCTCGCTTTGGAGGAGATATATACTTAAGCGACCTGGATAACGATGGACTAGGTAAAGTTTGATCAATCTACATCAGAGGTGAAATGGTTTGCTTTTGGCAACAGATGGATTAGTCATATCCATACGAGTGCTTCCTCAGTTACTGTGTAGCAGTGGTTCACCCTGCCTTGTGGAGAGGCAGCTCTAAAATTGGAATGTTTTAACTGTCATTAATAGGAATTGCAGCATCTAGTGGTGTGTAAATGCCATCTCATCTCACGTTTTGGTTTAGCATCATTTCATTTCTGATGTGTTATGTCATCTGTTTGCAGATGAAATGATTGTGACATCCCCGCTGCGAACTAACGATATCACAGTACTGTTTGGGGGGGCTGCTGGCCGTGTTTACATTTACAACGGAAAGCAGGCATCCTCGGGGAACGTGACGGGCCACTGCAAATCATGGGTATCTCCCTGTCCTGAGGACTGGGTAAGAAAACATAACAGTGAAATCAGGACGTGACATCACAATAACTGTTAATTAATTACACCTAGTACAAGTGTCTAGTGCCTGCTGACTTGGTTTCAGAAAAGAGAAAGTTTACTTCTGTTTCTGAATCTCTGTGATATGGCTCCTCCTCTTTGTTCTTGAATTACTTTGCTGTTTAGGAGCCAGGGCTATTCATCAGGTCTTCTACTCTCCTAGTGTGGTTCTCTCCACTCACTTTTCCTTTTTTCTTTCTTTTTTTTTTTTTTTTTTCCTTCAGGCGCAGTATGTACTGATTTCTCCTGAGGTAAGTAACCGGAAAACAAACTACTGAGAGAAATAAAAAAAGCCTCACTTTAAAAAAAAACTAACAGCATTATAACAAGCAATGTTATTTTCCAGGACCTATCAAGATTTGGGAGTTCTGTGATCACTGTGAAATCTGAAAGAAAGGTGAGAAAAATCTGTTGTCAGTTGCTTTGTAACATCTTCCTACCTCACTTGCCTATACTAGCCAACACCTCACGTATGTATCTTACTTACTTGCAGAAGTCTGAAGTGCTTTACACAGTTAATTAATTTTTCATTTAAGTAACTCCCTGAACTGGTAATTAAAACCATTTCAGAGATGGATGAATTATGGAGGTGCCGCAATTTTGGCACCTGACACCTGCATTGAAAGAGATCACTTTAAAAGGGCCTGAAATCTAAACTGCTCAGGAGTTTGCTGAAAGGTTGCATAGTGAATGGAGTGTATGTGCCAGCTGGCTTTACAGAGGTCATGCCAACCTCTGTGCAAAGTGGATGCTCAGCTGGGGTGTAAACCAGGCACTGAACCAACCCTCTCACATAAAATGTTTACAGGCCTGCTGTCACTTGGAGGGAATGCTGTGTCAAGTATTTCCAAGCACAGAGAGGCCCACTTCTTACCTGAGTCATTCTGGACGTGTCTGTGTGCCTCTTCTTCTCTGTTTCTCTCAGATGCCCATTATTTTTACCAAAAGTCAATCCCTATGTTTGTATGACGTGCTGAGGGATTGTTTTTTCAGCTTGAAGGTTAAGACTTAGTGCTTGTTCAGCTGAGGGCAGTCCAGTGTTGTGCTTACCCAGACATAGACTGTGTAAGGCTCAGGAAGTGTGCGACTGGTCTTCAGCAAATGGTGTTTGACTTCTTGCTATAAAAACATGCAACTGAGAAACACCTGACATTGTAAATGCTTCTGAAGTAGGTCAGGGCGTGTAATCCAACCCCTGAAACACAGGCATTGCTGATGGTTCCCGCATGAGTGCAGGTGGGGCTGTTCTTCAAGCTGTTGTGTGCCTTTGCTATGGCACCAATCCAGTCTAGACTCCAGCTTCATCTGTATTGATCTTAACCCCTGAGAAACAGTTTATATTGGCAAGAGATGTATTTGACCACGTCCAGCTTCTTCCAGTTACCCAAATGAAGTAACATCTGTTTGCCAAATCGTTTTGTTACCTGCAGTTCTGATGAGGCAGGTTGCTCTCGTTTCTCCATCACGCTTCTGTGTGACATTAATGGTGTGGACCAAATCCGGTGTCCCTTAGGAAAGCTTAAGGCCATGGTGCACCTGCAGCTGCATTTTGCTAACCCTTGTTCTGTATCTCTGCAGAAAGAAGTTGTAGTGGCAGCAGAGAGAAGCTCGGCGAAAGCTCGACTTGGTGGAAGGCTTTTTGTCTACTCGCTGTAAAAGTTCAGGGTAGCCTTTAGAACCAGGGCACAGCAGAAGCGTCTCTGGAGTATCTGTGATACTTTCCTCAACCTGTCCAAACCAACAGAGCACACGACAACAAACTTTTTGACAGACAGATGTTCCAGAGAGCTAGTTAGGCTCCTGGATAGTGTTAAGGGAGGGATGCTCAGTTTTTAAGTGAAGGGGAATAATGCACATTCACGGTGGTTTGATTTACAAACCAACCAAAGCCATGTCAGTCATGTAAAAGCACAAATTAATTTCATTGTGAACAGCAGCATCCCTGAACCTAGAGCAAGCTGATCTGAAAACTTTTTAGAGGCTGAAATGGGCAGAAGGCTGGATTGCAGTAGTAATATTTGGCTATATAAAGGGCGTTCATTGTTCACTTCTTTACTGGTCAGAATATTTTCTTAACAAAACCAGGAAAGAATATCATGTAATTTCCAGTTCCTTGTATACTGTGCCACAGAAGGATTCGAAGATATCAAAAGTTGCTATCAAAATAATAAGCATGCAGGAGGGGCAGGTCTAAACCAGACAGAAAAGTGGGTGCCAATCCAAAGGGCTTTTGCTTTCATGCTCATGACTGAAACTACTCTGACACCCTTGCTTTGTCTTTTCATGTAAAATTCCACGCCCATGGTAACTTATGTTAATTAACAGCTTTTATTGTTAACAGTGTCGTCTTCAACTAATCAACTCTAATTTTGTGTGATGCAGATTTAACAGTGTGCATCAATTACCTATTAAAACGACTTGAGCAGCAAGATGTGATGCTATTCTTACCAACACTAGTCCGTAGGCACGTATGTATATGTATTTTCTCTCTTTTGCCTCCTTTGCAAACAGAAAGCATTATTATTTTCAATAGCATAAATCAGTGCAACAGCACAGAGTTCTGCAGGTCGCACTCCAAAACGACACACCTCAACTGACCTTCTTAGGAATCATCGCTCTCAGGGAGGTTATTTTAAAAACAAATAGAATGGCAAGGTGAACATTAGGTTGGTGTATAAAGCATTCTGACATCTATTTGGGGGTCTCTGCATGCCCAAAGAGCAGAACAGTTAAAAAAAAACAAACAAACCCCGAAAATGTTTTAAATCTGACCTTTATCAAAGACCTAACTGTCTGGAACTGGGAGCACCACACTTACCTTACAAATCTGTGACCTGTAGCACGAGGCACAACAAGCAGTGCATTTCTAAGGGCAGAATAAAAGGAGCTTTCCTTTTTAAATGAAAACTGATGAAACCAGCATGTCTTGTAGTACAGCCTCTGCTGCCTCTGAGTTTTTTCCATGGATGAACTCAGGGTAATTTTATTGGACGTGAATGCAATTTGTTTAGTTGAATTGTAAGAAAGCCACTAAACATTTGCACCCATCTGCAGAGAGAAAGGCGGTCTTGTAAAAGGTGTGTCTTTCTCACAGTGCTTTTATTGTGCTTTAAGTCAGTTCTGTACAGGAAAAGGAGTCAACACAGCTCACAGAAGCCTCTCTGCACAAAAGACAGAGCTTGGAAAGCTTACGTGAAAGCTCCCAAACAGCTGCACCAACACATTTCAGTCCTGATCTACCGCTCCTACAACTTGGCTGAAAACATCAGTGTCTGTATCCCTTCGTGCACTGGGTTTTTCCCAGGGTCTGCCAGCCCAGGTATGTGAGCCATTGTTTTTTGCCACTGGATTGCTCAGTTTTGAGGTTTGTTTTTTTTCCACATCTCTACCCGTTAAACAAAACGGCTGCAAAGAATTGAGCTGAAAAACCCACAGAAACATTACAAAGTCCATTAATTTTCTCACCTCCTCATGCCTTTTATACCCATAGTTGAAGCCACAAACAGAGCAAGAACAACTGTTTGAAAATTCTGTAGAACCCATTTTAACCAAGCTAGGCCTGCATAATTTTAATTCATATACCTTTTTATTTCTATATTTGACTCGATAATCCTGAGTAAAAAAGCTCACAGGTACAGTTACTGTCTTTTTGACTCCAGCCAGTGATTTATCTGGTGGCACCTAAGGAACTATTCACTGGATGTTACAGAAAGGTTAAAAAAACCCAAATAAGACGTAAGACAGTTTGTGATCTGATTTAGAAAGATTTCCTGCTCCCTCTACAGACTGAGAGAAACCAGAGGTCCATCACAGGACACCAGGCTTCCACACCTTTTACTAACCCGGCTACTTACTGTGACAGGGGCTAGTTCATGCTTTGGTTTGTCTTCTTGGAGCAAAAAAAGAGAAAGCAGAGCCCAGCTTAAGAGAAACCAACAACGGGCCTGTTGATTTTTACCAGCTTTTGAATCGGTCTTTATGAGAACACGAGTTGTTGTTAAACTGCAGCTGTATCAACGCGTGTTGAAATAGTGGCAGGTGGCAAGTACAAACGATTAAATATGTCCTTTAAAAACAAAAGGTTCCATTAAAAAGGCCACGTTTGGGGTGGATTTTTCTTGGGCATTTGAAGTCAGGTTCCTAAATTTGCAGCTTAAGACCAGAGTTAATGATGAATGCTGGCCGCTGTCATCCCTAAAGCTGAAAATACCATTTAAGAAAAGCCATTATGTGAAGAAGTACTTGCCAGAAACCCTTGAAATGAGAATGCCCCCCAAGTTAGTACGTGTACGTGATGCAGAGAATTAATGGAATATACATGAGGTGGAGGTGAGACTACTGTGGAAAACACGTCACTGTTTTCCCTTGCGTTTCTCTCCTTTTGTGTGTGAGCATTAAAATCTCACCATAGGTTTTTTTGGCACAAAATATATATTAAATTTGCAACTTTAGACATTCTCGCAGTTTTCGGTAAGGAAGAACAAATGCCAGGAAAGTCCAAAGTCCACCCTGTAACAATAAAAGTCTCTTTGTTCCTGCCGTTCCTATTGGTTCGTCAACGTGCTTCTGCTCAGCCCAAACGTTTCTGCTTTAAGACTGTTCTTTAGCTCCACTCTTCCAGCTGCTGGTTGGGATTTTTTCAAAACTGCAGGAACCTAGACAAGGTACAAAAGAACCTGTGATGACATGAGAAGATCCTCTATATGCAGCAGAAAGAAAGTAGACCTGCACAGAGGCCTGAACCCTGATATTTCTCCTCTTATTTTCAGGACACTGACTCTGGCTTCTCTCTCCCTAATCCCTTTCAGTACATTTCTGCAAGCCAGAGTCAGTAGGTCTGGACTTGGTTTTGAGCAACACCTGAGGATAACCCAGTTAGCTGTAGCCATAGTCAACAATCCACAAGCACCTACTTCCATCTGCCCCATCCAGCCTGGTCTTGAACACCTTCAGGGATGGGGCATCCACAACTTCTCTGGGCAACCTGTTCCGGTGCCTCACCACCCTCACAGGAAAGAATTTCTTTCTAGTATCTAATCTAAATCTCCTCTCTTCCAATTTAAAACCGTAACCCCTCATCCTATCTCTACACTCAATGACAAAGAGTCCCTCTCCAGCTCTCCTGTAGGCTCCTTTCAGATACTGGAAGGCTGCTGTAAGGTCTCCCCAGAGCCTTCTCTTCTCCAGGCTGAACAACCCAAACTCTCTCAGCCTGGCATCACAGGAGAGGTGCTTCAGCCCTCTGATGATCTTCATGGCGTTCCGCTGGACCCGTTCCAACAGGTCTATGTCCTTCCTGTGTTGAGGACTCCACAGTTCAACACAGTACCCCAGGTGGGGGCTCAGGAGAGCAGAGTGGAGGCTTTATCTGGGTCTCCCTTTCTTTTCTTATTTGTAATGACTTTGGAATCCACTGATATTTCCCCATCATAAATAACATTAAGACTGCAGAAGACAGACAATACAACCCCCCAAACTTTGGCAGGAAAGGGCACTCAACAGGGAAAATGACCCGTCTTGCCAATCTTGAGGACGGTCTCCTTGGAAATCATCCTAGAGCTTGGTAAAACAGGGCTCTATGATGCCACCAGCATCAGTGGTAGGTATCTGCTGTGCACATGAGGAGCCATCACAAACTTCAGAATCAAACTTGGGAATCAGGACATCACAGCCATGGCATCGTTCTCCAAAGAGATGTCACACCTACTACCTGTCCATCATACTGTTATCTTTACCTTCTTTTTCACAAGACCAGGACTACAGATCCATAGTTAGTACCTGGGTAGAGAATCCATTATGTCCCTCCCTATGAACAAACTGCTGCAGCAGCTGAGAAGGCAAACGAGGGCTGCTTCTGCCTCAGCTTCCCTTGGGCTGCCAGGGGAAAGTAAACCCAGCACATCTCAAGGAACTCCTGACAACAGTGAACAGTATCTTACTGCTCAAGTGTATCCCTGCCAGCACTGGAGCTTCCTGCCTCATTCTATCCAGCTAGGGAGAACCTCCTTCATCAAGGAGCAGTGCTCTGTGGCCCACCTCCCTACAATGGCTTATTTCCCGCTTTAGAAATGGACTGTACATGCAGAGTCTAGAGCAGAAACCCTGGCCAGCCATACGTACGTACGTGAGGAGGTAGTGGAGGTTCTAGGTGCCGCCCAAGGAAGGAAAGCAAGCGTCGCCAGATCAGACCACTTCCCAGAAACATAATCCCCGTCACCAGCCAAAATATTCTGGGATCCTACCGACAGGACATTCCCATTAGTCACACAGCTCTCTCTCAAAAAAGGGGATTATCCAAAGATAACCTCTCACTCCCCACTAGTGTTCTCCTCCTTTATGGGAGGAAGCAGCAAACTCTCTACCATCAACAGCCCAGCCTGGCCTTGGGAAAAGGGCTGTTTCATAGCAGAGCATTTTAATTAGGGATCACCCTACTGTATTCTGTTACTTCATTGGGAAGTTTGGAAATTCAGCCCTTCTGTTCAATGAATTGGAAATGGAATAAGTCTTTGCTTTGTTTCAGTTTTTTTTTTTTGTTTGTTTTGAAGATAGCACGTGCAATTGTAACTTTGTTCCCCCCCCAGCCTAGGTATAAACACATCGTAGAGAGTTTCCTTGGTTTGCTGGAAATGCCCTGAGCACTTGCCAGATACCTTCGTATCTGGAAAACAAAGTTGGTCTTTTCAGAATAATAGATGGTCATTGAGGAAACCTTAATACTGCTTTATAGTCGGTCCTTACACAACCAGAAATTTGTCTTCCTGTTTCTTTTCCATGCACATTGAATAGAAAAAAAGGCTGCAATACTGTGCAGTGAGCCGTACAGTCATAGAATCATAGAACTGTCTAGGTTGGAAGGCACCTTTAAGATCAGCTAGTCCAACCACCAACCTAACTCCAATTTAAAAAAAAACCACAACAGATCATTAACTATATCACTAAGGAGTATGTCAACCCATCTTTTGAATACTTCCCAGGGATGGTGCCTCCACCACTTCCCTGGGCAGCCCATTCCAATCCTTAATAACCCTTTCAGTGTCAAAATTTTTTCTGATATCCAATCTGAACCTCAAGCTCATTCATAAGTCATTTGCTTACAAAAAACTGACTGCATAAACACATGAATCACTGGACTACGTTATCCAAGTTATGTTCACATGCTAATATGGAACTTTACCTATGGAAAGAATGAAGTTGTACAGAATATAAAATGCACTGTAAGAGTAGGGCCTATATTTTATGACACTTACATAATCAGCGTTTGTTCCTTACCTCTTCAAGAGATGACTCCAAGTTCATACCAAACGCAACTCCTATGAGTCCAAACAGAGACAGAGAGAAAGTCCCCATAGTCAGCTGCAAGTTCAGTCTCATCATCACGTTACGGTGGCTAAAGAAGGGAGAAACATCTGTAAGGGCAACCAAAAAAGTTGGATTTGCTACCTAAATTCTCTAATTCCATACAACATGCACTAAACCCAACCAGTGAAATAGAGGCAGTCATGCTGGAATTATGCATCCCACTGACAAAGCTGATGAAACAGCAGTATGAAGAGGCTATCGTTTTGAAATTGCTGCATCTGGACACCTCTGAGGCAGCAGGTTCTGCTTAATTATCAGCACATTTTCCAGCATTGCTCATTTCTTAGAGTTGTATATACACAGAGTAACAGTAAATTTCCACAGAAATTTGTGTTGACCACTAACTGGCTAGAATTTATATGTTCATAGTCACAAGAAAGGAAAATAATTTCCTGCTACCTTGCAAGTGAATATACTTACAAAGAAATAGATTTGCTAAATGCTGCAGGCTATAAACTTGAGCCTGTTTTAGAGAATTCTGTATTCAAGTCTTCCCCAAAGGGATTTCCTTAATGCAGCACCCAAAAACTGCTTCCACAGATAACTCCCCAGGAAAGAGGAGAAAAAATATTAAACACTGAGCTAAAAGTGGGATGTACTTGCAGATGCAAGCTACAATTTTTTTTTTTTCAGTAAGAATAACTAGTAGCAAAAACTGCCACATACAGAGAAAGAGAAAATACTCGCTCCCACGTTATTCATTCTTCTATCACTCCACAGAGTGATAATGCAGCTTGTACTGAACACCTGAGCAGCCTAGCCAGACTCTTGACTAATTCAGTTTAGCTGAATTGAAAGTAAACTTTCCTGACTAGAATTTTATTTTGCCCCTCAATTTGCAGAAATTTCCTTTGGTGAACAGCTTCCCAGAAGGATCTAGGGGAAGCCTGGTTTCTCCTGCTAGGGAAAACTCATGTCTCAGGGGTGAGATTTTATGTCTTATTGCTTCACTTTATCCAGTCCCCTGATAAGAAAAGTGCAAGGCAGCTTCTTGTGCTGCAACAGCAAGTGTATTCAAACCCACGTGAAGATTTATAGGCAGATTTGAGAAATACCAAGCAGTGTTAAATTCTGCTCAGCTTTTTGCAGTCCCGACAGCTAGGGTAGCTAACCTGTCCAGGTTGATAAAGATTATGCTCTCCGAGTCGTCAATCAGTACTCTGAGTTCACGAGCCTCATTTGCCAGATCTTCTGCTTGTCTGTAGTAGTTCTCCAGCAGCAGCTCCATTTCCTCTGCATGGTCAATCCCTGATGTACTCTCCTCACTGCAAGCAACAATTAGTCTGGTTGGCTTCACGTTGTACAGAAGTGAACTACTGATGTGTTAATACAAGGCACCTAAGAGTTGTGAGGAACAACCAACAAGAGTGCTGCTAGACACTACAGCTCAAAATCCAATCTTTTCAGTGAGGAACTTCCATTCATACTAACAGATTAAAATAAAAGGCAGGTTTTTATATCTATTGACTGATCAGCATAGGCAGTCAATTAATTTCAGCAGAACAGTTAGCATTTGATAAGCTTCAAGGCATGCACACCACCAAAAACCTTACTTTTACAGATACTAAAAAAGCTATACAAATTTTATATTATTTATAAAGTTTTTATTACTATAAATGTTTACATTGATTTTTTATGAAGTGCTGACAAATTTGAGACGGAGACGCTTAACTTCTTGGTGCCCTCAAGTGGTGGAAGCTGGTAACAGCACAGTCAAAAACTACCAACACTAAAACATCAGAAAAAGTCAACACTCAAACAATTAGATGGTGGAGGAGCTGGTTTTGGTGTATATTAAAATAGTTTCAGCTACACGCAATGATTACTGCAAAACGTTTTGAGAGCATGAAGCTGATGAAGAGCAAGCATCTGAAACAGGTTGCCCAGAGAAGCTGTGGATACCCCATCCCTGGAAGTGTTCAAGACCAGGCTGGATGGGGCTTTGAGCAACTTGCTCTGGTGGGAGGTGTCCCCTGCCCATGGTCTTTTGTCGTACTTCATGGTCCATCTGCTGGTGCAGCATCGCTCTATGGAACAGGTATGGATATTTCTGGCACTGTACTGGACTGTTCACAGTGTAGATGAAAGCTGAGGTACCTGAGATCCAGAGGACCTTTCAAACTGACAGCCAAGGCAGGAGGATTCTTGGTATTTTTTTCTTTTGTGGTATGATCTTATTTCTCTAGAGAGACTGCATTTTTAAAACAATCTCCTCCTGGTTTTCCAAGAAACTAAGTGATATGTCTTAAGAATCAACCCACCAAAGCTCCCTTAGGACTCTTAACGGAGCCCCTAGTTTCTCTCTTTTGGGGCAGAAGCTTTGAGTTAGCTATCCCTTTGGACCTCGAGGTTTTTATTGCATGCAGATGAGAGCAGTCGCAGACTTGAAAGCCTTAGAGTATTGTCTGCTGTAGCACAGATTCAGCTTGGGTCTTATTTGATAAGTTTCCTTACATCGGCTCCTCTGTGGATATAAAGGGAAACAACAGGCATACAGACCTGAAAATAACTGCCAACTAATTTGCTTTCATTAACTAGCCTCCATCTGCCTCGTGAGTCTTTGACAGTCTGCCATCCATCCCTTCACATCCAGATACAGTGTCTACCTCATCTGGTCTTTCTGGGCTCACCTCACCATTCCCGCTGCAGACCATCTCTGATGGCACCTATGTACCTAACTGGGCTCCTCCACGCTTTCTCAGGCTTCTTCAGTTCATCAGATACCATACACCACCTGCATCAACCTTGAAGCCAAAAGAGCTGTCTGCACACTGCCACCCTGCCTGCAAACGTGTGTCCTGACTAGTGTTTCCTGGTGTGCCTCGTGCACACACTGCTTCACTGCAGCCCACAGCAGCACAGCTCCTTACACAACCTCATACCACCTCTCCTATCCTTGTGCAAAGGTGTCTGAAAAAAGAGATGACTTCAGGTTTCTCCTGACATAACAGTGTAAGGTGACCACGGTACCTTTCCTAGATGTTCCCAGCACGTTGTCTACCACAGGGCGAGAAGAGATGTGCCAGCAACTTGTATTAAGTCCCAAAGGGAAGGCTGCGAGCAAAACCAGGACGAAGACCGGCTGCTGGCTCAGGAGCAGCCTGGAATACAGAGCCCTCCTGACACTGCTCCAGCAGATGCATTAGAAATGCAAACCACATCCCTCTTCTGGAATACTGAACTTCTGCTGCACTAAGCAGACTAAGCTCTGCAGGGCAAGAAGCTACCTCCTGGTTTCAAACCCACTCTACTGTGTGAACAGTATTAATACCCACATGCAGCGTGGTTAGGAAAATGTGTTATTCAGCAGCTTCACAAAGGACCCCACGAGGTAGTTTGTGAGCCCAAGATACGTACAATACAATCCATCCCAAAATGTACTGCCATCTGATATACACTATCTTTTTGCTTTTAGTTTTTGTTAAAGTGACCGGTACTGCTACTGCCGTGTGCTGTCCTCAACTAGAATTTGAGATATACATGCAGAAATAATCCTGTTGCACTGTTTTCCCTGAAATGCTGCTCTTCAGGTGCTCGAGAAGATTGCTCCACGGCTTCTGTCCTTCAGGTTCTGCTAGTGAGCCAAAAGCTAGAAGCAAAGTGTCCAGAACATTTCCAACAAAGGAAATGCGGTGTCTGACCTATTCCAGGCAAGCCTTAAAACCTGCATCTTCCTTTATTGGGGGGTAAAAATTGAGAAAATTCTCCCAGAAAGGGTTAATTTACATTGAAAAATAACATTTACTTTTTCTCCTCCTGCCATCCTGCTCCCATCCCATTACACACTAGATGAGCTGGCCTGGTATGCCAAGAACTATTGAACCTGCATAATATGACTAGCACTAACAGAGTCCCTCTGCAAATACACTGATTTCTGAGGCAGCAAGCACTAGGCCTTTTAAAAAACTAGAAACTCTTTTTCTTTCTTCTTTTTGGCAGAAAGAAAACATTCAAGTTCTCATTAAACCAGACACACTGTTAAAGAAGCATGTGGTTTCAAAATATACATACAATACTTGTGGATCAGTCCATTTTGATAGACAGAGCTCTTCTATTAACTCTTCTTCATCTAAGATCTCCAGAATTGTTTCTTTGAAAACTTTAAGATCTGTTTCCAGTTCTGACAAGCTGAAGAAAGAACAGGCAAAAGGTCAAGGAAGCCTCCGGTGGCACCAGAGCACAAAGGTAATCTCTAAATTGAGTTTGCCAGCCAGCACCCTGGCCAGATGGAATCGCCAGGCAAGGCTTCCCCACAGGGTTCTAGGAGCTCCTTCAAAAAATTCTCTACAGGCCACACACTTAGCAGTGGCAGCGGTCTGTCTGGGGACCAACAAGCTACAGACACAAACTGAAAGGGATTCAGGAGTGTTCTCTGGATGTATTTGTATCTCAGAAAATGCAAGCACTCCGTGAGCACGCAGCGAGCGCGTATTTGCACTGTGGTATCAGGGAGTCTAATACATGAAAGTACGGGTGTATTAGTACTAGTAGCCTTAAAGCATAGATCCAAAGGTTAATCGTGTTTTACTTTATGGGGCACATTTTCATGATGTCATTTTGTTCTCTCAGATGCTATTTAGGAAGCTTGACTGTATTTCTGACAACTCGGAGCAGATCTCCCTTTTTCTGTTTCTCCCCATATCAATAGGTATTACTGATTTTTACATTTACAAATAAGATGCACGACCCAGCATTAATCTAAGAAATTAATATTAGATACCATTTTTCTAACATTTCATTGCACATAATTTTCTATGGTCACCTTCTAGTCTCTTCACAGCTTACTCTTATTTACCTCTTGCCATTTTGCAGGAGAATGTGTAGTTTACTCCTATCCACAGACAAAAGCTTGGGGTCCACTAGAGCTTCCAGTGTCTCAAGGATCTGAGGCTGCAAAGTGTTAAGTCTCCCCTGCAGTTTGCTGATCTAGATAACAACACGATCCTTCATAAGAATTAAAGCAATCCCTTTAGAATGACTTGGGCAACTCACTCCCGGCTCTGAACACAGAATTCACAGTAACAGGCAGTTAACACGATCTGCTTTCCAGTGCCCAGGAAATACTTGCTCATAGGGACACCACTTAAACAAGATAAAGCCAGTGCACAATACAGTATTTTATAAAAAAGTGATTTGCACTGAACTGAAACTCAGTGACAACCAAATGCTCTTTGTCTAGAAAGGTCACATTAGCATTAGCAAGCATAGATTTTTAAGAATAGCTAGAAATCATTATCCAGCTCCTGCCGCCCAAGAGGCCAAAAACCTCAGTGCTTTTGTGTGACTTCCATTTCAGCTGCAGCATGTCTCTGGAAAGGTACTCTGACTTGCTTTTTAATTCGCCGTTTTTAATTCTTCACCAAATCATGGTGAAGGCATCGCATCTAATTCGTATTTTCTTGGGAAGGGAACAAAAACACACGTACACAAATAAAACCATAAAAACTAAAGCAACAGAAATGAAAACCAAAGAAGAGCTGCTATAGTAACAGCAGAATACACATACAAATGTGTATGCATACATATTAACACAGGAATAAAATCGTACTGTTTTTTCTACGAAGCAAGAACTTCCAAAACAATTTAGATATGAGATAGCTCACCCGGTACTGCAGGATTGCTTCTATGGCTCGGAATTCAAAGGGCAGGGAATATGTAACTAGTTGACCTTCCCCAGCCAGCTGAGATGCTAGTTCATTGAAGAGCCAGTGTTCCAGATTTAAATTACGATAATCTAGTATCAGAAGAAACTCTGGTGTTATGACAGCCTTCAAGAACTGAAAAAGACAGTACACATAGGAGTCTGAAAAAAACAACAACCTACAACCTCTTGGAAGATTTCTCATAGCTCTGTAGCGCACTTGATAATTTAGGCTTCAATAAAGCTACTCTTCAAACATCTTCTCAGGAAAATAACAGTCTCATGCTAACTGCAAACTAACCCTGGTTTGCCCAGGGTCCAGATACAGTATTGTGCTAGCGGTGGTATGACTGAGAAGAGGCTCCTCCTAAGATTTTATTTTTGTGACAATGTCAGTACTGTTTCTCCTGTGCTCAACTAGGAAAACAGTCATTAACACGTACTGTTGGAAAATCTGTACCTCGGATTGCCAGGCAGAGCTCCAAAGGCACATTTCCTGCTGGGTTGCATGCCACAGAGAGCTGGTATTAAAAGAACTGCGCAAGAAAATGCAAGTGCGAGGATAGGACACAGTTCAAGTTTAGACTCAGCTGCAGGGAAAGCGTTACCTCCAGTCTCATGATGATCCTGTTGTTCCTTGTTGTGATGCTCATTACGTGTTGAAATCTTAGATCTCGAGCTTGAAGACCCAGCTCCTGGTACAATTCTGTTTTCTTCTTTTCTACCATAAAAGTATTTGTAGATAACACATTTAGGGGTCAAGCATGTATATTCTGAAATTACATTTTAGGGTATTACTAAGTCCCATAAAAGAAGCTGTGCTATCTTTAAAAGATTTTTCCTCCCATTGATTCCTCAATGTAATTTATTTTTTATGAAGTTTAGAAGAGTGTATCTTGAGTGGAAAGTGAAAAATTCTAGATGTTTGTGAAAAAGCTGGCCATGACAATTAACTTAATGTCAGAAACCAAGTGAGTTGTTTAAGAAAGCACGTGTAATACAGGAAGGAAAATATATGGCAGGGAAAGGAGTGTGTTGGTCAGAAAGAGAAAAGGCAAAATGACCTTCCTGTGAGACACCGTATGTGTTATTCTTAAAGTACTACTTAAAACATACACAAAATGTAACAAAAAAAGATGCTATAAAGAGCAATAGAAAGCAGAGGAAACATTGCAGCATCCAAAATAAACACAGTGAAGTATCCCAAACATCATTTTCTACCTCTTGTAGCATCCCAATTGGGCTTTTCTATTTGGACAAAGAAAACAGACAAACAAAAGCCACCCGAGCAACCAACACCACAAATGAAAACTCACCAAAAAAGGTAGAATTTCCCTCTTTGTCAAGCTTCATCTAAAGGAGTGGAAAAAAAACCATTTTTTTGACAGAACTACTATGAAACAAGAAATCAATTTCTACAATTGTTTGCATTTGCCTAGAAGTCAAATAGAAAATATATTATGAAGAAAAAGCAACTTTTTATGCCCTTCCTTCATAGTTCATCCCAGTTCAGAAAACTATTGCACCAAATTACTGTATATTTCACTGTGTATATAGAATCACAGAATGCTCCGGGGTTGGAAGGGACCTCTGGAGATCATCTAGTCCAACCACCCTGCCAAAGCAGGTCCACCTAGAGCAGGTTGCTCAGGAACTTGTCTAGATGGGTTTGGAAAGTCTCCAGAGATGGAGACTCCACCACCTCTCTGGGCAGCCTGTTCCAGGGCTCTGACACCCTCAAAGGGAAGAAGTTCCTCCTCGTGTTTAGATGGAACTTCTTCTGTTCAAGTTTGTGCCCATTTCCTCCTCTCCTGTCACTGGGCACAACTGAAGAGACTGGTCCCTTCCTCTTGACACCCACCCTTTTAGTACTTATAGGCACTGATCAGATCCCCCCTCAGTCTTCTTTTCTCCAGACTGAAAAGACCCAAGTCCCTCAGCCTCTCCTCATAAGAGAGATGCTCCAGGCTCCTCACCATCTTTGTGGTCCTCTGCACACCAGACAAAACCAGTGTCATCTGCATGACCGTGTTCCTACATAAACTTTGGGAAAGAGGTGATTTACAGGCTTAGAACAGAATAGACTACTTCGGTTGGAAGGGACCTACAACGATCATCTAGTCCAACTGCCAGCCCAATTCGGGGCTGAGCAAACATTAAAGCATGTTTTTAAGGGCAGTGTCCAAATGCTTCTTCAACACTGACAGGCCTGGGGCATCGACCACCTCTCCAGGAAGCCCATTCCAGAGTTTGACCTACCTCTCAGTAAAGAAATGCTCCCTAACACCTAGCCTAAACCTCGCTTGGTGCAGCTTTGAACCATTCCCACCCATCCTATCACTGCATCCCACGCAGGGGTGATCAGCAAGCCATCTTACGTTTTGCACCATAAATTTTGCTATTTCTTCTGGAGCAACCTGAAAAATTTACAAACAGGATTTAAAAAAGTAAAGAATACCACAAAGCAGGTAGTGAGGCCTTGCAGCCACGTCAAGTATGGCATTAACAAGATATTCAGCCCGTAACCTGCATCTGAATCCTTCTTGTCTTAGCACCTGCCATTCAGATTACTCATTTACCATTTGCATCTCCTAGTAAAATTATTTTATTGGGAAAAACTCCCACGTCTGAAAATGCCACGTCTGGTTTAATCAGCGAGTTTGCTGTTTTGCTCACAAACTATGTAGCTTAATTCCACATTACTGGCTTTAAAAAGAACTTTCCATGAATTCAACACTGAAGCAGAGCTGCAATGGGGGTTAAGTAGCCACAAGGACCTGGCAGCACACCCCTACCTTGCTGCAGAACGACCGCTTTTTCCTTCTCAACAAGGAGGCCCTGCATTCCCTCACGTGTAACGTCACGTCCCTCACGAATAACGTCAATGAAGCCGTTTGCAAACGGTTTTCAGAACCATTTTAAAACTTAAAATATGGAGAGCTTGTTTTTTTCCCCAACTCCTACGCTCGCTTAGAACTCCAGCTACCAAGACACGAGAATAATATTTCTAAAAGACATTAGCAAGCCTTGAGAAGCCTAATGAGAAGTTTTCTGGCCAGGAAGTTGACCTGACTTCACGACTAAAGTACAAGGAGATCCAGATGCTGCTGGATCTATGAAAAACATCTCGATCAAGGCTATACAGACCACGGCTGGTCTTCACGTCAGAACACCTTAAAGCAACAGCTTAGAACTAGGGATGGAGGTGTTGAAGGCCAGGCTGGATGGGGCTTTGAGCAACCTGGTCTGGTGGGAGGTGTCCCTGCCCATGGCAGGGGGGGTTGGAACACGATGATCTTCAAGGTCCTTTCCAACTCTGACCATTCTACGATTCTATGTTCTACCAGAGACGAATCGTGATGCTTTAAGAAAATCAAACCAACCACAAAAAGCACCATCCTCTTGCACAAGCCACCGTCACCGGGAGGGGGGAGATGCCCGCGCGTACTCACCACTGCAAACACAGGAGACACGCTCGCTAAGGTGGCTTGGGAGGCCTCTGTTGTGCCATGTTGGTAAAATTTACCTGAAGGAACACAAGGGATGGGTTTTTTTAGGGCCTTTCGTGACGCCGTGCCCCGTTACGAGCCACCCCCGTAGCGCC
>VZRU01018546.1:0-25077 GCA_013398155.1 Pedionomus torquatus
TATTTTGGAAGAGCACTTAAATATATGTAGAGATATATGTAGAGAGGTATAAAATAAATTAAAAGCTGCGTGTCTTTGGCAGGCCGCTCAGGCCTGGGCCTCCGCGGCCGCCGTGTGCCGCAGCCAGGGCCCTCCGCGCTGCCACCCGCTGTTCCCGGGGTACCGGGCACGCTGTCCGGCCGCCTGGCGAGGGCCCCCGGCCTCGGTGGCCGTGGGTGTCGGGGCAGACAAGATGCCGCCCTTCGCGTTTTCCTTTCCGCGGTTCCTGGCGGTTCACCTCAGACGTGCCTCAGGAGGGGACTGCGCCCCAAAATCGCATCGCAAGTTCCCTTCTGGATGCGAAGCCGTCACCTTTGGTCGGAGGCCGTCAGGCTGTGGCATGCCGGGTCCAGCTTCATCGACCCCAGCTGGTGGCTTTGTCACTCTAAAGCATAATTTAGGTGGGGTTTGTGTAAAGTTGTTTTTTTTTCCAGTTCCAAGCAATTTGAATACTTCGAAGGATGTATGGCAACCTGTCACAGTGCTTTTACCATGTTGTGATTTCATCCATGGTGGTATTTAAAAGAGAGGTAGACACAGTGCTTATAGATATGGTTTAGTGATGGTATTTGTTAGTGTTAGGTTGATGATGACTAGATGATCTGAAAGGTCCCTTCCAACCCAGACAATTCTGTGATTCTGTAGCGTTAACTTTTTTACTAGCAGCTAATGCGCTATGTTCTGGTTTTGGGATGAGAAATACTTTTGATAGCACACATTTGGTTGTTACGAGGAGGTCAAGGCCCTTTTCACTTCTCACATGGACCCACCAGCAAGTAGTCTGGGGGTGCACAAGAAGTTGGGAGGGGACACAGCTGAGACAGCTGAGCCCAACTGGCCAAAGAAATATTTGATACTGTGGGGCATCATGCTCAGTATATAAAGATGGGGGAAGAAGGAAGGGGGAGATGTTTGGAGTGATGGCATTTATCTTTCCCAGTAACCACTGTGTGATGGAGCCCTGCTGTCCTGGAGATGGCTGAACACCTGCCTGTGGGTGAGAAGCAGTGAGTTAACTCCTTGATTTGCTTTGCTTGTGTGCGTGGCTTTTGCTCTACCTATTAAACTGCCTTTATCTCAACTCAATTTTTTTCTTATTTTTACTCTTGCAGTTCTCTCCCCCATGTGAACTAGGTGAGGTGAGCGAGAGTATAACTGCCAGCTGGAGTTAAACCATGACAAATGAGAAAGTGAAGGTAAGTACCATGTGTGATAGGGTTTAGGATGAGGGTGCTGCTGGAGTCAAACCAGCTGAGGTGTCCTTGGCCAACCCATAGAGTGAAGGGAAGGCAAACCCCTCTTCTAGGGGAATGGTCCTTGGTGCTGGCTGTACACTAAACTGTGCCAGGTGTTCAGCTAAAAGACAAGTGGAATGAGTGAGCAGGATTTTCTGACTAACCACCTATCTTTGTTTTATTTAGCATACAGATGTAATGGTGGTTGTACGTGTTGCAATGTTTAATTTTCTGTAGCATGGTTTTGTTGTTTGGGTTGGTTTGGGTTTTTTTGACAGGATAGTATTACTGTGTTCTAACACATTGAAAGTGCAGGAAGTACAAATCAAGTGCAGACTGACACATTTTAAAATACTGGTGTTTGCCAGAGCATCCTGGCTTAATTCTAATACAGGTAAATATAGCTGATCTTAGCCACCCTGTTCCCAATAATTAGAGCTGAAAAATGGTACCAAACGTTCAGTCCAAATATATGCTGTAATGATACAAAGACTACATAAAAGAAACTCTCAAGAGAGAGATAACTCATGGGTCTTCAATGCAATATGAAATAGAAGGTGAAATATTTCAGACAGGATATTGTATTAAATGCTATACAGGATGATCTGGTATCACAAATGTGGACATGATATAAACACAGAAATATGATAGTTAAGTGGGAGTTATGGAGACAAGTGTGGGCTGCTAGTGAATTTCTAGGAAATGCAAGTATTTATGTTGTCTTTTTTGACTGTTCCTACAGTTAAATTGTAAGCGCAAAACATTCTGCGCTTTCTGGAACTGTTTGTTGGAAAGCAATACTGCCAGATTCAAATGTTTTATTAAGTAAACATTCATTACTATTATACATTAAGGTACAAATGAGTAAAAATGGGTGCATGTTTGAACATACATTTTACCCGTAATGGAAACGTACTGCCCTTGGAAACCCACATCTTTGCATACTAATTGGATAATTCTGCTTAATTCATGAGCATCTTTGTACATACAATAAATGCTTATGTAGATTTTTGTGTATGCTGCTGATCCTGATGAAAAGGTGGTCTGAGCTATGTCATTTACAAGACTGATCAGTGGCAGCTATTCAGCTTTGTGAGAAAGCAAAAAGGAAAGTAAAAATACAGTTTTTACAAGAACAGTAATCACTGACAAAAAAAACCAACAACAGTTTTTATGATAATATAGAAAATTGGAGTTCTTAGTTAGAAAGGTTTCTGTTGCAGGCATAGCCCTTTCCTTAAGAGATTTCTTTTGCAGAGAACTTTCCTTGGTCCCTTGGTGAAACTGTGTTCCCTGCTTTTTGTAATGGCTTGTGAGAGCACATGTGGATTTGGAACAGAACAGAAGATTCTTGAACCTTTCCACCTCTCAAGAAATCTTCATAGAACTGCTGGCAACAAGTATGTCCCAACCCCTTCCTACGCTTCTCCATAAAAATGAAAAGGATAATCTGCTGGAGTTATTGGTTTCGATTTAGGTGAAGTGGCAGGATGGTATAATGTGTTTCAGCTCTGAAGGTGACCATGATTTTGATTTCAAGATTTTTATTTTATCAAGCAGGTATTTTTCTTTGGTTTCAATAGCTTCCTTGTTAAACCCTCATGAATTATTGCTGGTTGCATTTGCAATTTGACATTCTTACATGCTGTTATACTCTGGCCTTTAGTTCAAACAGTACTGCTTTCCCTTGGACTCCATTCAGTGAATGAGTTGTTTTTCTAAGAGGCCATTATCTGTAGGGCCATTGCCTCATTGTTGAAGGAATTGGAAAAAGTGTAGTGACTAATACTAGAAACTGGAATAAAAAGCCTTTGTATGCAGACAGTTGAGTGCTACCCTGATGAACTAGGGGTGTTCTTTTACCACTGTATTTCCCATCTGATGAAGAGCCAGTCAGTTAAAGTAGATTTTTCATAAGCAATCACTTGTTTTCATGTTCCTTATTTTGTGGTATTCATCTTGAGAACCTCAGTCTGATTTGCAGCAATGCAGAACTTTCACAAACACAGGTGAAATCAATGTGTCACCAGTATTTTAAGCAGTCTCTGAAAGATTTCCTGTTACACGTTGAAGTTACTGGAGATATTTGACATTAATCTTTCCATACCTCTATTTCCCATTATGTAAAATAGAGGTAATACAAATACACCATCTGCAAGATGGGCTGCTGTGTGAAGTAAATTCATTCTCATTTGTGAAGAGTTCAGATAGTCACTTAACATAATCTGGTTATGTTAGACAGTCCATGAGTTGAGTATCAACAAATTTGGAAAGTAACATGAAATAGGCAAGCCACACTCTGAGCTCATGAAGTTCAACTATGGAAGACCTTGCAAAGTTTTGAACAGCTGGTTAGCCAGCAAGCACCTAATGATACATGCTGAACAAGCTGGGAGTCTTATGGGAAAACAGCAGAAAACCTCATGTAACTTAAAATCACATCTCATGTCATAAACAGAAGGCATATGACAGAAGACATAGACATAAATCAATCGGAAGGCAACCTATTGGTGAAATACTGCTGAGGTGATATTTCAGTATAGTGTAATCTCTTTTAAAAACCTTTCAGCAGCTTTTTTTTTTTCAGTTACATTTTAGTGGGTCATGGAAGCATAATTTGCTACTTCAGTTAAACCATTTTTCCATCATTCCCACTGTCCAGTATCTCACGTTGAGGAAAGACATGTAAAACGACTGAAGTTCTTGGCCTGTTGTATAATGCGATATGTAACATAATCAGTAATCCCTCTGATTCTTACTACAAAGTAATTTTAAGTCTGTAAGGTAAGATCAGTCCCTTACATTAGTGGGAGGAACTGCATGTAAAGTACTTGTTACTTCTTGAGTCGTTCTCATTTCATGGCCTGTGTGGTAAAAAGAAGTGGGATAGACTGTTCTCTGGATTCTTGTCATTCTCAGGATGCTTATTCAAAAATTACCACTATATAATATAGACAATTGTGTCAATGTTTATAGATGTCTCTTTATACAGGTTCTTTTTCAACAGTTGCTGGACGGCACAACTGCTGACTACGCCTGATCTTACCTGCAGTTTCTTACAATCTGTAATTCTTACTTCCGTTGGATTTGGTTGATAGCCACAGCAACCAAGTGTCATTAGCAACACTAGCTAATTCTACCTCCTCTCCAGGGCATTACAACACACATTCCTAAACGGATCCTTGCAACATTTTATTGCTTCACTATGTTTCTTGGGTTTGGTGGGGAAAAATAGGAGATTTTCTGCTAGGTTAGTTCAATCCAAGCAGCAAGCTCTGGGGAATTGCACTGTGGTAGTACAGGGAGCTTGGCCACCCTGACCATGATGTTGATAGAACAGAGCAAGGGTCTGCATGTCATGTACTGCAGAGCCCTGCAATTTTCTTAAAGTGCTGATGGGGGTAGATTTGCTCTTAAGACTGACAGAGGAGCCCTGCAAGTCTTGCTGTGGTCACTTAAAGCATTACCCTGAGTGTTGCTCTCCCAGAGTTAGGATGAGCCTAAGATAGCCATTAGAAGAGACCAGATGTCCACCTTTCAGCTGCTACAATTTAGTCTCTGGCATTTTAGCTCAAAGCTGCCTTCACTGGCAGAGCAAAAAGCAGTAGCATTGCACTGGAGTGAAGGGCTGTGGGGTGAGGAATATATGCAGGTGGTAACACTTCACATCAGCACAGCATTATTAGTGAAGAATATTTCTGAAAGTCTGCCCACTAGGTCATCTCCAGTTTGGGAACATTTTCCCTTGTGCCGGCTGTGCTATGGTGGCAGCAGCCTCTGGAAGAAGGACAAAGCAGACAAGTTATAATTCACACTACAGCAGTGAGGTTCACCAGAGCACTTCCTAAATGAGAGGCCCTGAATGCCCTAAAATGAAAGCAGCATTATTCAGAATATTGCAGCTAAGATCTGTGGGATCTCAGGGCATGGGTTTAAAGCATGCTAACATGCATCTTTCTGGCAATTTTTTTTTTCTTGCATTAAAGTTATCTGAATTAATTGATTTTTTTCATTACTATTATTTTTTTTCCCCTGCCTGCCAGGAAGGAGCTTTTGCCTGAAGACCACAGAAAATTCGCACACTGTCCTGGAGATGGTGGTCTTACATTTGCAATTAAAAAAATGCCTTCCTTTCTCTAATGATTTTAGGAGAAGTATGTGCTTTCCAGATCCCTTCTTTTTCTTTGATTGCTGCTCTCCTTCACCATCTGCCCAACATGTGACCTTTCTGGATTGGAAGTGCTATAGGATCTTTCCTTCAGACCTCATCTGGCTCATTTTTAAGTGTCTGCTGAAGTGATTCGTGCAATTCTTGGCAAGAGATCACTCGCTGACTGTGTGAGTTGGTGGATTTGTGGCACCTGTCTCTTGCTATTTCATCATGTGTTGCAGACATTTTTCCTATGAAAGTGGAATCGCTGGTGGGAAGTATGGCTTGCATTAATGAGTTCTGTTTTGCAGCTAATCCGTGTTTAATGATTGACGTGCATATGTATTTTAGTTTCACTTGTTCTGTCTTCTATCTGTGTTGCCATTTTCTGTCACACTCCCACCTTTTGCTTTTTATGCACATACCAAGAAACAGATCCAGCTGGTCTGGCAGTTAGCTGCTGCTGAAAGAGGTACCGTCTTTCCCTTGCTCTAGCTGTACCACGCTTCCCTCTGGCGTCCCTAACTCTTTGATTATTTAGGAGTATGTAACAAACCAGTTAGTTTCCTGTTACTCAGATCTAAAATGAATTTCTGAGATTATCTCGCTGTAATAATTTTTCTGTGAAGAAATGAGGAATTTGAGACCATTTCTTATGTGTTTTGGGCTCCCTGAGAAACAATATAAGTCCGCTAACTGGTTTTATTCATTGCAGAATGGCAGGAGCTGGAAGGCTCCCCTGGAGATCCTCTAGTCTGTCCCCTAGCTCAGAGGAGCTTGAGCAGTTGGGTTTTGAATATCTCCAAGGAGGAAGACTCCACAACCTCTCTGGGCAATACATGTCAGTGTTTGACCACTTCCATAGTAAAAATTTTTTACTAATGTCTTAAAAATAAGTGCTTTCTTGCATTTAATGCATTTTCTTATGTCTAAGTTCATCTCAAACTCTACAGATATGTCTCCTTATAAATCTTAAATGATTTTATGTTTTCTCTGTGCTTAGACTTCTGTTCCTAAACATCCCAAGATAAATGAAGTGACTACAAATGCCACAACACATAGGGGGATACCCGCTGGATGCCTGGGTTTGCTGCTGTGCACATTTTTACCAAGAGCTTTACTGAGAAGAACAAAAGCCCTGTGAAGATATAAGCAGGTGCTTCATTTTAGGTACTGAAAGTGATTTTTTGAACTTTTTAAAATCCAAATAAAGAGCAAGGGAGTGCAATATTTTGTTTATAAATATACAGTTAGTTTCCTGTAAGAAATGAGCACCCATGTCTGGCTCTAGCTTATTGAAAGCCAGAATCCTGATAGAACATTACTCATTGGAAGACTGTTCCAGTATCACAATTAAAGACTACTGTATCTTGATCCAAGTTTTCATTTAATTTTCCTTGAAAATGACCTGGGAGCTGTAGCATTAACAAATAAGATCTGTCTATTGAGTTGAAGGAAGGTAATGCAACTGATAGCGCTCACCTTCGTCCAGTGCTATTGTCTGGCAACTCTATAACTCCAGGTAAAAATTCTTATTCTTGTGTTAGATAAGTATTAGTAGCTTCCTGAGCAATCCTTGCTTACTGGCCATGGCTAATTATTCCTTGTCCTAGATGCAGATGCTGCCTCTGATGAGGAATTGGAAAGAGTCAACATAGCTCAGAAATCCCATTTATGTAATGCTTTCCAAATCCTTTTGTTACTATATTCAGAACCAAAATAATTGATTTATTTAATTACTATGACTTGTATCTCTATTGTAGTATTTTAGATTATTTTTTATTGTTTTGCAGTATGCTTTGCTTTGCTTTACTGTGAGAATAGCTTGATTTCTTGGCTAAATCTAGTTTTAATTTTTATGTAGCTAGCTTAATAGCCCTGGTTTCTACAATCTGCATTTTGATAGCACTATGACAGTGCAGGCTATATCTATGCCAGTTAACTAATCTTATAGTGTTCTGTGACTTGAAAACAGACTGAGACATGCCCGACCTGTTGAACTGCATTCATTTGGGTGACCTGCCCCAAAAGTTATTTGACACATCAGTACAGAAAAAAATACTGAAAGCAACTGGATCCAGTTTTTGTGATGTCTCTGCCTGCCCAGCCCCTCAGAACAAAATATTTTTCTACAAAAAAAAGAATTATTAGATAGGATATGAATTGTGTGTATGAATGCATGAGTCAAATCTCTTTAAGAGGAGAAATTATTTAATGCCTCCCAACAGACAGTGCAGAGGGACACCTTGGATAAGTTAAAGTTTCTATTCTGTGTGAAATTGCTAGAGAGCTCAGCCATCAAGACAAGACAAAAGGACCTGTATGACAAAGAAGGTAGGGTGATTGTATCTGGCTGAAATACTAACAAACTTGTTATGAAGTACAAGAATGGGGTGGGGTTCTGCATTTCAGAACCATCATTAAAATGCTTTAAAACCAGGAGTTACTGTGGTTAGAGATTCTTTTCCTGTGCGTGCTTCTGTTGCTTTTCTTGGTAAATTGTCTGAAAGAGGGGTTTAAGTAGGGTCTCAGAGGCCTCCTGTTTTAGATTGGGTTCTCCAGAGAAAGTGTCAGGAGATCTTAAGGTGCGTGGTGGTACCCACAGCCCTCTGAAGGAGCCTCTGGGTCCTGTAGAGGCAAAGTTGGAGGCAGTGCCTCTTACTCACCTGGAACTCCTTAACAGACCTATCTCCATAGCCAGGAATAGGCCTAGATTGTAATGTCAACTATTCAGAATGCTGGTTTATTATTTTGTAAGAGAAATCATTATACAAAGGTAATCTTAACTGTCAAACTGAGCTGTATGTACTTTGCATTGTACATTGTTTCTGTTTATGTATTTTGTCATTAACAGTCTTGGCATGATTGCTTCCCAGGTAGTAAATATATTCTGGTGTAATTAAAGCAGTTCCACTTTCTTTGTGGGCAAAACCTCAGAGATGGTATCTCTGGAGGGAGATGTTGGGACTGACCAGAAGCTGCCAACTGCTCTTTATCTGTTAACCAGAGCATCAGGTACCATCTTTCTGAATCACCATCCCTGACCAGCTCTGTATTAACATTCACAGTGACCTGCCCTGGTCCATAGGTCATTACTTTGGCAATTGTGAAAAAAATGGCGTATAAAAAAATTACTATTTATTTTGTATTTTTTTCATCTTATTTTTTAGTTTGTTATTTTCAGGTAAAGAAAAAAAAAAAGGAGTTGGAGAAAGCAGTTTGAAGACTTGTGTTGACCCAGCAATGTCCCCTTGTCTCCAAGAGGGCCAATGGAATCCTGGGCTGCATAGAGAAGAGTGTGACCGGTAGGTCAAGGGAGGTCATTCTCCCCCTCTACTCTGCACTGGTGAGGCCACAAATGGAATACTGCATCCAGTTCTGGGCTCCCCAGTTCAAGAGGGACAGGCAGCTACTGGAAAGAGTCCAACATAGAGCAACAAAGATGATTAAGGGTTTGGAACATCTCCCTTATGAGGAAAGGCTGGGAGAGCTGAGACTCTTCAGCCTGGAGAAGAGAAGGCTGAGAGGAGACCTTATTAATGCTTACAAGTATCTAAAGGGTGGATTGAAGGAGGGTGGAGCTGGACACTTTTCAGTGGTTCCCAGTGACAGGACGAGGGGCAAGGGGCACAAGCTGGAACATAGAAAGTTCCATTCAAATATGAGGGGAAATTTCTTACTGGTGAGGGTGACAGAGCCCTGGAACAAGCTGCCCAGGGAGGCTGTGGAGTCCCCTTCTCTGGAGACCTTCAAGACCTGCCTGGATGCTGCCCAGAGTGATGTGCTCTGGGCAGTCCTGCTTTAGCAGGGGAGTTGGGCTAGATATCTCTAGAGGTCCCTTTCAACTCTGACAATTCCCTGATTCCGTGTTTCATCTATGTGAAAATCAATGTAAAACAATATAACTTAATTAATTCTCAACAAGGTAACTGACTTCCCGTAGCAAGGTATCCATATGGGATGCACTTCTGAGGGTATATCCAATTAGCACTCCTGCTGCAGCCAATGTTTACAGACATAAATTCATGGATCCTGTTCCCATTGCTGCCACTCTGTAAACAGATTATTTATCACTGAAGTTTTGGACAGGCACAGAAGCTTGTTTGTATAATTAAAGGTGTAGCATCTGCACAATAGTTATACACTTAAAATTACTGTGCCTCAGCGTCAGCTGCCTTTTGATCTTCAAATAAGCACAGAATGAAAATACAAGCAGTTTGGGTAAAAATTCCATTAAGGTCCATAAAGAATACAGGTTACTGCAGCGTTTCCAGTGGAAGTGCAGGGCTACAATATTTTTCCTATCTCACAGGAATGTTGTGAGAGACATCTTAATATTAGGTCAGGGGGTGGAACATAAATCTATATGGATAAAGTGAAATTGTGCATAAGCAGTTAGCCTCTGCAGAAGAAGAGACACAGGTTGTAAACTCTTTAGAAAGCCCCTCCGCCATGCCACCAAATAATTTCCATCACAGAGCTGCAAAATCTAGCCTGGCCATAACTTTATCTAAGGGATAAATTAAATACAGCTATTAATTCTTTACTGTTTGAAAGACAGAGGCCCGGTTTTCATTAGTAAGGTTGAACTGGATTATTTCTGTTGGAAAAACGCTTGGGTCCTTTTTTCTGTGTTTTACAAAAACATGTAATGTTTCAGGTGACTGATGCATTCTATATGTGAGCCTTTATTTGAAGAAAGATTCAAGGGTAACAAATTGTAGCACAAATATTTGGGGAATACCTTGTTTATTTCCAAGACAAACTTTATTAAATTGATTTGAAAGAGAACCATCCAAAGATGAGTTTTACCAGTAACACAAAAACCTTTCTAAAAGGAATGGTGCTCATCAAGCATAATCATACCACCTAAACAGCTGCTGTTTAGTGAGATGATTGACCTTAAATCCAGCCATAACAGAAACTTGTGTTCATCAGTTACTGAGGTGGAATGTGGATTTAATTTGACAACTTATTTGTGAGAAACTCCTTTAGGAGTGAAATAGTATTCCACCACTTCGGAATGGAGAGTTGGTTCTTTGACATGTGTTTTGCTAAGTGGCAATATTGTTTTTATTAGTGGCTATTGCAAATCAAAAGGAGCCCAGAAAAGATGCTGGCCTGTCCTCAGACTCCTGGCCAGCTATGACAGGATTTTTTTGGGGTGATGGCTGTGCAGGGACTGCAAACCCCACACTCTGTCAGAGCAGCTGGGACGCATTCCAGGGGCTGTAGGGCCTGCAGTGTCCCCACCTCTTGTTTCATTACTGAATCATGCCCCTGTTTCTCTGTTAGGTGGCAGAAGTGTTTTTCTGTCAAGGATTTGCATCAGGAGACAGACACCATGGTTTAGCTCCCATGTCTGGGGAGAGCTTTCCAGGCAGGCCAGTGAGAAAGGTATGATTAAAAACCTCATGTCCTTTATTTTTTTGTTTTATCCTGCTCTTGCTAAGGTGAGTGGGAGAATCCACTTATTTAAATGCTGCTTTCATTGACACGGCTTGCTTTCATTTTTGTCATGTTGATCTGCCCTTTCTTTTTTGGCTGGAGGCCACCCAGCTGCTGGCTGATGGACCTCCTCAGGTGCAGGATGCAGACAGCATGGGAGCTGAAAGGAGCTTCTGACAGTCCAGCAGTTCCACTGGACATCCTCGGAAAAGCTGGGAGGGGAGAGCAGGTGGAGTTTGGTCATGAGCAGAAAGCCCTGTCAAGCTTCCAGCCTTACTGAGCAGTTTGGTTTTTTTAGCTGCTTCACGGAATAAAGGAGCAGAGAGTGGCAATAACTGGCATCGCCTATGATTTGGGGCTGCACAGCCACTTGTCAGGGGGGTCTGGGGCTGCCTGCGTGTGAGGACTGTTGGCACAAAGTCTGGGAATCGAGCAGAGCTTCAGGCACGTCTCACCTTATGTAGAGTCGGAGAGCAGTCTGAGAGCTCTAACAAACCAGTCAGACTCCATTAAAAGTGGAACTATTTATGGGAGGTCGTCTATTTTCTTGTGGCTTGTGGATATTGTCTCTTGTTCACCCAGGCTCTGAGCCCTATCAGTTTGCACCTAAATATAGCTTTCCCAGGTTTTCAAATCTGCTGTTTTCCCAGAGGAATGTATGTTCCTGGCATGTAGCCCTCCTTCTCTCTTATCATATTGAAAATCATCTTGCTCACTGAGTGCTGGCAGCTTCTGGTAGATGACCATCAGCTTAAATATTGCCTACTACCAGACCCCTCCTCTCTGCCTTTACGTCAGGGGCATTGTGGTTCATTTGATCCCACCCTTTCTGATGCCCTGTCCTTCCATTTCTTCATTGCAGCCTTTGCCATGATCCTGAAATATCTTGCCAAGCAGGGAGTGATGGAAGAGGTTTGCCTTCCTGGCAGTCTGAGGCAGGTGGTGCTGGGAATCGGACGAAACAAATGCAGAAGGGCCTACTGGTATCTAGTTCTCAGATCCTAGTGGTCATGGACAATGCCTAAGCATGTGTGCCAAGGCTGTCCAGGTCAAGTGCTGGTTTTGCATATACTCTCCAACTTAGTCAAATACTGTACTTGCAGGGAAGTTTTCTCAAGAAAATCTAAAGGATTAGACTAAATAATATCTGTAAGTGATACTTTAAATACCGATTCACAGTACTTTGTTTAACTTCATAATTAGTAATTAGTATAGATACTATAAAACACATTTTTCTTGCCTTTTTTTTTTAATAGGCATTTAATATGTTCTCTTTGAAAAAAATCGAATCTGTATGATTCTGCTCTCAAACTAAGCCTCATACTTGCGTAATATTTTGAATCATTCAGAACTACATTTCTGCATTTGTTACTGCAAGTGTGCTAATGACTAATGGCTAAACTAGCTGTTGTCTCTCAAGTTCTGTTATTGTCACTTCAGGTCAGAGAGATCAAAGGTCTGGTATTTTAAGGGATTTGGCACTTTTAGATAAAAACATTTTGCATTCCATGCATGTCCAATCTCTAAAGATAAGTAGGGAGAACTACGGTAAAACCCTGATATACATTCTGACTATCCTTTCCGCAGACATAATTACCTTGCATGGTAGTTGTTTACCTTCATCCATATACATATTTTTGTTTTCTACTTGTTATAAAGCCTTCTGCATATATTTTTTGTACCAATTCTATGAATGTTTGATGCCTGCTGCTGTGAAGATTCCGTTGTTGAAACGGAGCACTTCAGTTCTTCAGGCAGAGTCTTGTCAATGATTATAGGTTTTGGGGCTTTAAACTGAAGTTATTTTAACATGCGGTAACGCTACTTGATAGTTTCTTCTGGGAATCCCACCCACTGCGTTAGCTGCAAACAGCTTTATGAAGAATGCCATTCCCATGGCTTAAAATGCTTGTAATGCTGTCCCACCCAAACTAACCTCGGTGTGAGAGTGACTTCTAATCCACCACTGAGATAAGCAGTGGAACTCTATGTTACTGTCCCTCTGATTTAAAGGTATTTCTTCCAATCCAGTTAGTATTTAACTTCTTTTTCTTTACTCTTAACAAAAAGCATATAATTATGAAAAAGACAGGTGTTCGGTCTGTTGTACAAAAGAAACACATTGCTGATTGCCTCTGGATGGGTGTTATAGAATTTTGTTAGTGCAATCAGATAAAATACAGAGTGTGAAAGGATAAGTTTTCTAAAGTGAAGGAGAAAATTGGCTTACATTAGATGAAACATTAATGGCAATTTCACTAAAATGAAATCTTCTTAGTGCTACAGTTCTTCCTAGCTGCACTGTAATTTTAAACTAGGAACCATCCTAGGAATTCATCCTAGCGTGGTAGCAAGACTGTTTTAAAAAAAGTATCAATTTCATCACCCACGTGCATGGATCACAAAATTCTGGAAGTTTCCCAAGTTATCCCATCATGATAACGCAGGATTTTTTTGTTTGGTGAGAATCTTTAGATAATTTCTTCCGTACCATTTCCCTGCCTCATTTCCATACTGCTGCTGCTAGCATTTTGTACCAGATGCTGTTCTGTCATGAAAGCAAATGCTTCTGGATTTTTTTTTGGTGCCTGAAAACTTGTCTACCTTTCCTAAGTGTATCAGTCCAATGAAATATATATCACATTTCTTCAAATCTTGCTCCTTTTCTCTCATTACTATTACGAATACCTTGATACGCTGCATGTCCCAAATATGCTATTCTTGATTTTTGTTTAAATACAGTGCTGTCTTTATGTGTTCCAGATGTGGTTCAGTGCTACCTCATTCATATGATATCTCCACCTTTTAGGGAGCCTGACTGCATTTATATTCCTATATATTTCTCTCTGTAGAAGCAGGGTCAGATAGTACTACTGCGGGTGGCTGGCCCCATTGCCTGCACATACAAAAGCAGAGAGAGAGAAGGGAGAAGGTCGGTTCCAGTTCAAATAAATAGAGGTATCCCCCTTGCTGCCTTATCAGCCCCATATGTAGTCTTCTTTTGGGTGGCTAAATAGGACTGGGTACCAGTGCGTATGTTACTAAATCCTTTTCCTGTGTCTGAAAAAAATATGCAAAAACAAGAGCAGTTTGAAGATGCCATCAGTGTTTTTGTTGCCTGGATCCATTCAGCCATCTGCTTTGGGCTCTTGTTTTAATCTTACTTCTTCCATGGTGCAGTTTTAGGCTTGAGTAGGTATATTGGTGGCCAAAAGGGATGGTGCTTTTACTTTCTTTGCTCTTGGCATCACTCTCCCACGGCTCCCCTTAGTGCTGAGCATTCTGCTGTGGAGTCAGCTGAACAGCAGTGCTGGAGGAGCAGGCCCAGTAGGAGCATGCAAGTGAGAAGGCAGAGTGTCTGTTGAGCTGGCAGCTGCCTTCTGGCTCAGCCCAGTCCCAGGAACTCCCTGGTTTGGTACCCGCTTCTTGGTACAACCTGCAAGTTGTTTTGTCTTTGGCTCTACAAATCCTAAATAATTTTGCTGTTCAGGAACAAAGTGGATCACAAAGGCTGTACAAGGAAGATAAATATCTGAAGATAAATTATGCACAGTCAAAGGAGCTGCGGCTCTGAAGTTAATTTCCGGGGAAGATTAAACAAGTCGGAAAGCATCATTTTGAGGATTCATTGCAACATCCATTCTTTGACAAAATTCTTCCCCTAGAGCCCCCTGGCAATCTGCAGACCTCTCCAGACTAAACCTAAGGTGCTTCCTGTAAATAAAGAAGGGTCAAGCTCTGGAGGCAATCTGGACCTCTGTGAAAAGCCTCTTTGTGCCTGCCCACGAGGGCTGGAAACTTCGGCAGCAGAACTACAGATGCCATCAGGAACAACTATTCCAGCTGTTTTTTCTCTCTGTTGGGAGAGCAAGCGGCTGGCTCTGCTGGTGGCTGTGAGACCCTGTACCCTGCATCTGAGGGAGAATGACAAAGTTGCTAGGGCGTCTTGCAAATGTAAAGCCTTACGTGGTGTTTGGAGCCTGTTCTCCCTAATTGCTTTCTGCCTCTTCTGGTGCAGGAAGGTGGATGGTTTCCAGCTGAAAGAGTTAGTGGAAAAATTCTGCTAAGGAAGGAAAAGTAGAGGCTTAACCCTGGTAAAGGCTCTAGTGACGGGCTGGGGTGAAACCTAGTAAGGCCAGGGCACAAGCTTGTGCTATCCAGCTGTGCCTGTTGTCTGTGTGGGATGCAGAGAGACTTCTGCTGCCGTCAGACCAGGGGGTGTTGAATCAAGGATCCTCACTGCTTTTCCCGGTTTGTTCCTGTCTCACTGTACCAAGGGAAGCTCATGGAAAAATCAGGGCTCACCACTGAAACCAAATGAGCATGGTTAGTGTTTGGAGAGGAGGCCCTGTAAAGAGAATGCAGAGAGCATCTGAATCACTTCACCACCCACAAAAATACTCCACAAATGAAATTGTGTTGTTTAGTTATAAATTTCATGCTGGAATGGTGTGATCCTGAATGTGTATAGGAGAGAGCACCTAAAAATTAGTATTACATTAGTTATTAGTGACAGCTTTGGCTGAATTTGAAAGTGTATCCTCAAGGTGGAGAGCAATCCTCAGATTAACAGGGTTTCTGGATCAGCCCTAGGACTTGTAGGCTTCTTCAGGCATTGTTGAAAAGGTTTTGTTTTCTTTCATTTTTCATATTTGAATTTGGTAATGTTTCTTTCCTGTTGCTAGTGTTACCGTGCCTCTGTTTATTGGTTGCTATTCCTAAAAACAAATCCAGGCTTAGGCTTTTGTGGGAAAAATAGATGTGGAGTAGGGAAAGAGAGGAAGGCCCTTTGGAAGACATGTGGCATGTGATAATGTTACAAATGAGGCCAACAGCTATTTTAAAAAGAGCTATTCAAAGGGTTTATTTCTGGCAGAAATGGAGGAGTCCGAAGAAGCCCTTACCCGCTTTGTTCTAAGGCTCAGGATGCTCTGCATATTGTGTTTGTCCCTCTGCCACAAGCTTTATCTTCTGCGGATGTCAGCGGAGGGTTTCATAACACGCTTCTGGCTTCACTCTCTTGCTCTGAGATCTCACTCTGGGTGTAGCTTTGCACTTTGCCTCTTTTATAAATAAACCAACAATTTTCACAAGTAAATCATCTATTATTTGAGACAGGCAGAATATTTTAATGGCATTGAAGTTAAGAATTGTGATCTTTAAATGTTTGGGTTTCATTTTTGACCTACTGTAGTTACAATGTATGTGCAAGGAGGTATAAAGAAGATACAGGACAAAAAGGTTGCCTGACCTGCAGTTGTAGAAGCAACATGCATCCTCAGCAGTATTATTCATGACTGCTGGTGTAACTGTAGGATGGAGGAGTCACATTCTTTGGCAGCTGAGGTCCTGGGCACTGCTGAAACACAGGACTGAAACGACCCAAAGCACAAGGAGGCAGTGAAATGTTGGGACATGATGAGATGCTGTGTGCCAGAGCTTGCCCAGGTTTCTAGCTGTATCAGCTGGTCACCTCAGAGCTGTTCCTGCTCCCTGCAGATCTAGCCACAAACACAGCTAGAAGCAGTCTCACTTGCAGAACATCTACCTCAGTATTTGTCAGTATGGTGGGCTGTGGAGATCTCATAACATACCTCTCAGGGCCTACTGTTTTAATAGTTCTTCCTGTGTTGTATTAAGAACCACATAATGGAAGCTTCGCTGATCCTTTTTGGCAAAGACGACTCCTTTGGGAGGGGATCTGGGAGACATCCAAGGGTTTGCTCTTTTTTTGGAGTGGTACCTCCAGGAGCAGCCACGTATCTCATTCCACACTCAAAATAGCGAAGATCTTTCCATGGAAAAGTAAATTCTCCCAGTTCCCGAAGAAACAGCTACTACTGAATAGTACCGTGTGGCCTTCAGTACCACACATATGGCAGGGAGCATAAATGGGATGGATTAAACAGGAGTAAAAGAATCTGCCCTGGCAAGTCCCTCCAGCTTGGCTGAGAGCAGGTTGAGATGCAAAGTCAGGTGTGTTGAGGGGGACAGAAACACCCAGAGGTCATAAGGGTGCCTGGTGGTGTAGGGTCCCTGGCTCAAATGGGATGTGTATGTACTTGTTGAATCTCGCCCAGAGAGTCCAAGCAACAGGTCTTGGTGAGTTTAATACACGCAAACACTTTAAACAGAGCAATGAATGGAGTGGGGCGGAGGGTGAGTCTGCAGGGGTCTTTGCCGGGAAAGAAAGGGTCCTGCTGGGTCTTTGCTCTTGTATTTAGTAATTTCAGCAAAACTTTCCCATGAGTATTTGCATCCCTGGCACGTTGTGTACTCGCTGAAACCAGTTTTCTACCGCACTCCCCTTCATATCGCTTGTCAGGACCGTTTTTGGTCTGATGCTGACAAAACGTTGCCAGCTGGTGATTGCTACTTCAGGGCAAGGACAGATTATTTCATATTTCATAACGAATGTTTCACAGGATTTGCTAAAATTAAGTTTTGTTCCCAGCTTTCCCAATCATACAATTTGTTTTACTGTTGTCTTTTTTCACGTTCACAGCGTCATATTGCAGACTAGATTCAGTTTAAACTCTCAATTTGCCAGAGCTTGGATATATTTGTATTTTAAATATTTGTTGGTCCTTTTAACAGAAGCTACGGCATTTGCCAGATCATATTCATAGAGTTTTAAAACATACCCGGGCCAGACACAAGCTCTTCAAGCAAGGGACTTTGTTGCTCTGTGTTTACATACTGTTGAGCCCAAAGGCACCTGATCCTGTCTGCATGAGCCCTTTGGTACTTCTGTGCTATAAATAATACCATCATCCTGTACCTGGTAAATGTTTTTAAGATGAGGCCGTAAGTGCTTGAAGCATAAGTAGTTGGTATTATGTTACACTATAATGGCAGAGTATAGTAGATGCTCTTCAGAAGATTCTTGCTCTCACGTTGTTGGAAACGTCTCTGGAAATGACAGTAAGGCTTTATTTTCTGAAATGCAAAGTCCATGTACAAGTTCTTTCCCAGCAAGGACAGATTCCAGCATTGCTGCCTCTTCAAATGCTCAGCCTCTGCAAGTCACCTCCAGTCATATACATTAGTGATGTATTGAGGGGTTTTGTTACTCACTCATTTTCTTCTGACAGAAGCTCCAAAAAAGGCTTTTTCAGAGTAGGAAAATGGTTTCAATCATCTTTTCATTCAGTTTTGTGGTCTCTTTCTTCATTTCAGTGATTAAGGACTTGGCAGGGCTGGACTTCTTTTTTGGTTTAGAAGATAGCTTTGGTTTGGAACATCCCAAAATAAATGATGTCCAAAAGTTTCCTCTTTGTCTGCTGTGATTTCAAAGCAATTTTCGTGGCTCAGCTCAGGACTGCCTAATAGAAGAAAATGGAGCAATAATTACTGCCTGCAGAGCTTCTAGCACAGCAGTTATTTAACTAGCTGCAAAATACTTTAAGGAACCAGCAATGTCTCAGAAAATTTCTTGTTCCCTGAGGGACTGTGTACTTTGAGCCAAACATTTTCCTTGAACTGGGCATGTCATGCCCATGGCAGTCGGGTGGCAGCCCCAGCGTGCCAGGTGTGGGAAGAGGAAGGGCACCGTTTGCAGTCCTGCCTGCCCAAGGTGTGAAGCTCAGCCCCACCAGTGCTGCCTGGCCTGTTGGGTGTCGTGGCTTCCCCATCACTTCTGGAAAGTCTTATCCATGCCCTCTTCCCTTCAAACACTCCCAGAAACGTAACTCCGAGCACTCATCCCTCTGGCAAACCCGCAACGCTCACTGTGTTCAGACCTCAGTCTTGGCCCCAGCTGCATGAAGCAGACAGAAGGCTGCCCTAATGAGGCAGCCAAGATTTCATGCTCATGCAGGGGAATTTTTTGCAAGAAGCACAGCCAGCACATTGCCAGCCAGCCAGGAGCAGGATGGCTGGGCAAGCAGCTGATCTCTGCCTCATGTCTCACTGAGGGCAGCCTGGTTGGTGCCCGCCCCAGGAAGACCTCAGAAGGGAGATGAGAAGCTTCAATCAAGAGGATTTAAACTATTATCTGAAATAGCTTTGACTGTACCTTGCAATAACCGACCTCACTGAAGCCAAATTTGCATCAAATGTGCCTGAAATAGTGAAGTGGTGCAGGGTGAGATTACCTGGGCAGCACAGAGATCTACAAATGGGTTTTGTCAGGTGCTACAGCTTGCAGAGCATCTCCTTCTGTTTCACTGGTGTAGCCACAGCAAAATAAACTCATAATAGATGTCTTTGGTGGATATAGATCTTCAGTTATATAATTTATTCTGTTGACTAAAAAGGGCTACTCATTTGCTCAGAATTAAAAATTTATATATGCGTTTGTAAAGCTCAGATCTAATGTTATCATGGTGACTTTATTTATTTTAGTTAAAAGCCAAACTCCTTGTCATTTCCCGGAAAAAAAAAAACCACTTAGTGGTAGTAATTAAAAGTTATTCAGGCTTTCAGCACATTAACAAAATTCTACGTGTTTTAGAAAGAGGAGGCTAATGGTAGCCTTGTAAGCCCATATGGAGTTAACTTGGAGTTGGGCTTCCTAGAACGTCTGAGGGCATGCTCGCAGTGACAAAACCTGGTCAAGCCTTCTCCTAGACACAGGCTGCTTGTCTGTGGTCAGGAAGCCAAATGTGTGAGGGTTTGCTGAGGGTGGTGAGAGCGCTGCCACGCAGCTTCTGGCCTGCAGCTGTCTTGCCGCTGGAGGAATCGATGCCAAAGTGTTCTGGGCCTGGCTCTTGCCCCAGTCTTGGTAACCACCTATGTCCTTGTGTGATTCAGGGAGCCTGATGAGTCTACCCTATGAGGGAGTTTAATGGGATGGAAAGTGTTTGGTAGATGGGAATGTGGGAGATGCCATCCATAGCACAGGTTTTTGCTGGGGCTTTTGGTGCCGTTATCCCAGTAAAGATGTTAATGAATGGTGTTTTCCAGCAGAGAGAGATTTTATTTACACTTAAGCAATCTCGCATGTAATATTTTCAATTCTGCTTCTTGTCAGGGAAGTTCTTAAGGGGTCAAGTAAAAAGCATCCTCATTCATCATTTAAGAGGAGATAGCAAAGAAATGGTGATACGCATCTAATAATTTGATCCAAAATAAGGCAAACGCATGTAAAAAATAATGATAATTTATGAAAAATTTGTTTCATTCCTCTTTTGTTTTTAAGGTGGCTTGTATTCATTCCAATTGGGAGGATTCACATGTAGTAAGGAATTGCTTCTTAACTTTGGTAAGAATAAGCTGCATATTCTCCCACTGCCTACCCCTAAAATAATAATTGACAGAAACCCACCCTTTCTGTGCTTTCCACCAGTAACTATTTTTGCAGGATGGTGAGTGCTTTCATTTTTAAAGTGTTTCCAAATGGCCTTTGTCCATCTATCATACTATTTCATTCAATAAATACTGCCCCTATGATGGAATATGTTATTTTTCCCTACTGCAAAGAGTGAACCAAGTTACTAGAATTAGGCAAGTCACCCGAGTTTCTATGTTGTGTTAACACAGGAACCCTGGTTCCTATTCTAAACCCTAACTCAGAAACTTGCTGAAAATGCTATAGTACACATGTATGAGCATTAGGAATTTTTACGTCTGGGCACTAAGCAAACCTGTGCCAGTATTAGTATAGGCTATTCAAATGAGAATAGAAGGGCCTGAAAAAAAAATAGCCAGGAGCAAAACAAGTAAACAGAAAGGCTAAATAAATAAACAGAAAACAACTTGTGTTAGGAGTGACTTTGGCTAATAATTCATACCTGCCCTTGCGAAGGATTGCCTCATGGTGGTGGCCAAAGGTTCCTGTCTCACACAGGCATTTTTGTTGTTGATGGTTTTCTTTTTTCCAATCCTCTGCTGCAGTTAAGAGAGTTATGTTGGGAGGGTAAATTGATTACTATAATTGTTCATTAATGCAGTCTTATTTAATGTACTTTTAGAGGTTATATTCTTCAGAATGATGATAAATTATGGTAGCTTCAATTAATGTCACTGCAGTTAAAGGGATGTCAGCATTTCTATTAATACAGTGCAATTTTCTGGGGTTTTGTAAGGAAGCTATAAAAAAATGCTGAAACTTAAGATACAAGTTTCCAATGTATTTTATCCGCACAATATTCCCTTGAATCTGATCTGATCGATAGATGTATCCAATCTAATGAGATAAAAATAGAGTGGAGAGAATCTACTGAAGATACAGATCCCAATTTGTAGAAATGGAAGTATGCTGAGGGAAACATGCTGCTTTCTGTTGAGGTTAAACAGAAAGAGGACACAGAATGGTGGTGGAGAGTCAGGTGGGGTCAGTCGGGTGTTTTGCTGGGGTGGCATCCTGCACCTGGGTCTTCTGTACTGACCACAATTGCCTTCTGCCCTCTGCCTCTGTCTATCCCTCTTCCTTTCTATACCTGCTGCCCCCTGATGTGTGGTTAACTCTGTGTGGCAAAACAGGCTTGAATTTATTGAGAACACTCCCCATCCCTGGAAGTGTTCAGGGCCAGGCTGGATGGGGCTTTGAGCAACCTGGTGTCTGGGCCCATGGCAGGGGCCTTGGAACTCAATGATTTTTGATGTCCCTTCTGACCCAAACCATTCTATGATTCTAAGATACATTACAGTGCCTACCACAAACTTGGAGGAGTTTGGAAGGAACTTACACACAAAGGCGTCTGAGTTTGGAATAAAAATACAATCCAATGTTAAAATCAGATCTCAAATGGAGCAGTTGAAGGCAGAAAATGCTCTCCTACCTTTGAAGATTCTGCTGGTGCTCACTTTGAATATTCTAGTATCAGATAATGAGTTGAACAACAAAGATAACTCTAAACCACTTAGATTACGGCAAACAAAAGGAAAAGGAATGAGCCAACTATGTCTGTCTGGTGTACTAAAGACTTTCAAAGGTACTGGCAAAGGAGTTGTAGATAAAAGTTATCCAAACTTTTAGAAAGACTTGGGTTTTTTTCTCACAAGAGGAACATGCAAGGAGAGAATGTTTATTTAACATGTCTTTTTATATATTTTTCTCCTCGGATAAGAGATAACGAAAATAGCAAGGGACTTCTACTAACTGGTTAGTGCAGCATGTCGGCACTGAAGCACTGAGAAGCTGTTATTTGAATTCAGGTGCAAGTCCTGCAGGAAAAAAAAAAATAGTCTGCTGAGTAACAGCCTGCCCAATCTGTTAAGTGAGAGTGACAGCACGGTGGGGTATGCAGAAAGGGACAATAAAGTTACCCTACTTATAAAGCAATCCATTTGGTATCTCATGTCTTTCTGAATATGGAATGGTTTTCTGAAATCATGACAAAACAGTGATGAATGGGCACACGCATTATTATAGCTGTCAATCTCAAGGTAAGGAGATACATGAAATTCCAAGGTATATCTTACTCCTATCAATTATGAGAGCATTCTAAAAATAGAAATGCTAAGAACAAAGAAAAGGCAAGGAAGCAAGGTAAGATGAGCTCAGAGCCTCACAACGGCATTGTTTTCTTGCACTAAGGAATAAGGTATTTATTTACTTTGGTCATAGTTCAAGGGTTCTACATCTTCTCAGCCCATTTCTGTACAGTTCCTTTTTCTGTATTCCCCTTGTCTTTCTTTCCTTAACATTATCTAAGGAATTCATGGGCTTTTCCTTTATTTTCCTAATTTATTCTTTGTGATACAGAAAGGTAACTGTGCCGTGCAATCCACATGATATTAATGGTCTGCAGCAACCAAGATATTTGTAGATAAATGGAGGTTTTAGAAAGACAACTGCGTGGAGACTTTATTATTTGACATAAAAATTGTGCTAGTTCTTATTTTCCGATTCTGCCAGTCACTGGAATACAAAGTTAGAGACCTACATCATACACGTGTACAGAATATTAAAGATTAGGGTGTTTTGGTTTTTGTTTTGTTTGGGGTTTTTTTTGTTGTTGTTTGTTTGGTTGGTTTTTTTTCCCCCTGATGGACTTGTGCCTAAAGACCCAGATCTAAAAATTACAGCCCTTGCATTGAAAAACCTACAGTCTGAATAACCAGCTTGGAAAACTCAGGCTTTGATCAGCGGCTGAGTGAAGACAGCTCTGGAGAGAGGCATGTTTGAAACACACCAGAAAAAAAATTCTCCTGCTTCCCTGAGGTAGTCTGCAGTCTCCTTATTCTATTACCCTTCTGCTGGAACTCCGCAGTTCAAAGGAGATAATGATGCTACTTCTGTCTAAAACAGAAAAGAAAAATAAAAAGAGGAAAAAAGGGAATGCTATCAAGTTAAACTGAAATGTATTTTTGAGAAATAATTTGTAGGTGCTTTCTGAGCAAGATTATTAAAATCAGGACCTTGGGTTTACACAGGAAGATGTGAAATAGGATATACCAGCTCTCTGCTCCCGCTTATCAGCTTGACTGCAGCTTTTAGCGATCAAAGTTATTGCTACCTGATAGCGGTCTTGGGTAACTTCTGTGAAATGACTAATCCCCTGCAGCGCAGCCTACGAAAGAAAGGCCTTTCTGCCACTTAGCATTTCCTTGCATTAGGCAAGGCAACGCGGCGCTTTGGGGGATGCTGGGCCCTGCACTGCTGCGAGGTATCCAGCAGTGAGAAATGACTCTTCAGCAGGCCTTGTCCTGTTTGTGGAAAACCTGTATGAAAAGCAGCTGGGTTATGTCTGGATTCTGGGCTTCCAGTGTTCGGGTGCTTTTTCATCACTGGGCGTGGAAAACCCAACACGCAGGGAGATTGCACAGGATCGGGCGGAGAAGCCATATGTTCAGTTGGAGAGCAGCAAGGCAGAAGGCAAGGAACAAGTGGTGCTCCTCTAACCACTGCTGATGTGTTCATGGCACAGATTTATCCATATAATGTAAACAGATAGGCATAAACACAGACTGTACCTTCCCAACAAAACCTCAGCACTGCCCTGCAGTAACACACTGGCGGGTACCAGTATCGGTGCTTTTGTGGCGTTTGTCATCCATGATCTACAGTTCTTGACAGATTCACAACTTCAGTCATCTTTAGACAGCTTATTAGTATCTCTTTACAAGTAAGAACCATTAATGACTCTGTGCAGAGGTTTGGATTAAGCAGATCAAGGATGAATTAACTAATTTGCACCGAATACCCCAGGAAATCTGTTGCATCATCAGACCCAGGCATTTGGATCTTCAGGGCTTCTTCAAAGTGCAAAAATATGTTGCACAATCTGCGAGGCCCTGCCTCCTGGGATGCAGAATGGTAAGTCCCAGTCTCGGTTACACACGTACTGCACAGATCAAAGGTTGAGGAAAAAAATGTTAAATGCAGTTAGAATTATGGTAATAATAATTTAGAGGTAGCTTGTTTTGTTTCTTTGAGGCATCTCTTTCATCCTTGGGGGAAATAGTAAAAATATGGGTAAATATCAAAGTCAGCTTAGGCTAAAATACACATAATCATTGTTTATTATTGTAGTGCCTAGTAACCTCACGAGATGTACACTGGTAAGAAAAAAGGCTTTTGAAGACAGATCTTCCTCATTTCATTGCTACCAATTTCTGTTCACCTGGAGATACAGAATGAATGTGTTACCAAGCCTCTTTTCTTCTAGCTGATAAATACTTCAGCTTCTTCTCTGCAGACTGCTGGTCGCTATCTGGTTTTGTCGTTATGGCAGTGAAGTACTCAATGCTGGGAACTCATCTAACTTTGAAAACCTTTTGGGCCGGAGGGCTCAGCCCTGGCGGGTAACCCTGAGGAATTACTCTCGCTACGGCGGCCCTCTCTCCCGTATCTCTGAAACTCCAGGCTAATGCTGACCGGGATAAATCAGGAGCACGTGTTCAGCAGCCTTGCAGCACAGGTGAGTAAAGATTTACCTGCCTGAGCAAATAGGCCTATGCTCGCTCTCAAATCGCGTGTGCGGCAATAAATGAATTAGCACGAGCTAAATATTTTACTAACATACGTGTCTGCTCGTACATAAAATAAAATAAAATACATGATTGCAGGCACGCAGCGTCCAGCACATCCTTATGGACCCTCGTCCTGTGCTTTTCCCGCCCAGCTGAAAACCACCCGCGACTTTCGGCTGCCAACCCAACCCTGAGCCGACCCCCGGCCAAACCGGCAGNTGCCGAGCCTGGAAACCTCCTCGACGCCCCTGGGGAAGGCCTCGGGGGACCGGGCCGGAGGGGGGTGGGCAGAGCGGGGGCGAGGCAGCCCCGAACCGTCGGGGGGCGTCACCGGGACTCGTCCTG
>VZRU01018546.1:25695-49340 GCA_013398155.1 Pedionomus torquatus
GAGGAGTGGGGCTCCCGCGCTTTGGCACCGGTCTCGGGCAGGGATGCCCCGTTTGGTGGCAGCTGGGTGAGGGGTGGTGACCCAGGCTGCGTCCTGCCCCTCTGGGGTGCGCGGGTGGGCGTGGGGCACCTCGTCGCCGGAGGGTGGCTGAAGCTTTGCTTCTGTGGCTAAGGGTTAAGCTGGCCAGCAATACTCCTTTGTGCCATCTCACTTTTTAAACCCCATAAAGTGGCCCTCCGCTAGGGTGCGGTGGGTGGGTGGCCACCTCGTCACGCGTGGCAGTGGCCAGCAAAGCCCCGTTCCCGGCCTGCGCCTCCCCGCACAGGGTCACGCCTGGTGCAGCCTGTGGAGTTGGTGCCTTTCTGCTCCTGGTCCTGCCCCGTAGGTGCTGGTGCTGAGCTGGCTGGGACCTTCCATGGGAAGTCTCTCCCGACGGATTTAGGCGGCTCCCGTGGCGTTCCCCAGGCTGTGAGCATGGCCCGCGTCTCTGACCAGGAGGAAGGACCTGGCGGGGGACACAGCGAGTTCAGCGACATCATTAAGTCCAGATCAGGTAAGTCCTTGAGAGAAATGCCATTTCCCCACTCTTTTTCCTCTAAACGCAGCTACAGATATCAGCTTGCGTTTTTAAACAGTGTGTTTTTCCCAACTTTTTTGGGGCTGTCTGTTGGTAGTGCAGCGAGTCACTGAGGCTGTTCAAGCAGCTGTCCTACAATTAAGTAATAGTAATTGCAGATCTCTGAGGGTTTTTTGACAGTGTTAGTCAAGTCTGTTTGTTTGGGATCCACCTCCTGCGTTATAATTACCTCTGCTTTTGTAAATAACTATGTGCTTAAAGTGCTCTTATGCAACCTAACATTGGCAGCTTTTGTGTTTATTCTCAGACGCTGAAAATGGCAACTGTGGCCGCAATACTGCACCTCCGAAAAGTGCATCGCGGTAGTACTCATGCAGTAAACTAATGCGCTTCCTCCTTAATCTAAAACAGTTGTCTAAGGCCACTCACTCAGGCATTTCCTCTAGCAAAACGTTCATGTAACCGATCTGGAGGTTATTGGAAAAACATGGGGATTTCTTTGGTGGTTGTATGTTTGAGTCTTCTGAGACTGTGCTGGCTGCTGGGGTGGGTCAGGAGGTGTACCCTCTCCCTACCAGGTACCCTCTCCTTAGCAGGATGAGAGGCTTTGGAGGGGCAGAAGTGAGTTGTTTCTACCTTATTAGAAATTTATGCTACATCCAGAAACTGGATGCTCACTTATTTAGCATCAAAGTCTCTCTTTTATCTCTTAAACGTGAAATGCTTTTCATGTCAAAGGATTTTCCTTCAGTATCTGAAACTTACTAGTGTGGGGTGGGGTGTGTGTGTGTATGGGTTTTTTGTTTNAGCCCTTTGGGTGGAGGTGGTTTGATATGTCAGGTGATTATAGGATGGGGTTTTGAATCTGGATCCCACTGAAGTTTGAATAGTTTGTTTCTTTGACCTCCTCTTTCTGAGAAACACTACCTTTGTGTTCCAGAAGTTCTTCTTCACTTCTGGAAGTGCAGTTTATGAAACAGAAATGCTTGTGGTTTTCCATCTTGAATTCTGTAGGGCTGGTTTACATTTTCTGCTGTTATTTTGAAACCTCTGGACATAAATTCATTTGATTATAAGTGTGCAGTCAGCACCTCTAAGGGATTTGAGTTTGGGGATGGCTTACAAGTTTGTATGCATATATGTACGCGTGTGTACAGTTTTATAGAATGACTGAGGAAACACGGCTGTATTTGAGGTTTTCCTTGGATGAACAAATTGTACAGTGAGTTCTGTTGTTTTGGTTAAGGCGGACAATTGTAAATCTCTTACTACAACCACTTCAGTTTTCTTCTCTGTTAATGAGAAAGTGATGTATATTCTAATAGTCACTAGGCTAAAAGATTTGTGTGTTACATTAAAAATAGTGAATGAAGATTGATCTTAAATAATTCATCTTTTCTAAATAATACACCAGTTTGGATCTGGATGTGTGATTTCTTCAAGTGAATTACTGTCATGCATAGCTCAGATCTGAACCATTCCCTGTAAGTAAACCTGTGGGAGGCACTTCCTAATGAAAGGGCTGAAGTTTCCTGAAGTACAGATGGCAACAAATGAAAGGATAGTTGTCAGGATTGTGGGGGGACAAACGTATTATAAGCTATGCTTCCATTTTTCCTAGATATCTGGAAAAGAGAATGCTAATTTGATACTTAGCAAAAAACAACTCGGTTCTCCTTTCTGAGAGGCTTTCTCCAGCACGGGACGGTTTTTAGAGTATAAGTGACTGGAGTACAGTGGAGGGGTTACCTTGCAATAACTTGCTAATATTTAGCATAGCTAATGGTCTGATTGGGTTTTCAGGCTACAAAGAGCAGAATCAGACAAGGCTTAGGATCTCCACTTTCCTTTATCATAGAAAATGGGCTGATGTTCTGTTTCTTGCTACACAGCAAATTCATCACCTACGCTGCAGCAAATCTCTAAAACTGGTTAGAGAGCATGTGCAAATATGCATTTAATTTTTTCACCCTTTGTAAATAAAATACAAAGCCTGCTTCCAGTGGCTGAAAATCTTTAAATTATTTAACACATCATAGTATTGCTAAATGCATATTATTTCTACGCATTTTTTAGAATAAGAACTCTAAACCCAGTTTATTCTTGTAAATAGGAGAGAGATGTGTATAATGTCCTGTGTAGAGATCACTTTGTGCTCTCTGCGCTCTCCTGGGACAATTGTTTAACTGTGTTTTTAAACATGTTGTTCTTCATCTTTTTTGGAATGGATCACCAAGCTGTCAGGATATTGTGGTTATTTAAAAAGGTTAGTCTTCTAAAAGTGGTGGTTAAGATAAATGGCTAAATCTGATATTTTGTTATAACTTGGGGAAAAAAACATTTTTCGGAACGCAAGAATATTTGGGAGGTCAGCCCTGAACAGAGAGAGGTACTGGTAAAAACGTTTCTAAATATTTGGATACAGATGTAAACTTCAGTCTTTAGAAGCTTGTCAAACTGAGTATATTGTGTTTTTTTGTAGTTGTTACTGCTCTAGTTATCTCACTTTGGAAAAGTGGGAAGCAGCTAGAAAGCCATAAAGATGCTATTGCTAATACAGTGATTGCTTATTGGAAACAAGCTTTAATCTAAAGTTACTCTTACGATACTGTAATAAGTCACATAAAGCTTTACTGCTGCTCACAGCTGCGTAGTGCCTATCTATGCCTGCTTTGATGAGAGGAACGAGCTATGTAATTTTTCTTTTCTTAATGATTTTTAATTAGGAAACTACCATAAGAAGATTATAAGAGAACAATCAAAACACATTAATGGCAGATTGGGTTTGCATTTGCCGCTTGTCAGCCAAAAAAAAAAAAAAAAAGTGTGTGTCACAGAATTTCACAGATGGGAAAAGTAATTTTGTAAGTATCTAATTTATCCTTTGGGGCTTCAGACTGAGAGGATGAAGGATAAAACATTTGAATGGTGATCCCTGTATGCTATTGGTTATGCTGACAGTACTTCTTCCTTCACTGGTCAGCAAGAAAACTTTCTATGAACATGCTATATGCTGTAACTGTTGTAAGTGATAAATGTTTGATTATCCAGAGCAAAACAGTTATTTTCTCCAGTAGTCTCACTTTTGTGACTTATGATACTAATAAAAGAAAGTGTGACTTCTTTCTCCTGTTCAATTAACACTTACTGTTTTCTGGTTTGTATGCTGCTCTTCTTTGACTAGATAGTTTGTTAGGACTGCTCTACATGTAGCTACAAGTTATTTTTGAAGATGCAGCTTCTGCACTTAGAATAGAATATGCTGTGACCAAAGATGCCTTTAAAAATAACTGTTGGCTATGGTAATTATAAGGGAGGTGACCTCATCTTCACAGAAGAACCAAGTGTCTTTTTGCCTCCCTTCCTCCTTTACCAGTGGTGGATGCTGATGGCTCTGATGGCAGGGGGGTAGGATACTCGTTTCTGATGGTTACGTTGGGTTTGTGTGTTTATAATAAACATTTATTTAGCATTATTAGCCCATGTATCTATAGGACTGCTTGCTATGGAAAAGCAGTTTTCCCTGTTTGCTTCCCCATAGTATGAAGTAATGTGTATGGAGCTGATCAGTATCTTTGAAAGGCATCTTGTGCAGATAGGTGAGCTTTTCTCTTTGCAGTAGCTTTCAGGAAGGAATGCTGTGGGCTGATTGCCTTGCAGTGGTGAAAACAGCGTTGTCATCACCGGGCTTGAAGAACAGATGAGTCTTTGCTATGATTAATTATGGAAAAAAGACAAACTCACTTAAAATCTGTCATGGTAGCTTGGAATGGTAATATATAATTAAACAGTAAGACGTGACAGGAAAAACATTTCTGAAAGATTACTGTATGCCTCTGGTGCATTTTAAGGTATGAGTTCCTGTCTAAATTGAGGGGAACTTAATTCTCCTCATCTACCTTTCATTTTTAATTACATTAAATATATTCAGCTGAAAGACTGCTTTGAGAAATTGTAACTTATTTTTGGAGTTCTTGAGCAAGGCTCATTCTGAGAACTGCTACTGTTGTCTGTCTGTCCCCATGAAGCAACACTTACTTGGCCAGCAGCCCCCTTGCTCCAGGATCTCCCTGCCCTGTGGCACCACGTGTTGCCTTTGGAACCAGTTCCTTCGGTCGTGCCTCTTGCTGCCAGATCGCTACAGGCCAAACTACAGGCTGCTTCTCGTTTATCATTTGGGCTCCGCTGGTGTGAAATGGCCAGGAGTTGTTATGGTTGCAGGCAGACCCTCGGGGTTCGTCCAGCGGGTATGGAGTTGGCGTAGCTGGTTTTGTACTGTGTGAACTCTTCAGGAACGCTTGTGCAGGGCGCCTTCCGACAAGGTGTTAAAGCCAAGTGACAAACTTGCTGCTCCTTATTTCTAGCCACTTAAATGGCTGTCTTTTTCAAAATTAAACCTTTAGCTTGCTGTAACCTGTCTCCATTCCGCAGTTTGTATCGCCTCCTCTTCTTGGGCTGTCTGCTGGGGACAGATTGGATGCTGCAGTGAAGACAGTTCTAGGGTATTGCGTAGTGTTTATGAAATGGCAAATCTATAAGTAACAGGCTGGTTTCCTCTAGTCTCTTGATTGGTAGGTGAGGGGATAACATATGCTGCTCTGTGTGTTTGAAGCACGACTTTGCCTTGGAATAGAAATTGAGGCTCCTCAGGGAGGGGAAAAAAAAAAACCAACCCAAACCGTAAAAGCAGCCCATTGATTTGTGTGTGCTCTGTCAGGAAATGAAGACATAAGCCTGGGCAAGAACTGTGTGAGGCACCGTGTGGTAAGTGTTTCTAAAGAGGTCTACAAGTTGGGAGGAGAAAAGGCAGCTGCTGGTGGTGTGGGACCCCCTCACTGAGGAAGATCCCATGGAGAAAAGGTGCCTAGGTGAGGGGCAGACTGCGAGCTCTGCCTCCCCTAGCTCTCTCTGAGGGTCCCTTCCCTTCTCCCCTCAGGACTGGGGGAAGAAGGAAGACTTTCGTACGTTAATCATGAAAATATTTTAATGTGCCAAGAAATTCTCCAAATTCACAGTAATTGGCAGCTCGGCAAAGAGTTAGCTGTGCTGTGTTAACACCTCTTGGTAACTGCTCCTAGCTTTGCTCCTCACCTTGACTATTTCTCCTAGAAGCCTCACTTGTCCATGGTGTGTGTGTTGGGATTGACTCTTGTGAGAGTGGTATTATTAACATCATGCAAGTAAGTAGTGAGGTGGACTAAAACAGGTAACTGGTATAGATGTGGATGGGCCAAGGGGAAGAGCGTGTGGACTTGAGCTGAACTTGTGTTGTTTCAGGCCAGTAGAGCTGCTCTGCTGCCAGATAGCACTGTGGATTGCTGTGCTCAGGGCCTGCATGATCTAATTTTCATGTGTTGTACCTTAACCCTCCTTCAAAAGAAAATGCACAATTAGAAGAGTGCAGCTGTTTTCACCCATCCCAGGAGCTGAGATGCTCCTAGCATGAAGCTGGGGAGAACATTTATTTGGATGCCTTAATAACAGCCTGAAGAACGAATAACAGGGTTTAAACATCGTGATCTGGGAGGGAGGAGCTGCATTGTCTGACTTTTTATTGTGTTGATGAAAGAATAAGTTTTAGTGCTCCGTACTTTGTCAGAAGTCTGTTTTATGTCTCCATCCCCTCCCCCAGTGTGTTTCTAGAACAAAACAGGGAAGCAAGCTAAGCCGTAATTTCAGAAAGTGACAGTATAGCCTCAGAAGAAAGCTGGGAGTTTTAAAGGTAGCAACAAAAATAACAGGCTAAGGAAATAGAAGAGCCCTCTGGCATCTGTGGGTTTGACAGTAGACAATGATATTACTCTGTTGCAAGCTGTAGTTTTGGGAATGAGGCAAGAAACTACTGACTTGTAAATATACACAGCTGCAAAGTCAGCGAAACATCTGCAATCAGGAAGGAGGAGTCAGAAACGGCCATTTATTTGTTTATTAGGATATGAAGTCTTTAGGCCTCCTCTAGAGAAGATCCAAATCACCTGATACTGCCCTTGGAGAGAATAAAAAGAAAATCTTACTTTAATGGACCCAAGTTTGCTCAGCCCTGAGTGAAACCAAAAAAGAAGACAAAAATGCAAACACAGTTATCTCTTGTAGCCACTTACCAGTGGGACCAGCAGGTTGGGGGTGGTACAAAGTCACTGGGCATGACACCAGGTGTCTGTCTGTGCAGCCAGATGTGGCTGTGGGTGGAGGCTGGAACCAGGCTGAGCACTGGTAGTTGTTGGGAAGGCTGCCAGAAGATGGTCAACTGTACTGGGGAGGATGTGGGCACTCACAGTTCCTCCTGCCAAGGACAGGGTTGAGTCAGCCTGGGTGTGTTATGGGCTGTGTCTTCTCTCTGACTGTCTGTCCAGCTCTGGAAGTGAACCCTAACAATGGAGGGCAGGCTGGTTATCCATGGGGACCCATCTACAACCGTGGCAGTGACCTTCTTGTGAAGGTTCTTCTGCTCAGAAATGTGCTCACTCTTCAATAACTTGCATTTTTGGATATTCATTAGCCTGTTGAGTGCATGGAACAGATGCATTAAACATGTTGAGATGCTGGAGAGAAATAACTTGAGCATTGGTAGTTTCTCTTGTAATGAGCTCCTGTGCTGGGGAGGCATTCTCTTACACACCTAGCCCCTTGTCAGGTGGGTTCTTCTGCTGGGTGTGGAAGAAGTGGTGAGGAGCTGTTGAGTCATTAGCTGGCAGAAGACAGAGTAATTGTACCTTTCTCTAAAGGACTGGTTTCTGTCTTGGAAACACTGGATATGTGCTGGTTGGAAAGAATATGGTTACGTGACAGATTAGATATGTTGTCTTAAGGTTATTTTGCTGATCAATATAGGGAATGTTCAGCAGTATGTAATTTATACACAGCACAGCCATAAATTATTGGTAATGAAGGTCATTTCTGGACTTATACACTTTTTCCCCTCACCTTGTGGAAAACTAGGAGAACCCACCATTCAAAACCTCAGAGGTTTTGTAGAGGAATTAGACAAACATATAAGGACAGTCATTGCCTTATGCATTTAGCTGTGGAGAAACACTCACTTGCACCATCAAGCAACATGCTTTGATGGGTCTATGTAATTCATTCCACAAATAATTTTAGTTAGTTCCCTTATACTCTGCTTTTATTGCCTAACATCAGATGTGGTTCTTGCTTCTCTCCTATTTTTGACCATGGCAGGGGACCAAAGGTGGAATATGCTCCTAAAATGTTATGCTAACAAATTATTGATCAGAGAAAAGTAATAACAATATAAAAACTAGCAAAACATTTCACAACTTAACCATCAATTTACCACGCTATTCTGGATGAGCAAGGAAGAGTAGTCTGTACATGAATAACAAATGGAGGAGATTTGAGTATTTTACAGGAGCATGCTGGGAATAGGGTGAAGCCTTTTGGTTTCTATGTTATTTTAATAGTTACGTTATAAAATATGATTATATTACAAGAATAAATAAAGCAGTATTTAAAACCCAACAGACAAATGCCAACCTTTCTGTTCCCTCTTTCTAGGCTTTTATTTCTCTTATAACTTAATAATGAGCAACAGCTATGGTCAGCATAAATAATTTCCAGAGAGAGTTCATTGCTCTCTCTCTGCTTTCTACGTGTACATCTTGTTCTTGGATGAGGCTTCTTGTGGAAATTCACAGGAACACATTGTGTTAACATAGTACTGCTTTTTTGAGACAACACTTTTTGGAAGTTGGAAGGCTGGTAGTGTCCTGAATGTAACTTTGCTGTCTCTGGGATGGTGGTGCATAGTCTTTCTACTCTGAATTTTCCTGTGCTCAGGAATTTTCCTCTTGGACCTGGCTGTAGTTCCCAATTTAGAACTTGATGTCTAGATCTACTGATAATTGAAAAAAAAAAAAAGAAAGAAAAGAAAAAGAATTTTTTAGCTAATTTAACACACTGTTCTTTCATAATAGATTACTGAGTAGTCTAAGAGTTACTAAAGGCCACAGTATAGATGTGAAGTTTTCCCTATGGTCTTTCCATTCCAAAAAGTAGAGCACTTTCTATTGTGAGGGTGGTGAGGCACTGGAACAGGTTGCCCAGGGAAGTTGTGGATGCCCCATCCCTGGAAGTGTTCAAGGCCAGGCTGGATGGAGCTTTGAGCAACCTGCTCGAGTGGGAGGTGTCCCTGCCTGTGGCAGATGCATTGGAACTTGATCTTTTAAGGTCCCTTCCAACTCTAACCGTTCAATGAAAAAATACACTTTTATACTTCATGATTTGTACAGAGGAATAGTCTGTCCATCAGATTGTCAGACTCATGTGGTACCCAGGTACTTATGGATGAGGATGCTGTTTCTTCCTGGCATACTGAGGGAGGGAGCTGTTGCAGGCTCCTGATGGGCTGTGGACCACAAACCCTATTGCATACTTGGTACTCTCTGTGCTCCTGCCTCTGTCGCCTGGGTTCCTCAGAAGAGGCTTCCCCCATGCAACTTCAGCATTAATATTTTAATACTGAGATAATTCAGGACACTTAAAAAACACCTAAATCCTACCTTCTCTGTCCCGCTCACCAAACCATCATTCCGGTTTCACTGGATTTTGAGAATTTATTACAGCCATGAAACATACTTTTAGAAGATCTTATCTAGAGAGCAACATAATAAGTCAAATGAAGATTGTTGTATTAATGTTGAAATGAATTTTATACTGATGTATGCAACCAGCATCTCCAAAATTGAACAGAAGAAATAGGAAGGAAGGGTTCAAATGGAGTTGTGCCTGTTGTCACAAATGTCATACTATGTGTTTGGTGTCTTCTTGTTTGTTTTGGAGTTTTGGGGTTTTTTTTGTTTGTGTGTTTGTTTGGTTTTTTTTTTTTTTTAATGGCTATCAAAACCTAATTCATGTTTGTTATTTGCCCTGTGAATGTTAACAGAAAGTTTCTTCTTGATTACAGGAAAAGCAGTATTTAAGAAAAGAAGCCTGAAAGCCATCTCTGCTCTCTATAATTTTAGTAATCTGCTTTACAGAGTCTCTGTAGATGCCAGGCTCTTCACCTGGTGTTCTGCACTGCTGCCTCATCAGATTGCTCTTTTCCTTCTTCCTTTGACCCCAGGTGAAGAGCAACACATAAAAAACATTGAGTAATGGTGCAGTTTTGGCAAATGCACTCCAGCTTGACCAAAAGTTTCAAATACCCAGTTGCATTATATCACTACTGGGAAATTGTCTTTTTCTTTTATGAGTATTAGGAAACTGATGGCATCAGTTTGTGGAGTGTTTCCATATAGATGCTTTTCTTGGTCCTTTCTGATCCAAGAGAAACTAGATCAGTTGAGACTGAGAGCTGTTGAGATGCAGGGCAGCAGTACCTGCTGCATCAGCTGCAGTGGTGTCTGTTACTTCTCAATCCTCCAGCAGATCCTCACTTTGAATGACACATCTTTGGAGTCTGGAAAAATGCATTTTTATGCCAAAGGATTAACATACTGTCTGTATCTTTCTTATATGTCCATATGTGTGTGGCAGGGAGGAGCATGAAAACACACTGTATGGTCTCGGGACTGACTTTTCAGGGTATGACCCTCCTCTAGAAAAGTGAGATGTGGACCTGGTGAAAATTTGAGATTTCTTTTTTTTATCTGAAGTAGTTGTTCAGAAAGGTTTTCATTTATCCTGTAATCAGATAAGTAGTTCCTGAAACTTAGGAAACTTGAAGTTAATGAATTCCATGTAAATTGTATTTTGTTGTTCATGTTTGTTTTAAGAGGGGAAATAATTTCCATACTAGGTCATGAAGGCTATTTGTCTATCCAAGCTAAGAATTTCCTGACTTCTTTGAGGCCGCCTCTTCTACCTGTAAGCTGCTGGAGTGGGTTTTCTGTCACTATATGGTAATAGCCTCTTCTCAGCAGTTGGTGTTAAATATTTCATCATTGTTTAAGGACAGTAGTTACTTTGCTTACATAGTGACTAACAGTATTGGGTGTGTTCATCTCCATGAAGGAAATGCAGAGCCAGAACCCACCACTTTATTTTTAGAAATAAAGCCCAAACCCAGCTTTTACTAATTGAAAATTCCCAAATTGAGGTTGAAGAGCTCAGTTAATTTGAGGAAGGCACACATCTTGTGGGGTACCATATCCATAAAGAATGGAAGCTGTGTTCATGTAAAAAAATTTTGCTTCCCTTAAGTGAGAGATTATGATGGGAGGGAAGTGTAGTAGCTGGTCTTGTGAAATGGGTTGCTTTTGGGGGGCGATCACCCCTTGATTGTTGGTTTGGGAATTGTATTTCTTCTTAGTGAAACAATCTGGAGTGCAGTGGGGAAGGTGGAGTCCGGTGGCCTGGCCTGCCTGAGGCATCAGGTGGAACAAAATCTGTGGCAACAAGCACCATTTTCACATGTTACATAGCATAAACCAAGAAACCCCGCAAATAGAAGGACCGAACTGGAAGAGCATGTACTGGACTGAAGCCAACTGTCTGGTCATCAATCTCCTGTTAGCACTGATGTTGGTGTTCTGTCAGTGGTGACACTGGGATATTTGTACTTCTCAATTTAAGCTTCTGTGTTATGAAATACAGCAGCCTGCTCTCTGCCTGGGTGTGTAAGCTTGCCTTGGTATTGTAGTTTGGTCTGGACTGCCCACTGAAACAAATGGCAGATGCTCTCCCCAACTTCTTCCTTCTGAGAGAAAAGGATGAGAAAGAAAGAAAGAGACATGAGTTAAAAAAAACTAAACGACTTTGAACTATTAATATTAAGAAAATAATCAAATATATATAATCTTTATAAGCTCCCAGGATGATGATCACATCTCCAGCAGGCACTGGGGAAGTCCCAGACTGCAATGGGTGGGAACTGGATTCCAGATCTGGATTAAGGAATACACAGATCGGGATCAGAGGCAGTTGAACAGACAAGAGTCCTCTTGCATGCTGGCCACTGAAAAAAGAGGCTGATCCCTTTGATCCCTCAGTTTTTGTACTGCACATGATGCAAATAGGGTGGAATACCTGGTTGGTTGCTTCGGGGTCACCTGTCCTGTCTGCTGCTCCATGTAGGTGGGATCCCTCTATGCTCTTCTGCCCCCAGTGGGGCACATAACAACCCCGGCCAGCTAACTTTGTTACAGGAAGAAGTGTGAGCAGGAGCCCCTCTGCATAGCATTCCTTGGTATTAATTATAAACATCAGGCCTTATCACTCTGGAAGAGGACTGCTGTCTGAAAAATACACTGTTAGTTTCAGATAGTTCAGTTAGAAGAGACTTAACTGAAAGGTAAGATTACTGAACAGAAAATTGTTCTGTTTTACCTCAAACCAGGACAGCTGTATATACCTGGTTGGTCTGGCAGAATCTGGGGATGAAAGAAGATGCAAAAACGCTTTGGACTAACCAGAGTTAAAATGTGGGGTCTTGAGTCTGATGAAATGTAGCCTCTTACACAAGAAAGGAGTGGTGGCACATATAAACCAGAGATTCGTGTAAAATGTGATGACAATATAGAATGGCCACCTAGCTCGTTTACAGCCAGGGTGACTTCGTAATTGTTTGTGGCATTGATTTATTATCATTTGTCTTGTCCCTGGGGATTATTTGTGACTGAATAAATAACACTTAAAAATAGATGTCCTGTTCAATTCCAAGTATGAGGACAATTTTTGAACTTGATATGTGGTTAAAAACAATTACTCAAAATAAACTGAAAAGCCCTGAACTTTGGTTTTTGAAAAACATTCTCTCTTCCCAGAAGCTGATTTATTTATTAATTTATTTATTTTTCAGCCTTTGTATGTGTGTATGTGCTCTGTTTCTCCTCTACCCTTTTCAGCTTCATGGGTTTTCTTCCAGTTGGAGGAAGGCTGCAGTGACTGCCTTAGTGTTTGCTGCGTGGCCTGTGGGATGCCCTCGTTTGAGTGGCACAGGACTAAATTCTCTTCTAATGCCTGGGAGAACCGTGCTTCTCAAAGACTCGAGTGTCTGAATTTGTGAAAATATTTACTTTGTAGCCAGCTGTGGTGTGTGGGTTTCAATGTCTCAGTGTTTTTGAGCTCACCAGGTGCCAGGGCGAGGAGGAGTGAGACCCCAGCACTTGACTCAAGCTGGCCAACAGGATTATTTCATACCATGAACATCACATTCAATATAAATTAGGAAGTTTGCTGATAAGTTCTCTTTCTTCTGATGGCTGTGATCCTGAGAACTTCTTGCCCTGGTGCTGGACTCCTAAGTCCTTGCTTTCTTCCCAAAGCCTCAGCGCTCTGTGTCTGATATTTGCTGTCCCCTGCTGGGAGTGCAGAGCTTCCTGCTGATGGAATGGGCTGAGTATAATCCTTGTATGTCTTCTATTGGTATCAGGATCAATACTGGTTGTTTAGTATTATTAATGCTAATTACTTAGTCTTAGTCTATTAAATCTGCTTATACTTCCACCCTTGGGTTTCCTTGCTTTTCCCAATTCCCCTTCCTGGGTGGGGAGGGCTCATTGGGTGACAGAATGATTGTCTGAATGACCATAAATTGTTGTGGGTTCCTCAAACCATACTGGGTGAAGAATGAAAGAGCTGTAGAGGCGATTTTCCTTCCTGCTCCAACTGTGTGTCCTGGTTTGAGGCAAAATGAACCAATTTTCTGTTTTGCAATTTTACTTACTTAGTTGGAGCTCTTATAGCTAACTAAACTCTGAAATTAACAGCACATTGTTCAGAAATGTTTCGTCTTGCAGTGATAAGACCTGATTACCAAGGGATGATATGCAAGGGACGATACCAAGGGATGGTATGCAGAGAGGCCCTTCCTTATACGTATTGCTATAACAACCAAGGTCAGGGAATTTTGTTATTTGCCCCATTGGAGGGTCAGAAGCTGAAAAGCGTAAAGGGGTCCCACCTGCAAGGAGGAGCGGACAGGACAGGTGACCCAAAACTGNCTTAAAGGGGTGAGGGGAGGGGACATCATCTATCTTTTCTGATTAGGTCAGAACCATGACACCGTGGTATTAGGGAAGAGTGGAAGGAGTGGTGTGGCGTCGCTGGCTCCCACTGCCCAGGGATGTGCAATGACACCTGGGGAGCTCCCCTGCTCCTGTTTTTCAGGCAGCATCTCCTCTGTACTGTGCACGGAAGACAGTTTGATGAGATAATCTAGAAATCTAAGGGAAAGGTTGGAAAATGTCATAATACTTCTTTGCCTGCTGAACTCTGTTGCCTGTCTGGCTTCACCTCCCCAGCCTGACAGGCATTTGCAGGAAGAGGAAAAAAAAAAAAGTCATTCCTTGTGGATTTAGCTGCTGCACTAGATCATCTTCACAGAAGATAACTCCAATGAAGACAGAGTTGTTTGCAGAGCTGCTTGTATGAATATTTGTGCAGAGAAGTGTGGAAAATGATCTGAGGGCAGTAACTACTCAGGCCTGGATCAGAAAACATTCTAGGTACCCAAAGAAAAGCTTGGGGGCCTGGTGCTGCCAGAGCTGTTGGGTAGGGGAAGAGACCTGAGCTATCTGCAGAGGCCCTAGGTGTTTTAGGCATCTTTGTAAAAACTTAATTTGAGAGTTACAGTTGGCTGCTAAGGTTGGTGAGTATTTTGTGAGGGCATGGAAATGCTGTGTGGCTGGAGGGAGCTGCCAGGGTTCCCTCCATCTGAGGTCCCTGCAGTGCCCTGGTGCTGGGCTGCAGCCAGGACCCCAGCCGTCGAGCACAGAGAAACACGTGCAGGGGTCACTCTGTCCTAAACACGCTCAAGGTTGGGGAGAGGGATTTGGGGTGGTGCCCATCTTTGCTCTAATTGCCCTCTAATTAGAGCCCCCGTGCTGACTCTTCACTCTTGAAATGTCAGTTCAAATTTTCAAAGGGTTACCCTGAGCACTGGGCCATGGTGTAGGGTGAGATGTGGCCCTGTCTTGACATGCTGCATGGAGATAAAATGTGCCAGGAGGAGTATGAGGGGCCAGAGAGCATTGAGGGCACATCTTAATAGACCAGGCAAACCCCAGCATATTCTAGGGGGAAGCGTGTTGCTTGATGACCACATCCAAGGTTTATGGCTGAAGAAAGGAGTTAAGAAGCCTGTCCATCTGCTGGAGCTGACACTGCGATGTCAGTAACGAAACTCGGTGCTGAAGGATGCTCATCTAGAAGCTGAAGAGCAGACTTGCAGTGAGCCTTGATATTTTTCCCAGGAGAAAGATATTGTAAGGTCATCCATCAAGAGTTAAAGAAAAGGAGCCTTGTTCTCCCCTTTTTCTCCCAAAAATAAAACAACCAAACCAAACTCTTGCACTGCTTGTATTAGCAACCATCTGGCCAACCTCCCTGTATAGAGCACAACGTTATGATAAACAGTCATTGTGTCACAAGGAGGGCTAGCCTGTGTGCAGGGACAGTTCTGATAAATTTTTGAGCAAAACCCCGCTGCAGAAAAGAGGGGGGATTTCATTGCTGCAGTTGTTTACCCCAGATGAGGTAACCATCCTGAAGGTTATGTCACTCCAAATAAGTGAGATGCCGAGAAAGAAGAGGAGCTTAGGGCTCTATATAGAGAGAAATTGTGTCACCACATAGATAATAATGGATCCTTTTGACAAGAAGTTGAGTCCCTGCTTGCCTGGAGGAAGGAGAGTTTGGAGAGCTGTTTCCTCGGCTTGCCTGGTGCTGAGCTCTCGTGCAGGGTATGCGCAGTAGAGCTGTTTGCTCAGGCATGATGGTGCTCTGGCATTGAGGCAATCAGCATGCTTGTAGGAGTATTTTGCAGGGTTATTGGGGTCAAATGCCTCCCATTTTTATTATTTCTGCTTTGCATTCTTTCATATGGTGTAGTCAATCACGTGAAGTGGACTATGCGGCATGCTGTGGTTGGTGCAGCTGAGATCTGATTCTTGGTGACTTGCTGGGTGAGGCTGCTGTCATTTCCCACAGGAATCGCCTGTGATGTGTGTTGTTTCTGTACGTGCAGCTGAGAAAGGTACCTGCCTCACAGAGGAATGCGAGTGTGGCACTTCTGCCTCGGGGCACATCCACGGTGCAGTACCTCCTGCTTCTTGCAGATACTTTAATGTTGCCCTTGAAACTGTCTCTCACTGGTTCACTTGATGCTACACCTAAATTAGGGGTCACTGGGCTAGGTCAGGGATCACTCTAGCATATAATGCCTGCTTCTTAAGTAGAATAATTTTTCTTCAAACAAACTGGGGTAGAATAGGAAGAAGAACATGTAATACCCAATGCTGGTAGATCCCATAGTTTGTGGCTTAATGAATAAAGAACATAATTTAATGCCAATGTGTTTGTGGTCTTCTGGGTAAAACATCACATGGGATGTAGTGATTTCTTCATATATTCACTGGGCAGGATGTCTTTAGCACTGAGGGGAGCTAGCACAAAAGTAGTGAAGGGTCCCAGAAACCTGGATCTGCTGTAGGCACGCCAGGTTTGCTCTTGCTCTTTTTGTCCTTCTAATATACAGTTGAAGAAGTTCTGGGATGTTGTATTTATCACTGAAGGATTCAGTGGCCTTAATTTAAGTGATTAAATTTAACTTTAGTCTAGTTAATAGTGAAGTTCTCTCTGTTGTCCAAATCTGTTGAACAGGGCCCAGGGATAAAAAAGGATCCACATATATCTCACCACTGGGGCTGGGTGGGAAAAACTAATTCACATTGAGTAATGTGGAGGAGGTATTGGTTCTAGTATGATTTGTGCAGGAAAAAACAAAAGCTTGGAGTTTGCTGCCAATTGTTGCCTGGGAAATCCTGATGTGTCCTTTTTCCGGCAGTACTACCCTGCTGCCTTCGGGGAGGGGGGAGCTGGGATGGAACAGAAACCATTAGCCAAGTAGTGAAAATGGACTGTCTATATGATGTTCTGATAAACTGACTAAGAGAGACAAAGACTGCTTAGAAATGTTTTGCTCACTTATTTATTTCTCATGCAAGTTCTTGCCACCTTTTGGCCCTGCAGTCTTAGGCATTACCTTATACTTTTTTTCCCCCGTAATAAGAATATGTGAAAATGTAACGAGTTGACCTCCCTTTTGCTGCCTGGGGAAAGAAGAAAGCTGTTAAAGAACATGAGTTCCCTGGATGTAATGCATGGTTGAAAGATGCTAATGTACCATGGCGGTCACATGAAACAAAAATTGATGTGGCCTAGGACTAGTGCAACCTGGTTATGAAAGTATTCTGTATAATTTGTGTAGACATAGGAAGAAGGAGAGAAATTTTGAAATGAGCTGTAAGTCTCTACACTTCTTTCTTATAGTTTGAAAAGTCTTTCTTCATATGCACACAGTTGTTTTTTTCCTTCTTGTATTTTGAGGACAGAAGGCAGAAAAGGGGGTTTTGTTCATCCTACTATGTTATGTCTGCCTGGTATTCTCATTTGCAATAAGGCTCCTTTCATACTATTCCAGCATTCAAAAAGGACCTTAACTCACTCTCCTATTAAGAACCTCTTGTGTTGCCAGAAAAATGTAAAGAGGCTGTGCACATTTGTGGCTCAACTCTCATCTACAGTACAATGAAGAAAAGGGAAATCATGCATTCTTGGCTCTCCTGAATTTATCAGAGCCAAAAGGTTATCAGCTGACAGAGTAGATGAGTTATAATTACGATAACTAATGTTACTGGAAGTCTTTAAAAAGCAATTGAATTAACTATGTTTGATCTTGGTGAGAATCTGTGGCTGTTTAGATGTATTTTGATCTGAATCTGTTATCTGGGGTACATTGTGGTGTAAGGAAGAACAACGTGTGTGAATTGTGTGGGACTCTCTGTTTTATCTACTTGGTATCTGTTTTGTGGCATAGTTAATAGAGAATATTTTTTTTTCCTGTTCTTTTTATTCCTCTATGATTTGGATGAATAAATTGAACTCTGCTACAATTTGGAATCTGCAAGGTATCAAGAAAACCTCTTTCAAAGTTCAGCAAATTGTAAAATCTAATTTCAGTGAGAATTAGTGTATGATACAGAGTTTCCCTGCTTCTGTGTAAGGTGCATATAATTGAAAGACTTATAAAACCTATTTTGCAGACTGTTATTTTAGACATGAGTAGCTGATTTAATACACAAATCAGGAACAAAAGATAATTTCTGGTTAAATTACTAAATTTTAGCTAAAGCATCCTTTAACTATCTGAATCAAGGGGGACAAGATAAGACTTTACTTACAGTAGAATTTCTTCCTTGACAGTCTTTAGACAATTTTTCTACCCCTTCTGCAGGACTTGGAATGATGAGAGGACAGCTGAGGACTGGGTGGATCAGCAAGATCATGTCTTCCAAAGCCCTCCAGGCCATTACAATCATTGGCTCTTTATTTAAATGTTGGTAGAACAAACAGGTAACCTGCTGCTCTACCATTCCAGTGCAAAAAAATTCTATGCACTTTTTTTATGAAGAGCAAGCAGGTTTAATTAAATCTCAGTAATGAAGAGTGATGTATTAATACAAGATATGTGGATTTTTCTTTGCTAAAAACTTATCAAGAGCTGGTCCAATTATTATAATTTGTCTTTTTTTTTTCATAGTAAGTAGAACTAGTTAAACAAGTCTTTTCAGCTTCAAGAAATTTCTTAATGACCTATTTCAAATTTCCTTCTGTAGAATAAACAACCGAATTCAATATGAATAACCACATGCTTAATTTTGGAAAAGATGTTATTTTCAATTGCTGTTCAAGACAGAATATATATGCAAGAGAGACTAGTTTTAAAATGACACCCTCAAGGCAAATAGATTTATCTAATGTAGAGCTAGGTGAAATAATGGTGTAAAATACTACCTTGGCTTTGAGTTCTTTGGTTTTTCATCTCTAAAATGAGAAGGTTTTCCTCTTGATGACGGATCAAGAACGTGATCAGAATGGCATCTGATCATATTTTTTCTTCCATGAGTATTCCTGTCTCCTAAACTGTGTTTATTTCACAGCAAGCCTGTCTGTTCCCAAACTTATTTTAGCTTTGAGCTGATGTGTGTACAGTGCTTGAGTTGGTCATCAGCTGTGGAAGGCTGGCTATCTTTAGCCTTGCTTAGCTGCATGTTATATCTTAACCTCTTGTGATGGTCTTTCAGCATTTTTTTGTCAGTACTTGAGGGATTCTTAAAGGATAGTCACCTTTCCCTCCACTCCCTTGCAACTTTTCATATAGAAACTCATTCTGACATGAATTTTTCAGGTCATGTGGAAGCACTAGCCAAAGGGAGCTTCATGTTCCATCTAGGTGGAAGATTCTGGGCTTCCTGCTTTACTCTAGGCAGGTAAATAACAAGGTCCTGGGGTGGCCAACGTCACTTGCTCTTTCTTGGGATTTTTTTTCCCCGTCTTAATGGATCTTTGCTGAATTCTCAAAAGAATTTGTGCAACGTGACCTTGCATTTCCATCCCAGGAAGATTGTTAGCACAGTGAGCTAAGCATGGATGAGGCTGTGTAGCTACAGAAGTATGTTTCCTTATGGCAGTTACTCAAGAATATCTTTGGAATATTTATACGGTGAATTAACACCATAGTGTAGAGGAGTTTTGGCAGAAAATCTTTCAGAATCTTGTAAGCTGCTCTGTGCAATGTTAGTGGTTCCTTTGTAAAAGTGCATATTAAAAAAAAAAACACATACAAAATATACTGAACAAGGATGTTGAGAGTTGAATCTGGCAACGTGGGATTTTTGCAGAGGCATCTTGCTTTATGGATTGTCATTTATTTGATCACACCCTTATTTTTAACACCGCTTACATAGGCGAAAACTTTGTACCTCCTTCAATGAATATCTATGTTTCTCTGAAATTCACGTAGTTGTATTCTGTAGACCTTATTAAAGGTTTCTCATAAATTGCAAGTTGACCTCAGCTTTGATAAATCTGTTGGTCTGTTCTGAGCTGTTAGTGGCATCAATGTGCTGAAGAAGGAAAGATTCTCTCTTTCCAGTTGAAGCGAAATCCTTCATTTCATGGAGAGTTTTGATGGGCGCTTGCTTCCTTTCCTTAATTTTTCCAAGCTGAGTTTCCTCTTAGAATGGTCTTGTTCTCCCACGGCAAACCTGCCTGGTGGAGGAGGAGCCTGCACTGAGGATGAGGAATAATTCACTCTGAAGATTAAAGTTTGGCATATCTAGAAGAGTGATGGAGATTGTAAAAGTCAGAACACCAGGGGTGGTTGTTAGAGATTACTTGATTTACAGCAGCCATGGTGTTACCAGGTGGAATTCTTCAGCTGGGTAAGGGCAGAGTAATTCCAGCTTGGCACTCACCTGGGCTCTTCTGTGCATGGGTCACACCTGACCCACTGCTCTACTTCACCCCCCTCAGGACACCTGGCAGGTAATGCATGAGTGTTCAGTGAAAGACCAGCTGCACTACGGAAGTTTGAGGGAGAAATTATCTGTGCAGATCTTTTCAGGTGGGAAGGTAGGGCTAAGCTTAACTGCCTGTAAGCAATTAGAATTCATGACAGAAGGTCAGGATATTATACCCTCCACCAGTCATTTCTTCATTAACCAGACCTATGCAAATATAACACGGTCTGTTAAAATTTAACCCCAAGCAATGATTCCTCGGCAAGCTTTCTAGTATACAAGGATCAGTGTTGATGCATAAAAGGGGGGAGTAGGTGGAAATGCTTGAAATGCCTTAGAGCTCAGTGGCAGAAAAAAAAGAGAAATTTCTACACATAACACACAAAGAGTTTAGTAAGCAGTTGTGTGTAGCAGGCATTGGGTGATGGAGCTAGCTGATAGAAGCTGTGTGCCTGTAGTGTGTTTAAAATACTTGCTAATGAATCTGGATTCACTTTATTATTTAAGAGTTGCCTTGTTTTTGTTTCATTGTTAAATCTAATCTAGGGATTGAATTTTAGTATGCCTTTTTTTTTTTTTTTCCACTGAGTTAAGTGTTTTTCCATCCTCCTCCTACCATGTTGCTCCCTTCTCCCTCCCCCCTTGTTATTTCTTGTAGTTATTTCTGTGGAGAAATGGTAGCAGTGACAAAGCAGCTCGAACTGCCCATGTGGGTAGTTTTCCTGAACCTTGTTCCCAGTTGGAATTTCTTGGACTACTGAATGGCTTTAAAAGACTCCTAATGTCATTTGGTTGCCATCTGTCAGGAGAACCCACTGCTTGTAATAGTCCATCCTTGTTGCCAGTCTGAGTGCTGTGTCTTTGGTTTCTTAGGTGAGTGATCCTGTATATTTAAAAGGTTTAACCTTTTCTGTGATTGTGCTTTTCAGCCTGCACAGCTCCTAACATCAGAACTGCCATATCAAACACATCTTTTATCCCATTAAGAGTGTTCTTTAGGATGTGCATTTGGCTTGAAATGCAATTAAAGACCTCTTTGTAGTATAATTACAATTTTGAGACACAATATCACAATGGTAGCTATAGTTTTTTTTATCTTTAAGGTATTGTTTTCCCTGTAGATGAGGCCTGTTTGTACTGCAGAGTAGTGTCGGTGCTTTGGTTTGGTGTGTATATGTGGTGGGGTTTTTTTTGTGTTTTTTTTTTAAATCGAAATGGAAAACTGTAAAATTGATGTTGTCTGCACTATCAATTGTCACAGACCTTGGGCTTGACAGATGCATGTAATATTCAGATTATCCATAACTCAAATCTGTGCCTTTGTCAGCAGAAATATCAAGAACATCCAGGAAGATCACCCTTGGTCTTTAGCACTGTAGCTCAGTCATCTTCAAGAAAACAAAGAAATCATAAAAGAAAACAAGTATACAAAAAGCTTACCTTGACTTCCTGATCCTTTGTTTCCTCACTGTGAATGGGGATTGATGCCTTCAAAACTGAAAGCAGGTAGAACTTCCAAAAATTATGTTCCTACAACTTGTTTTTGTTATACCCTGTTACTGGGTAGCTAAGAGCCCCCTGTGACTAACTTTGAGAGAGAAGCAACAAGATTTCTAAGGGGCAGAAATGGCTTAAATAAAATACTATATATTACATATATTAGTCCAGGATAAGCAAAATAATGAGTTATGCCCACTGAAGTTATTGTAAGGGTCGGAGAATGAAGATGAGAGAGTTCCAGGGAAGAAAAAACTGCTTCTGAAGAAACAGGTTTCATGAGTTTCTGCCCTCAGGGAATGACATTATTTTAAAAAAAGCTTATGTTCTTACCCCTTCCCCTCATAAAAATTAATGGTCAAGTAAATAAAAATGTGATTACACACCTCTAGCTTGGGTGTTTCTTCCTGGTGTACAAAAAAGCACAGCCTCAAAATAAGACAGTGTTTTTCAATGATGGAACAAGATGCAATAACGGTGGGGTTTTGTCATCTTTGTGTATGTTTAAAAATAAGAGTGATAGAGGTACATGTAGATGTACAAGCCTGTGCACACATTTACATAAATACATGCATATTTCCCTTCTGGGACTTCCATTTGGAAGTGGTGACATTCCTGAGAAATTACACAGCCCTTTCAAGTTGAGAATAATTACACAGCAGTGTGTGGATATGAGATTTTTGTTAGAAATCTGTCTAATGAGGTGTTTCCAGTTGGTTGCTTGGCAGGATGGTAAATCCTCTGTTCATACTAAAGCACGTGCCTGTGCTTCTTCCATGATGTGCTGGGGTGGGAGTTCTTGAAACTTGCCCTGACCTCCCACGCACACGTACAAGCAGGTGGCAGAGACAGCTCTTCCACCTCCAGCCTGAGTTGTCCCCAGCTATCGAGGGTGACTTGGAGGACACGTGTGCATACTTCAGAGTACATCACTGATGGGACTGGACCACTCTTAGGGGATGGATTTACCTCCTTGTTTCATCCTGGCTGCTTGGGGCAGGCTCCTGGGCATTTGGGATATAGGAGATGTGACTGTTGAAACCCTCGAATGATAACAATTAATAGAAAAGTTGTGAGATAAATATATCTATTTTTTTTTTAAGCCCCAACAATTTGTAATAAGAATTAGAGTATGCTGCTTAAGATTCTTTAGTTTTTTTTTTTTTTTTTCGTTTTCCTCTCTCCCTCACGAAATCACCTTTGGACTTGAATGTCAGCTTTCTGTGTTGTGACTGGGATATTTTCCTCCGCAATGAAAGAATGCCGCATAGAGAAAATGCATTTTTGCTTGTTCTCTTATTTTTTAAGAAGCAATGCCATAACTGAGCTAACAATATATCTTATGAGTTATCCAGAAAAAGGTTTGTAAGAGGGGAGAGAAATTTGGAACAGAAGTGGCAGACAGAGGATGTTCTTGCAGCTGAGTGCTAGCTTCATGTGGTCAGAGATTTCATGTAGCAGGTACAGACAAGGAAGAGAAAATCTCAGGCAAACAGCTGAGGAAATTCAGATATCCAGCCCCTGTAGTATAATATTTATTGCCAGTTTTTTCTTGCTTCCCCCCATACCTCCCTTTTCTTAGTCAGCTCTGGTATCTCAAATGAAAAACAATCTTTAACACTTTTCATGACTGTTTATGGTTGTTGGGTTCAACTAATCTGCGTGCTTGGTAAAGTTAATTCCCAAGGTTTCTCATGGGTGCCTTTATTTTCTGAAAATCTGTCAGTTTTTCTTATAAGTGTACAATGTCTGGATATTGGAATCTGGACTCTGGAGGTGCAGGTAGATTCACTGTTTCCTTCCAACTGCTGGACAAAAGCTACTAATTTTTTTTTTTTTCTACTTGGTCTAAGATATACTATATCTCTTCTGGTGGTCGGGGCTGAACTTGGAAATTCATAGCTATATCTTCCTGTTCTTCTGGGTGTTTCTGTCTCTTTCCCTGTTCATGTACTTTCTTGCTTGTGTATGTGAGTGTGAAAGTTGTGTTTGAATTGCTCAACAGAATCAACAGGGATAGCAGTGATTTCATGAAGTTGCTGGAAAATCTTAGTTTTACTCACAGCAAGAAGGTCCCCACCCAGCTGGGGAGGCCTGTGCAGTTCTGTGCTGGTGGCTGTGCCAGGCTTGCTCCTGTGAGCTTGGCTTTGTTGAAATCAAAACTTAACTCAGCCTTTAAGCATCATTTGTTGATTGCCTTGTGGTTTCTGTTCGTACTGTGCTATAAGTTCACCACTGTGTGTCCAGCTTTTTAGATGCAAGATAATTGCTTTATGGTGTAGTTTGTTTTTTTTTATTTTCTTTACCCC
>VZRU01018546.1:49353-81768 GCA_013398155.1 Pedionomus torquatus
CTTCCTGCATGCATTGTCATAAATCCTAGTCAAAGGTCTGGCAATAACTTGTTAATGCAAACATGAGGCACATGGTTGTTCTAGTCTGTCTAGCTTCCACTTTTGTAATGGATTTTGTATCTAGACACAAGGGATGTGTATGGGCGGCGATCCATCCCTCCCCCTCCTTCCTTGCCTATCCATTACTGCTATTTGCACTGTTCCAGTGCCAGAAAGGGAGGAGAGATGGACTCTAGAGGGCTAAATTCTCTGCAGTGCTTAGCTGGAAGGTACTTGGATATTACAGTGATGCTGTCTAGAAGGCCTTTTGATGAAGGGGATCTTGGCAGTGTATGTTTTCTAACCTGGGTTATGTTAAGAGACACTTGCCGTATTCCAAAATAATTTTGGAGAACTTCTGTTCAGGCTGACAGTGCTGAAACACTTCTGCTGTGTTTCTGTGAGGTTGTTGTGGATGAGATTTTGTACTTGTGATGTTTACCAAGCTTTTCTAACATTATCCTAATATGTGTGTTGACGTTCCCTTTTTTGTTGCTGTTGTTTTTTTTGTGGGGAGGGATAATACAGCACTGTTCCGAGTGGGCTTTAATATCCACCGAATTTCTTAAAGAATGAAGAAAGCTTCTTGCTGCTGCTGTGATTGTAGGCTATTGCCAGCATGATGGAATAGGAGCGTTTAGGGTAGAGCAAGTTGAAGCAAATGAAATGGAAACTTTCTTATTTTTGTAGTGGTATTAGCCATGAAGCTTAATGAAGTTTGTCCTTTCAGCCTTCAGAAAGCAAGCCTGGCTAGTGCTAGGAAACTCCTGATTCCTGCAGGAGCCCCATCTGATTTCTGTAAGCAGCAGGTTAGATTGGAAGTGCTCAACTTCTACATTTCCGTCTCCCAAGCCCTGTGTGTTTTTGGAATTGCTGCTGGTGCTTGAACCTTCCTGCTCCCCAGCAGCACCAGAACCTGCCTATGCCTTGTGTCTGCCCAAGTCATGACAAATCTCTTGGCTCTTCTGTTCTGTAACAAAGATGGGATTTAGGTGAGGGGAAAACATACAAATTAACACTGTGGTCTGCTCCCTGCATCTGTGATCCATCCTTGGGCCAAACAAGATGTGAGGAATTCCCTCCTGTCGTCACTGCTGCTCTGGCATGGCTTCCCAGCAGACTTCCTCGTTGGAGTGGTTTTAGTTTGGAAGAAAACTGTTGTTGAAACTGGTTTCCTAAAGCAGTGGAACAAACAGCAAACCAACTACATAATTAGAGTGCCCTTGGTGTTTTTGGCTGGAACTGGCTGTAGAGGGCATGGGGAATTGTATGAATGGTCATGACAGTAACCAAGAGTAGCTCTGGCTGCTCCTATAGTAGTCACAAAGTTCTTGCTTGTCTACAGATGACCGTGTATCCTTGTGCTGATCTCCTCCTACTCTCTACCAAACACTGAAATGCAGAATTTGAAATGTGTTGTCACCCAGCTCGCAGGGGAGACAGAGAGGGTTGGGGCAGGCACTGGGTGCTTCTCTGGGCTTGTTTGTTTAGATGGAGGTGGCAAAGCTCCCTGTGGCCAAGCTGGGCTTAGCCAGAAACCTCATGTTGGGGGTGGCTATGAGTCACAGTCTGGCACTACAGCGACGAGTACAAGTTAAATTTATTGTGACAACGTTCTCCCCCCTCATATTTGCCCATACCTGCTTTCGTGTGCTGGTGGGAGGAGTTCAGTGGTCCTACCTGGTGCTTGGTGCTGCCCCAGGGCTTGTACTGTTCTCTGCGGCTTCTGTCCCAGATGCCTGATCTGTGCCTGACACGAGACAAAGTGGAGAGCATGCAGTATTTATTTTCAGTGTTCGTAGGGACTTGTGCTCGCTTCACTGGGATTGCACTGGGATGCAGTGAGCTGGCCTGTCTTCTTGATTTTTGACCTTCCTGATGGAGAGTCAAAATTGGATTAACAGTTTTATAGCTCAGTGGTAGAATAAGGCAAGGAAGACAAAGTTAATTATGGGGCCTAGAAGATTGTTAGTGTGACAGCACCTGATGATCATGTGGGAATGAGAAAACGAAATGAACAGTCTTGTGATTTACTTTGAGAGATGATTTTTTTTTTAATTATTTCCCACTCCCCCCCACTTCTTTGTGAACAGTAGTGAGTTTTTTGTTGCTTGCAGGAAGAGTAACTGAGTATATGGAGGCAAGTGGTGAGAAAGATAGGAGGTGGGAAACAGCAGGGTTGGGGGCGGTTATTTGGATGCAAAGGGCTTAGAGTCAATGTAGGCTTCTAAAAACTGCTGGTTAATGCAGCTTCTTGACTCTTTGTGGCCCTTTGTATGCGTCTAAACCAGAGCTACTTTTCAATGACCTAGGGCCTTGAATACATGCCATAGTACAAGTTCTACAAAAGGTAGACTGTTGGGTTTGTGTTATTAAGTAACATCCTAAACAATTTAATTGCACGTGTATGAAATTCTGTTTATGAACCTTGCCACCCTTCTCCTAAACTGCCTTTCTTATCTTGCAATCTAAGCTGTAAAGGTCTTTATTATGGGGATCCCCTTTTTTCCTACCATTCTATGAGGCTAATATATACTGGGGGGTTGATTTCCACTCCCTCCCTCCCCACCCTGTGGCTGACCTGAAGTACCTTTGTGATTAAAACATGATTTTGAGATGAACTTCTGTTTTAGGTAAGGGAATGTGTCAGAGCTCAAAGTGATTTTTAAAATCAAACAAGCAAAAGCACATGCCAGCAGATTAAAGAAAAACAAGCTAAAATTAATTCATTCTGTGATCATAATACAAAGTTAAAGGAACCCCAACAAAGTAACAATGTAATTATATAATGTGTAATTCATACAACTGTCTTAAACTTTTTTATTATTTATGCACAGTTCCCTTGTTCTGTTTATATGACAGTGTAACTGTGTGGGGGAATACTACAGTTAGATATTAAATTATTGGTAATGAACAGGGTCTGCTGCTTGGTTGAGTTACAGGTTTTGTAGAGAACTGCTTGAATCTAGGGCAACCTGAAGGCAGAGTAACAAAGAGCCCAAAGGGCTGCACACTCCTGTTTGTGTTGGGGAATTACAACCACCATACAACTTGTTCCTGTCTTTTGTTTTTCTTCTCCTCTTGTATTTGTATTGGACTCTTACTGACCTTTAGAGATTATTATTATTTTTTTTTAAAGTACACCTCTAAACAAGCTTAATACTGAGGCAAGTTGTATTAGCTCTGTGAGTTTCAAGTGGCTTTTGGTGTTGACAGTCCTGCAGAGAGAAAGGAGGCACACTTTTCAGCAGTATCCAGTTGTTGCTTGAGACGGAAGTTAAACTGGTAATAAAATAACCATATCTACTCAGTGCTTCGTAGCAGCAACAAAAGTGAGAAGGGCAGTAGGAAAGGTGAAACAAAGTAAGGAATGGAGTGGCAAACAGGCTGTGCCCTTCTGAGCATTTTGCTTCTGTTAAGGAGATCATGGGGTTCTAAAAGCCCATCTGCTAAATGGAGTGAGGGTCCTGAATATGCAGGATGGTGCATGGTGTTTCAGAATCTCAATCTATTCACTTTTTGGTGTAAATCCTTCTCTTTAGGGTTACTTATATTACATCCTCATGTGCTCACAATCATAAGTACACTCAATATATATGTAATATTTTAAAATACATTAAAGTCATCATTGGTCAGTCAAACACGGGAGGGACAAGACACTTAATTTCATAGAATCATAGAATGGTTAGAGTTGGAAGGGACCTTAAAGATCATTGAGTTCCAACCCCCCTGCCATGGCCAGGGACACCTAGGAACACTAGAGCAGGTTGCTCAAAGCCCCATCCAGCCTGGCCTTGAATGCTTCCAGGGATGGGGCATCCACAACTTCTCTGGGCAACCCATTCCAGTGCCTCATCACCCTCACAGGAAATAAATTATTTCTAGTATCTAATCTAAATCTCTGCTCTTCCAATTTAAAACCATTACCCCTCAAAGTCCCTCTCCTGCTCTCCTGTAGCTCCCTTCAGATACTGGAAGGCTGAAATAAGGTTTCCCCAGAGCTTTCTCTTTTACAGGCTGAACAACGCCAACTCTCTCAGCCTGTTTTCCTAGGAGAGGAGCTCCATTCCTCTAATAATCTTTGTGCCCCTCTGCTGGACCCATTCCAACAGGTCCATGCCCTTTCTATGTTGAGTACACTTGCCTTTTCCCCTCTGAATTTAAGGCTTCAACTTTAAAATGTTTTTGCAAAAGTAATGTAAAATTTCATTTATACTCTGGTTTGGTTGTTCAGCAAATGTCAAATGTTTCATAACCAATAGTACAAAATGCGCATCGTTGTACCATAGTACTCGGAGAAGTGCAGACAGTTTTTGAGACTGGTGCTGTGCAGTTGTGGGCTGAGCTGCAATCTGCACTGTGTATGCTGGCTTTGCATAGAAGGTTTCTGGGAGTTTTATTATGATTTCTTAGTGGGTGGTGGCATTTGAAGAACACAAGAATGCAATCCTTCTGTCCAGTGGAGCTTTGGTAATTACTCCTCCACACACTTGAGCTTCAATAACTGATCCCAGCATTTTCCATTTGACCTGGCAGAAGCCTGCAAAGGATACACACAGAAAGCTTGCTGAGAATTTCTTGAAAACAAGTGAGGGTGTAAACACGTGACCTTTTGCTTGCTGGCAAAATTGAATTGATTACTACCTGTACTCAGCTGCTTGCCACTATCTAGCTCTCTTCCCACTCTGCTGAAGGCAGGTTGTGTGAGATTTCCTTAGCTAGTTTGGGGCTGAGTGAGGTACCTGCTAATCCAGCTATTGACCTTTTCAGCTGATGTGTAGGCTGGTCTGGGCTCCAATCTCTGGTTGGGAATCTGGGCAGGTGACTTGAGATGGTGTGCTTCATTTGGAAAAGGGATGTGCAACTATCTTTTCCCTGCTGTTGGCTCTCTGCGTATAAGTTTGTGTGTACAGTTACTTTTGGAGAAGCTAGTTGATTTTTTTTTTCCTTTTCTTTTTGGTGTTTATATGTGTAGGTGTTCTCTCCTTCTAGGCAATGGTTCAGTTGCACCATGTGCTTTGTCTCTCTTCCACACTTTTCTCCATCTAGTCCCTTGTTACACAGAAAAGCTGTGCTAAAGTGAAAAGCCCACCTTCTCAAAGCTTTAATTTTGCTTCTGTGGTCCTAAGAAAGCAGGTTGATGCTGTTTGTTGCTTTGCTCTTTGTTCTTATCTGATTCCCATTGCCGGTTGGCAGTAGAGCGTGGTGGCTCCGTGTTGCCATAGCTGCTGTGTGATGGTCCTCTGTAAACTGACCTCTGCTTCAGCCCAGCTTAATAATCAGTTATTTTGCAGGTTCCAGTAGGTTCAATATTTAACAAAGGACATGCTTTTACCTCATGCTTTTTCTTACCATGCTAATTGGTGAGAGAGGGGAAAAAGAAGGCCATTAATTTTAACAAAAATTTTAATGATGCACTTCTAGTTTCTGACAACTGTGGTGCACTGATTTTATGTTGTTTTGTGGTGTAGGGTTTTTTGTTTTGTTTTTTTTTTTAATACAATCATTGTAAAGTATTATGCCTACCAAAACATCTGATCTTGGATTATCTACTGAAATATACTCTTTGCAGTTTTGACAATTTTAAACACACAATGATTTGCATTTTGTAGCTGTTGAAAAGACATTGGTGGCTAAAGGTTGTGAATTAGCATGTGAACTATTAGCAGTGAGTGCAGTTTAACTATTGAGACAAATGAACAAGAGGTATAGTAAGTCTGCACTTAGCTGGAGGATTTAGAGAGGATGGAATATATTTTGTGTAGGGGTTTTGGGGGGTATTTTTTTTATTGTCTTTTGTTAAAGGAATTTTTGATGAAAGTCAGGTCTTATACTGTGGCAGCAGTGGAGTAGGTAATTTTCAGATGGCTTTTCTTTAGTTTGGAAAATGTTGAGGCCTGGCTCTGGTGTGATCATGCAGGAGAAGGAATAGTGCTGTGCCTGTCCTCATGCTGGGCAGTGTGTGATCCCCATGGGTTGTGGTGCTGCTCCGTCGCCTGGGCTGGGTGTGTGTGCCCAGGCTCAGTGCTGGCTCCTGCATGCTGAGCACAGCCTTCCTGCGATGAGCTCAGCCAGCATGTTTTAGGGTTGGTTTTTTTGACTCCAGTAACTGCAATGCCATTTTGGAAAGAGGAATCATAGAATGGTTTAGGTTGGAAGGGACCTTAAAGATCATTGAGTTCCAAAGCCCCATCCAGCCTGGCCTTGAACACTTCCAGGGATGGGGCATCCACAACTTACCTGGGCAACCTGTTCCAGGGAAGTTGCTTGCTTTGGGTTCTCATCAGGAGACAGGCTTATCCTCTGGGTTGTGGAGAGTTTATTTAACCAGAAATGCATTTATATGTAACTGTCATGTCTAAGAATAGATACAGCAATTACAGAAAGACTAACCCTGATCAGCACAAACAAGTTGGACTTCTTGTGTGTATTTGTCAAAGTGTGGTAATGGACAGGAAGGCTGTCCATGAGCTGCAAGTAATGGTCAGCTAAATAATCATGGGGAAGAGACTTTGTTTTTTGTGTCTAGTTTTAGGGTGACTCTGATAGTCCAGAAAGCTAAAAGTCAGTAAGAAACTAAGAAAAGACAGTCTGTTTAGCTTCGGGAGCTCCCTGCAGTACTCTTGGTGTTCAAGAAGGAATGGAGAGACTTGGGGTTCCTAATGCAGGCTTTCTGCAGAACTCTGTTCATGGTGAGCAGAGCTCCCCATCCACTGAATGGGGACTCAGGGAAGTCCAAAGGATTTTGTTAACAGTTCTTGCAGAAGGCAGAGCAGCCCTGCACAATCCTGTCCCTCTCTTCCTCCTCTGTGGCTTTCAGCTTTAGAAAGGGATAAATAAAATACATTGTTGTAAATGGAAGCAGACTGCCCCGGTGGCAGAAATTTAATGCTAATTTTAAAAAGACTGCTAATAAATATGTATAATTGTGACAGCTCAGTGGCAGCACACAAATAAATAGTGTGCTCTAAATGCTACAGCTAAAGAGTTAATGTCTTCGAGGGTGCTATCTGATTACCCATGTGTCATCTCAGGGCATTAAAAAAGAAAAACAAACTTCTAGATGTTTGAGGCTGCAGTTGTTGGTGGCACTCTGCTAACCACTAATGCCTCAGTCATCACTCTGACTGTGCCACTGTTGAAATATGCCTGTGATAAGTTTAACTGTGATTATCTGCCCTTCTTCCCCAGCGGTAGGAGATGAGGGTTTTAGTGTTCGGGATGAAGGCCATGGTTGCAGCACTAGCTGGTGGTGGTGTCCTCGGCAAAGGCTTGGAGGCTTTGGCAAGCAGCTGGCCACATGCTTGCTCTGGAACTGCTCTCCAGGCTTCCTCATGGGCTGTCCTTTCCCTCTGCTTGAGGCAAACCCCAGTGCCCTGCTTGGTCTGTGTGTGGAAAGCCGGGAGGTTTGACTGAGTAAGGTCTGTTGCTGTTCAAACTGTGTGTCTATATGGCATGTGTGTGTATAGGGAGTGGAGGGTTGCGTCTAGAGCTTTTAGTCCCTCCTTCATCCCATTTTGCAGTACTTAAAGTTAGACAACGGTTAGTACTTTGCTGCTGTAGCTGGTGAACAGGGAGGAAGAGACTCTTTCCGTGTAGGAGCTGTCTCCTGTGAAGTTCCGAGTATTTGGTATATTGACATAGAAGCTTTGGAGTGCTCTGGGTCATTCTTCTGCTGTTAACAGGCCCGTTTTGTGATTCTTCGTTGGTGTACACCCCAGTCAGAGTTTGTTAGCAGAAGCATGTTTAACTAACATAAGCCAAAATGGATACTATGGAATTATGCTCAAAATCAAATAAGAATATACACTGGGAATATTTATTATTAACTTAATAAAAAACAAACAAGCTTCCCCCTTTAACTTAAACATAGTTCATCTCTCACCTAAATGGAGATAGGTTCTGACATGAAATGAATTAAAATGAGCATTAAAGTTAAAATGAGCATTAACTGTAACAGCTGATAAGCAAGAGAGAAATGGAAGCTTTTTTGGGTAATAACCTGTGAAAAAGGCAAAGGAGAACTTTTTTTTGCTTTAATCAAACTCAAGAGTTCAGCATGCTAGCACACTCTATACTCATAAACCACTTCATTCATTAGGAGAAGACGGTTTTATTCCTACTACTACTGAATTCAATAGGTCATTTATTTAGCAACTCTCTGACTGGAGTATGTGCTCTCTTTTATTCAGTCTGGTGTTGACAGCAGTAATCAAATTTTGTACATACCACTGGCTCTATTATAGTTCAACAGCAGCTGGCTAGCTGCCTGGTCTTCTTATCATCATGTATGATAAAAAAAGACCAGCCAAACAGACCAGCTGAAACTACAGAGGGAAGACAGAAGTAGAGTGAAGCTTAAGTAGAAGCCTAGTAAGTAGAAGTCACGTGGGTTTACACTTGTCCGTGTATTACAAAGAATGGAGATGAACAAGGCTAGGCTCAACACATGACAAACTTACTTTAACGGTTTTCAGAAGGACTGGAGCTTAGGCAGCAACTCAATACTTTTAGAAGAGAAGATCTGAATGTCACTTGTCATATGTGAAACACCACTGATCAATCGCTCAGCAGGGAATGAGAAAGTAAAAGAGTAGAGGTGGGGGTAAAACACAAAAAAAAAAGGGGGGGGGAGGGGGAGAGGGTGAGGAGAGAGAACAGTATTTGAAGGTGAGCTCATAAGCACTAAAGATTACTTCTTTGTTGCAGCCCCAGCATGTATGAAGTCACCATCAGGTTAAAATTAAAATTAAAGTTCACAGAGGTAAACAACAATAGGAGCAGAGGGCAACATCCTTTAATTATAAAAATCCCCTCTATGCAAGGCAGTCTAGAATGAGATTGGTTTCCATTTCTTCTTTGCTTTCTGGGAGCCTTCCAAGAGTCTTGAATGACTTGACTCTGGGAAAAGGAAACTGGGCTCTTTTACACAGCCTCCCTCTTTCTAGCTTTGTTCCAAGTAGGCCCAGGTTAACCCTGCTCTGAACTTCTACTCTTCCAGACATCTCTGCAGAGAAAGGTTTGTTTTATAGAAGAGCTAGAAAACAACCTAGATGGTTTCTTATGGGAGCAGAACAAGGAGATGCAGAGCTTCTCCTTCACCTTCCTTCTCCATTGTGAACGAGCCAAGAGCTGACTCCTTCCTAGAGGAAGGGCACATGCTTCTGCAGGGTTCCTGTGCTACCTCTCTGGCCCTAGCCTTTATAACACTCTTATAATGAGTTTCTAGTTAAGTGCTTCTCATGCTGTGGGACATTAACAGCCCATATTTTTGTTCAAGATGATGTATTTCACCACAACAACAGGACAGGACTTTTTTTTTTTCTGTTTTTTGTTGTTGGCCTGACAAAATTGTTTTGAATTAGCAGACCTCACAATGCTTGCTTCAGCAAGCAAATAAGACAGCTTAAAGAACAATGCTAAGGAGAACAGATGCTGAATGGGAAATGACAAGGAACCTAGACAGAAAGTAATGTTTCAAGGGCCTGTTGCATTTTGATGGGAACTGGTCACTAGTTTAATGCCTGCTTCCAGGATACCCAGTCATTTCAGATGGGTAACAAGGACTTTTTACCATTTCTACTAAAATCTGCTTTCACACAGCAGGCTCATGTCAGCACAAAGCTTTCTACTGGAAAGGGAATTAGCAGCACAGTAACTGCCCTTGCTGCTGTGGAAGAAGAGCATAGCTTTGAGCACGGCAGCTGTTAGAGCACTGCAGGCACGGATAACACACAGGCATCTCCGAGTGCTCACACTGAGGTAGCTCCAACACCAAACCCTTCCAGCATGCAGCACTTCAGCCGTGCTGCACTCGACACGTTTGGTTCTTGTAAAGCAGCATGTCTGTGGCTGCTGCAAATAACCAGCTGACACATCCCGCAAAAGAAGTCACAGCAGCAACTGTAGATAACAGGTTGTGACACCTTTCAATAATCACCTTTAGCTACTCTTTTTCAAAGTTATTCTTTTATCCTTGGGGTGAGGGTATCCTTTTTTGCTCTTGTATAGATACTGAAGGGAATATTTTGAATGTAAATACTGAGAAAACTCGTGGACCACATTATTCTTCCGGAATGCTTTGTTTACATCTTGCTCACATCTGTGTAACCCAACCATGACACACAGCCAAGCACCTCTGTTTTACAAAACATTCTGGGCCACCTGTTTCCAGCAGCCCAGGGAAGTGACAGCAGGTCCACAGGAGATATAGAAGCCTTCTCCATTGTGCTTCTCATTTAAGATGCTTAGCACGACTTCTGAAACAGTTTCTTGCCATTCTTGGGCACCTCAATAGAGCAGCTCCCCAATCAATTTATGACAGATGCACAGCTCAGCACTTGTGTGCTTGTACATTGGGGTGCACTGTGTCTTTCAGTGGGAGCCCTGCACTGAGCCCCGAGTGGCAGCATACAAGCCCAAGCATAGGAGAGGGACCACCATTTCTGCCATGCCAGCTTCTCCTAGCAGTCATCCTGGTGGCTAACAGTTCTCAACACCACTTGCCCTGGTAGCGGGCATTGCCCTGCTGCAGTGGGACAAACTGAGGAGCCTGGGGTTAGCTGGGCAGCCGAGTGGCTGTGGAAGCTGCTTCTGGGCAACTCAGCCAAGACAGGAGCACCACCCTCAGCACACTCTGCCACATCAGAAAAAGGTACTGCCCCAAAAACGCATCTTGCTCCCCTGACGTCTATGTGCTAAGAAGCGATCCAAAGCTTGGGAAGCAATAGCCTAGGCAAGTATACAAATAAAACAATTTACTTGTACCTTTTATTTATTTATTTTTATTATTTTATTTATTTTTTTATTTTTATTGATTCTTATTGAATATACACTGGGAATATTTATTATGTTTTTCGAAGTAAAACTTGCTGTTAGATACCACCTTTATCTCTAATGTATGTGATGTAGTTGCTGATGGCAGGCAGAGCTTGAGAGCTAAGGTTCTCTGATTTCCCTCAGCCTGTCTAGTATCCTCATCTTGAAGTTAAAGAAACTGATGGAGGCTCAGAGATCCAAGTTTCTGTAACTGCTCTCACTGACCACACACCATTTCTTGATTGAAGAGTGGTAAACACAAAGTGATGTAACAGTTACGGACCTCCTGAAACTTGTATGGATTCTTGAATCTTGGCAAGTGTCTCATTGAGGGAGTCTTAATTCAGTTGTGTGTGTACCAAGGTGAGATGAGTTATTGGATCAATAGAAGAGTGCTCTCAAGGAATGCAGACCAGTGTCATCAGGCTCTGAAAAAAGGGAGTTCAGTTGCTGCTGGTAAGACTTCTGGTGTTTGTGCTTGGCTACCCGCTAATTGTCATTATATGCTCGTTAGAGTTAGCAGCATTGTTTTACTTTGTGCTTGTGAAGTGCTTGGCACAATAAGGTTTATATTTGTATTTGCTGTATAATTCATTGTTGTTTGTTTCTAAAATAGAAATCCTTGTTTTAAAACTCAATTACCTTTCCACATTGTTCTTGTTTGCGTGGTCCACAGAAATGTTTGGATACAAATGTCTGATTTAGTCCCCTGAATGTATGGTTGTCTTTATTCATGGAAACAAAACTCCTTTTGTCTGAGTCTTTCAGGCTTCAACTTCAGGAATTCTTAAAATTGGAAAAAAAAAAACCTCCAGCCCACAAAACAAAGCAAGACCAACTCTATGCCCCCGATAAAATTTGAAGAAAAATCTTATCTTGATTCCCGTCAATACTGTCTGTCTGGTATGTGACACAGTAAACTGTCCCAACTGAATATTAATGAAGAGATTAGAGCTATATTTAGAACAGTTATCTGATAACATAATACAGTGAGACAGATGAATCAAATAGCACCTGTCCTTCTGCTTTTGAAACCAATTCTCCTGTGGCTCTTCTCTAGTTAGTAGTTCATGTACTTCTGTGTTAAAGTTCAGTATCCTAAAGCATATATTCTGGAATCGCATGTCTTTGAACTATAGAATTCAGAGACCTCTCAATTTGATTATGAAGTTGGCAACAGGATGTTGAAGGTCGAGGGACTGGATTTGCCTTCTGTTTTGGTGATAAACACAGTTTAAAGGCCCACTTGCAAAATAACTCAGATGCTATCAGAGCCTTGCATTATTAACCTTCTGCTTTACTGGACTGTGATCTGTCTTGTTTGGAATTCCTGCATGGTGGAAATGGCATGCCTGATCACAGCTTGTAATTTTTAACATGGAGGTTTATTCGTAGAACTCCCGTTTTATGGTGCAATCTTGTGTGAAAATTTTCTTGCGCTCTCTTGAAAGGCCATTAAAAGATGCAGATGCTCGCTTCGGAGAGTTGTTCTGGTTTCACGTTCTACCGGACGTGGAAAAAGTGTTATGGTAATACCACAAGCTTTTTGCAGAGTAAATGCTAAAAATAGTTAGGGCTTTTAAAATTAGCATGGTATTTGAACAGAAAAGGAATATTGCCACCTTCTTTCCTGTTTTTTTTTGTACGTAGACTTTAACTTGCTGGTGCTTTGGAAGCTGAAGTGTCCTGTTTTCATAAGGAGTAGCAAAGCAGTGTATTCATCTGTTTTTAAAAAGGGGAAAAAAAAATAAAATCTTAATTAGCTTGAAGTCTGTTCCTTGTTTACGTGAAGCCTTTTAAAAGGTTGTTTCCTGAATGCTTTTATCAGTTGCTGTGTGGCTGAATGTGTCAAACCCTCTGAGGAAAACCAGTGCTTCCCTCCCCCTCGGATCCCAGCATGCAGTTCTTGCGTGGGTACTAACGTGTACTTCCTCTGCATCTTCACTTTCCTGTTTTTCAAAGAGGGAGCTTGGTCATGAGTGTTCAAACAGCTAAAAAAGTTGTGTGCAAAAAGTACAAGGTTGCTGCACCTCGGGACAGGGACAGGCGGACCTGTTGCCCTTGGCTGGGTGAGTGCACATTTAACTTCGTGTTTTCAAGGCTATGGTGGATAAAAAGACCTGGCCGTGCGGGTCTGGTTTTATCTTCTACACCCGATGCGAGCTGCTTTTCTTAACTTGGTTGGAGTTTGCTGGCTCTAAGGGTGGCAGGTTGTGGAAAGCATGGCAGGAAACAGCCCAGGGAAAGGCTGTTTTCTGTGGCGCCGCTCCATCGCAAGCGCTGTGCGAGCCCCGGCTGCGTCACACCTGCAGCCACAAGATCCTATCGGTAACGCATGTGTCGTGGGCTTCCTTCTCTCCTCTAACACCTTAACTTTTTCATGGCGTAAGCTTTATTGCTGTTCTGTCTGAAAGTCTTAATGTCCCCAGTTTTCTTAAACTACACATTAAATTATGGTGATTTCAGTATTTAGTTGTTTTGATTCCCTACGGTTCTCCTTAGGGTGTCTTCTCAGACATTTGAATGTACATACTTAGAGCAGTGCTTTTGCCCCTCATGCTTTTATTTTTGATGCTCTCTGGAAATACCACCGAAGTGCAATATTTCTTGTAATTTGGAAAGAAAATGTTTTGGGGAGGTGTGCTTTGGAGGAGGAGAAATTGGCGATGCTGCTTCTTCCTTTTCTTTTTGCTATCCTTTCCTACCTGACCCCATGGAAATTTTCTGGATCGACTGTTCCACCAGTTTGTGGCCAGGACCAAATAATATAACGTCATGGAGAAGGCATTTCCACAATTGCTAGTAACTGTGAATATACTCCTTAGATACAGTAATAGACAGATGGGGGTTGATTATTTTGGGAATTGGTGTCTGAACTTCATGGATGCAGAACCTGCTAATCAGTAGAGAATCTGGTCTGTTTGACTTAACTTATGATGTTGGTTTTTATTGCAAAGCTGGAGTCTGAATATGGGTTCTTAGAAAGAGAAATAAAAATCCTCTTAAGACAGCAACATAATGGCTAACTTTAGAATAAAATGACAGGCGGGGACTCTGATCTCATGGATGTTTGCTGTTAGAACAATGAGGTGGTTTTGGATTTATGCCAGTTTAGTTGAGAGCAGAAATTTTTCCTTCGTGGCCCAGTCCGAACTCTGTTAAAACTGTCAAAAAACATCAAGAAAACTCTGTACTGTGAGTGGAGCTGCTTTTGGTTGACTCTGGAGAGAGCTCACTAAATCACAGATCAGATGGTTCTGGTGTTCTTCAAAATGTGTATGTATTCAATCTGCAAATGAGGTGCAGCTGCAGTTGATCACTCTTGGAAAGTTAGAAGTAGGAGAAAAACAGTTTGCCTGGTTTTTAACATAGGCCATTGTTCAGGGAAAATGTTCTGGCTCGGTGTGTATCAGTTCTTTAGGACTGTTTCTTGGATTTTTTTTTTTCCTTTTTTTCTTTTATCATTGCATTTTCAGAAAAGCACAAACTTGGGACGAGTGTTATAGCCAGCCTTGCACTTAACTGTGAACAGTTGGACACTGAAACTAGTGTCCATCTATGGGATAATAGGGTGCTGTCAATACCTTTTGAGGTTTCTGGACTCAGTCCTTCACATGTTTTTAATGTGTAACTGCTGGTGTGTGTACACAGATAATATTTGGCGATGTTTGTGTGTCTGATGGTGTCTGCCCTAACTGGGGCAAGGCTAAGGTGTAAATCTCCTGGTTGAGTAGCAGATGCTTGGTTGCTCAGGTGCTTTATATGATTGAGCAGAGAGCACTTAGTGACTATTTCTTAGGGCGTGTTTAACTCCCTATGACCCGGGAGCCCTCTGTTTTTAAAAGCATGCCTATCTTGGCTGATATATTGCAATTACAATTTTTCATAATCAAGTAGCAGGACTTTCCCAGGAAATTCCTTGCATTATAATGTTCTTAACTATAAAGTGTGGGACTGTAGATTTGCTTTCCAAGAGTGGCAGTCTCAAATTCACTGTTGTCTCCACACTTCTTTGTGTTTTGTTTTTTTTTTTTTTTTTTTTTTTTTTTTTTTTTTCTTCTACTATGTATTTGGAGGCTCTGAGGGACTTGAGGCTTTGGACATTTCTTAGAAGGGCTTGCCTTGGAAATGCACAGGGAAGAAGAGAGCAAAAAAATATAAAAAAAAAAAAGGTGGAAGGTAAGAAGAAGGGAGAACAAGAGAAAGAAAAACTGAAGGTAAAAGACGTTAGATCTGGGGCAGTGGGGGAAAACCTTTCTCTGAGAGAAGGGAATTCTCAGTGATGCAGTACTGGAAATATTCAAGCAGGAAAAAAAATGAGTGGGGAAATTGGGAAGGGTATGTGTGTGTGATTGTTTCTTCTTCAAGTCCTTTGCGTTTCATACAAGTCCAGAATGTAAAGAAGAGGGAGACAAGTTTAGGAAGCACCTTGTGTGCAGTTCTCTGGCTAGAAGGTTTAGGGGTGATTTATTTGCCTCTAAATGTTGCAGTGCTGGCAGAAGTATAGCTTTGGTTTGTTGATCAGCTGCTTGTTGTGAGAATTGGTGGGCGCTGGAAGAAAGGAAGTTGAAGCTCATATCTGATAAAATACATGGACATAAATGAATTAGTTTAGGTGAAGCCAAAATGGGTAAGACTCCTCCGCCCTCTGAAGCATAAACAGCATAAGCATCTTGAGTCAGAGATTGAGTTGTGGCCTAAAAATTACTACATTATTTAGGTTGTCTAGTGGGATGTCCTTTATAAACATCAAATCCCTCTTAATAACCTTTAAACTCTCAAGGCAGTGATTGGTGCTGGGAGCGTGCTGACACTGGTAGGCTGTGGTGACTAACTGGAACCAAAGTTGGGTCATCATCTGAGAGGGGGAAAAATAGAAAGGGTCTCATACTTTCTTCACTTGTTCAAACAAGTGGAATCTCTTTTTCATAGCTGTTCCATGTCATGGGAGATAATTTGTTTTCTTCCAGAAAACTTCAGAAACTCTTATAGGAATAAATAAATAAATACTACAGCAGTAGAGTATGTATAAATAAAAATACTATATAAAAATTTCTACCTCAATTGTTTCATTACCCAGATGAATGTCACTCTGTCATTTGAGGAGAGGCTACTTACCCTGTATTAAGGAGGTATGAAAAGATGCCAGTTCTGTGAAACCTGAAAGTAGTTGCCCTGTGGCACTGTTTCTATAAAATGTCAACTCTTGACATGAAAGCACTCTGCAGTAATTGAATAATATATGTTAGCATCTTACCAATATGCCACTATGTATTATTTTGGGTTTTTATACAGTTGTCAACAAAACCAAAAGGAATGGATTTGCATTTTATTCTTGAGCTCATTGTTGCTCATTGCAGCCCCTGCTCCAGTAATTAAAAGAAGTGTTATTTTTTTATAGGAGTTGGAAATAATGTCAGTGACATGACTGAGGCATTTTACAAACCGATAGTTTGAGAGTATGTCTTCTGAAACTCTGCATTTAGCTTCTGTTACTGTGTCCTGGTTTGAGGACATACTGTTTGGGTCTCCCTTCTTGCTCTGATAACCTCCCTTTGGAAATCTCAGGAGCATTAGTCTACAAATGAAAAGATTCCTTTCAGGTGGGAAGAAATCTGTCTGTTCCCACAAGATATATGCACTGATAGCAGCCTGAAGTCATTAAATCATGAGACCACAAGCTGTTACAATAGTAAAGATAACATTTACTGCCTTGTTCGTGTTACTGTAAGCCCTGGGTTGGTTAGTTTGCTTAGCAGAGCTGTGCTGGACCTCAAATCTGTCTGATTTGAAACAGCTCTGGCTTTTAAAGATGTGAAAACAGTATATTTCCTTTTTGGCAGCGGGTGATCAAGGACATATTCTGAAACATGACATAGTTGTAGGTGAAGTGTTTAAGAACAGATTATGTAGCAACTACAATGTATTACATAGCTGCCCTTTGGGTCTTCACCTGAAACTCTTAAATGCACGTGCCTACTGAGAAAGCGGAAAATGTTTTTCTATTGCCTTGTTAGCACGGTTCCTTTTTGTAACTGGTAGGGGAGCATTTTGCTGCTGGAAGCAGGCTGTGCCCCTCTGCAGTGTGTCGGGTGGAGCGGTGCCCGTGACTCACTTCTGCTGTATGGAGAAACCACGTCCCCTCTGGCCGGTGAACAATCTGCCGCTGGTTCACTTTTATGTTTTCACTGAAATGTTCTGACCCTTAACTGGAGGGCTCCATATGCTTCCTGCCCTCATCTCTGATGAATAGGGCAGGAATTGGCAGCAGCGCGGTCTGCTATGTGACCTAATTTGTGTGGCGTCTGGGTGGAGCGGACTCTAATCTTCACTAAGCGAGCGGCTGAGAAAGCGAATTGCGGTAATTCCCCAGCTGATCCTTCCAGCGGGCAGAAAGTGAGATTCTGCTGCAGGGGAAGGAGGTGCCTTGTACTCCGGCACTTGTTACGTGCTAGGATGAGGTTCTATCTAAGTGATCTGAAAAACCGTGAACAAATGGTTCCAGGGTTCTCCGTGGAAATTCGGAATCGTGGTGGCTGACTTGTGTGTGCTTTGGGGTGACAGTTGACAGCTTTCCTCTTCTTGTTGCCTGGATCAAACCCAGCACACAGTGGCGTGCACTGACAGCTTTCTGTAATATTTGACAGTTAAAAGAGCATTTAGTATCGCTGTTGCAGATGGAAGAAGGATGGTTGTATCTGCCTTGCTAAATTACACTACTATGTGGATTTTGTACTGCAGTTATGAAATATCTTCTCTTTATTGAGATAAAATATTGTTCAGACTTACTTAATTGTTCTGGGTCTGCTTAACTTGAAATTAGAGCCTGAGATATTCTAACTTCTCATATCTAGATGCAATGTTCAGTTGAACACCTGGGGTGCAGAGGGTTGGGCAAGTACTGGAACTGTGACCATGTCAAAGATCACGTACTTCCCCTTGTTCCAGTAAACTGGCAAAAAGGAGGAATGCATCAAGTTTATTAGCTGTGAGGCCAACTTCTTAAAGAAATAGCATGTGATGACCAGACAGGTCCCTTCCCTGCCTGACCTGTCTTGTGCTGGTGACTGGTTCCAGCCCAGTGCTTTTGTGGGGCTGTCCCTGAGCTGTCCCCCGACACCAAGGCTACAGGACTGCCTGCATCAGGTTGGAAGAGAGCATTCTGCTGGGCTACCTGACCTGGTCAAGAGGAGCCTTTAATAATCACTTCTTTTTCCTCTCACAGATATATTTTTTTTTACCTGCTAGAATCATGTAGCTCAATCATTTTAAGCTTCAGATTATTTTAAAAGTTCTTAGCTGGTTTAATACATTGTAAAGCAAAATATTTTTAAAGCGATTCATAAAACACCGTGGGCAGACCATTGAAATTAACTCCTGCTCCCAGCTCAGCTATAGTAAAATCAATATTTACTTGGCCCTGTGTAACCTAAGTATTTTTACATATAACGAAAACATTTATTTCCACTGCTGCTTTTAAGGTAGCAAAGAAATAGTAAAGTGGATAAGTTCTGAAAGTAGAACAATACTTCCATAGCTACTTTGTCTTGTACGTATAGTCCATACATAGATTTATGTCAAATTTGAGAGACACACCCCTTTCTAAAAAGTTATTTGCTATTTCTCCACTTCTAATGCAGAAAGCAAATAAATAAAATTTTGATCTTTTAGTTGCTGAAATTAGTTTTCAATTTCAAGTTTATACTTATCTGTGTAACTAAAAGCATTGATTTTACTTTCTCAGATTTTCTGTAACTTAAGTCTTGCATTATATTTTTTGACTAAATAACTTGTTACTAATTCTTGTTGTAGCTTTCCTTTTGGTGTGTAAGTTTTAAGCTTTGTTTGCTGATGACAACTTGAGATTGAAGGTTATACACTGGGATTCTTAGCACTGTCTGACAGAAAGGCAGAAAATGCTGTCACCTGATGTTTCACCATCATTCCTGTACCTGTTGCCTCATGCAAGCATTCCTTATCTAATCTACAAGCAGTAACTCCAGTAGCTTAAAAAAAAAAAGTTCCAAGTGTAGGTTACACAGATTACTGAACAAAAGGTTGAGACATGTCCCCACCAGAAAGTTACCTTGAATGTGTTTAGTATCCCACAATGATCAAGTTTATTTCTTAGCTTAAAAAAAAAAACAAAAAAACAAAAAAACCCCAAAAAACCCCACAAAAACCAAGGAGAGAAAACGATGAACTTCAGTATCAAACGATGACTTACTGATTTTGTACTTCACTGTAGTAAGCAAGCAGTAAATGTGTTGGTAGTTAAATGGGAAGCAAGTATTGTATCCTTTTTGTTTGTGACCTGTGGACAGAACTGACGATGCAAAAATTAATGTTAGCAGCAAGAGTTGCAAGTGCAAATACCTAGGCAGAATTAAAAAAAATTGCAGTGTACTACTTGTGGTTTTAGTTAATTCTGATGTCATTGCATTCCTGTATTTAATATGGTCAAGTGGTATGATCTTGAAAAGAATCAAACGGTCTGTTATTCCCACTTTAATCCACAGTGCCAGCCTGCTGTTAGAGGTGATTTCAGTTTTGAGTTAGTCAGCTATCAGTGACTAAGGGAAAAAAGTGCTTGTTTTAACAGAGTCATTTTATTGGTTTTGAAATTGAAAGAGAAACCACGGTATTGCTGACAATGCAAGATATGTTTTCATTTGGCAATGGATATCGAAAAACTGTGCTGTTCAGTTGATTGTTAGAATAAAATGATTTATAAGACATAGTGTGCAATATTATAAAATGCTTTTCTTGTACATAAAACATCAATCTTGTTTCTCTGGTTTAGTTTTTTATGTAGTTGTTTGTTTGGTTTTTCTTTTTGAAGTTTGCTTGGGTTTTTTTGTGCATGTTTTATTATTATTATTTTTTTAATAACCGTAAAAATAGCTTCAAGAGATTGCCCTCAGGAGCTGATCTGCAATTATTTTATGGCCAGGTAGACTAGGTTGCTATCTTATTTTATGGCCAGGTAAACTAGTTTGCTATCTTATCTGACATTCTTCCTTGAGCTAAGGGGAAAGATGTTTGTGTGTAGTTGGCATTAAGTGTGCCTCATTGCAGTCAATATTGTCTTTATTGAGTATGAGAAGCAGGTTTGCTGTTCACCCCTGTGCTGGGTCAACCTTGGTGGCTGCCAGATGCCCACCCAACTGTTCCCTCACTCCCCCCTCAACTGGACAGGGGGAGAAAATTAGATGGAAATGCTTGTAGGTTGGGATAAGGGCAGGAATACCATTTGCCCATTTCCATCATGGGCAAAATTGTTGACTGGGGAAAATGAATTTAACTTATTGTCAATTAAAATAGAATAAGATGGCGAGAAACAAAGACAGAAACTAAACCACCTTCTCCCTACCTCTCCACTTCTTCCCAGGCTCAACTTCACCCCTTCATTCCCAAATCTTTGCCCTCCTGCTCTGATGGGAACGAAAAAGCCTGTTGATGTAAATTATAACTTCAAATAGAATTTTTTTTTTTTTTAATTTGTGGGAACATCTGGCTTTTCTTGGCAGATCGGAGCAGTCAACCCTCAGCAAGAACATGAGCTTAAAACCCTATGGTCCAAAGATTTCCAGATGGCAAAAATGGACTCTTGGTCTAAAACAAACTGAAGAATATCTGAAAGTAATTCAAAATCCAATTTAGTAAATACGCTAATGCTTGTGGGAGGAAGGTTTGGCTGAGAGTGCTTCTTGTACCTTCCTTTATGGTGCATGACTCTCAAACCGACATGAATGGGACCCATGTTGAGCCAAGCAGACTTGCATTAAATATTTGCAGTGTCTTGGAAACAGTCCTGATCAGCTGCTAGGCAAGTGCAATGTTTTGCTGCTCTGCGTGTAAGCATTGCTCCTGTTTTTAATGGCATCAGGTGAAGTAGCCTGCAGGAGCATTAAGTCAAGTTTACAGCCAGCGCATGCAGAAGTGGTGGCTGGTTTCTAGTCCCTTTTGCTGAAGTCCTGGCATGTTGTTCCTTATTCCTGCCCTGTCTCTTGTCCCCTCTGCTGCATCAACAAAGCTGTGTGCCTCGAAACTGTCACTTTCTGGAGTGATAGAGGGTGACTGAGGTCACAGTGCAAACCTTACATCTTCTAATAGTATTATTCTAGTCAATATCTTTGAACATTATGCACTGCGTTATGCATACGTAGGTAAATAATTAGCTATTGTTTTGACAGTGTTAAGGAGCTCGTTAGCTAAGATAGGAGACTATTTGACTAGCCTAAAAATATTCCCTGTAGCCATTTGGGGGGAAAAAAACCCCCAAAACAATCAACACCCAAACAACAGAATGAAATAACCTGAGTTCGTACACCTGTTGTGAGTGTCTGGAGGAATTAAGGAGAAAAAAAAGTGTTCTTCATCAGTTTGGTAGTTCAGCATGCAGTCCTGCCATAGCCACTGCTCCCAGTCCAATTAAAAATCAGATGCGGCACTGTGAATAAATCTATAGCCCTCTCATCTTTTCATAGTGTGTTTGGTGGGAGCAGAACAGAGTTGATGCTGAAGTTGGTAGAAGTTCCTGCAAAATGGCTCAGCCTGCAAAGCAACAGATGTGCTGGGAAACACTTTACTGGCTTAGCAGTAGCTCTTGAAGACTTCTGAGGCAACTAGGTAATTTCTGATTGACTTGTTTTATTATTGACTGTTTTGCAGTGGAAGAGTGCTCTCTCATGTCTAATAAATCCTGGAAGCTTTTTTCTTGTTTCTGTCTCTGTATATTCATTCTCCTGTCATGTTCTTGTGCCAGGATAAGTGAATTATTGAGTCTTCACCTTTGCAAGAAACAACCCAAATGTGCAGTTGAGGAAGAGTTAAAGTTCTGAATGTTATGACATGAGTCCCTTATGTTGTCAAAAAATGTTGTTGTGTGTTTTTTTGTTTGTGTTTGGGTTTTTTTTGAGGGAAAGCTCCCTGGTGTAGGTAAATGATGTGGTGTGTTTCTTTTAACTTCACACAAGCATATTGCTAGTAGCGTGGTGGCTTTTGTGTGTCACCTTCATCATTCTTCCTTTTCTATTATGCTTGAATACCTCTTAGAAGTTATTTGATAGATATCTTCCGTTTCTCAGGTTCTTGTTTAAATCACTCATTCCTGATGTTACTATAATATGACATTTCTGTATTTATCTCTTGACTTGAAGATTTTGTTTTAACTGGCATCAGCTTTCTGTCTCCATCTTTTCCTCTCCCCAGATTCCTTTCTGCAATCCTGTGGTTTGAAGACTGGCATGATCCAAGTGATGAACTTGTAATAGGGTTGAAGGTGGTATGATAAATATCACCTGTCACATCCCTGTTTCATCCTTCTTCACTCTTGATCTTTTGTAATTGTTGTTCTTCTCCCAAGAATGAGTGTCCTTAGAGCAATTATTTTTGTGTGGCTTTTTCCACTCTGTTAAAGGTAGAGAATAAAAGGTAGAAACTCTTCCTTTTCTGGAAGATCTCTGTTTTATTTTTCCCCACAATGCTCATGTCCAGGAGGTGCAGGTAGTACAGCTTGGCGTCTGGCATTCTGGGTTATCTTTGAACGCACCCTTAGTGAGCCCAAATTACACTTTCCATTTTGAAGGGTGAGAAGGCTGGTAGTCACCCTTTGTTGCTATTGCTTTTTGCAACTTTGTAAAGACTTGAGGAATAATAATGAAACACTGTGACATGAATAGAAAAAGAGGAACAATGGGGCTCTGATTATAGACAAGACTAAAGCTTCTGAGCTTTAATTAGTTTAGTTTTTGGCAAGTTGTTGTTTTTTTTTTTTCATTCTGCAGGACTGGAGAGAAGCCTCTTGCATGTAGAACATTGTAATTAAATGCATCGAAATTCAAGCTAGTATAATAGGTTGCTAAGTCAGCTCTTAGTCGTGCTTTTTTTTTTTTTGAGAGCAAAAGTCTTTGCATATATTCCTTTTTTCTTGCCTCCTTAGAAGTCTCCTCTCTTTGACGCTCTGGTGATTCTTCCTTTACGCTGTTTCATTTCACTTAGTTTTTACTTGTTGTCTACAAAATTTGCGCGTTCTGTTTCTGAATAAACAGAAGTCTGCAAAAATCTTCTTGTGAAGACAGTCATGGTATTTCATAGTTGGACTAAAAAGATGCTGCAGTATTCTGGTCCATATAGCCTTTTTAGTACTAACAGAGCCCTTCTTTGCTGGGCTTGTAACTTTGAGGGACTTGATGGCAATATTTAGTAGAATGACTGTAGGAAAAAGGGGAAGACTGTGTAGCTTCTGGCTGCTTGAGTTACTTTTCAAATGTGAATTTTTGTTTGCAAACCTATTGGACTGTGATAATGTGCTGTTTGAGCAAGTAGCAGGTAGGCAAGTGACTGTGACATTCAAAATGTCCTGCTGCACCAGCTTGCAGATGTGTGCAGCTGCAGGAATTCTTTCCTTACCACTTTGATGTGTTAGGCTTCAAGAATACTTGGGTTTTGTAAATGTTCCTATTTCTGCCACAGGTTGGTCGTATGTGTCAGCAATGGACAATCTGAAACGTGAGCAGTGTAATGGAGATGCTTCAGACAGCAGTGTACATGAGTTCACACGTCCTTCCATACGCTGTTACTGTTTCCCATTTCTATGCTCCTTTGCAGCTTAAAAAGTCTTATTTCCTTTTTTTTGTACTGCTGCTTTGTTGGTGCGTTCTGGTTAACAAAATACTCTAAATTTTCAAAGAGTAGCCTTAATGTAGCAGAAGAGTGGAAAATCCGAAATGGTAGGTGACATCAGATTAAATTAGAAATCTTCAGTTGTTAAGATTTAATCCATATTATGTAAATTTAATTTCTTACATTGTTGCATGGTAGATTAAAATACTGAGGTGTTTCTTAAAAAGCTAAGTGGTTTTGTGATTAAGTTTTTGGGACTGTTGTCCAAAGGAATGAGCAGCTGTAGAAAAATGTCTTGGAATAGCTGTATAGTCTAAGGTTTTCAGCCGTATTCATATTACAGTGGTTTAAGATGGTTGGTCAAGGCAGAGCAACTTAAAAGACCTGTGTAGGTGGGAAATGGATTCTGACTAAATTACAGGCATGATAACGTTGTTAAGTGTCACAAGTACTTGGCAATTACAAAGCAGTCAGACACTAGCTGACTTTTTAAACATCTCATGTGTCTCATCCCCTTCTCTGCTTGTCTCTGAAGGCAAAAATGCTAGCTATCTCCAGCCAGTTTAATTCCCTAATTTTTGCCCAAAGTGCTCATCAGTTTGTTGCTGCAGATTCCTGTGAATTGGATTAGCATTAAGAAAAAAAAACAACTGCCTGCTAGTGAACTAAAGAAGTCACAGAGTATTCCCGATTCATTACACCACTCTTCTGAGTTTAGGCAGGGGGGAGAAACCTTGCTGAAAGGCTAATTCAAGGCTAATGTGTACTCAGTCAAGGTTCTCTGACCTGCTACTGCAGTAACATCATGTGGAGAATAACCAGAGCTGCTACAGATCTCCTTTTTTTCTTTCAATAAAATACGAAGATGGCAGTGTGAGGTGCTGTTGGAATTGATCAGGTGGTAACTCAGAGTGTATCTGCAAACTAAAAAGTGAAATGCTGCAGCTTCTCACAATTTTATCAACTGTATTGCTTTTGGTTTTGCTTTGTGTGATGCCGATGAGACTGGCAGAATTACTGAAGTAGTTTGTGATAATTAATAATGCAGAATGATGAAAGTAAACTTCTTTTGCTTTTACATTTGCAGAAAAGGATCTAAAATTGAGTTAAGTCCTTTCAAGAGGTAATCCGCACTTTATTCCCACACCTAGCTGGTAGTTACAAAACTAAGGATTCAAAAGAAAGTCATGTGAGGACTACAGTGTCTTTAGGAGATTACCTGTGATTTCCATTTTGTAGTTCTATTTCACCATGTTCATATCACTTGTTCTTCTGGTGATGGTAATGTTATTTTAATGTTTCAGAAATAATAATCTTCCTTTTATTACTTCCATTAAGTTGTTACTTTTATTTGTGTAACCACAAGAGTGTGAAAGGCATTGTTGGTTTTTTGGGCTTTTTACTACCAAGCTTTGTAGTTTGCCATAAGTTAAGTGCGTAATTTTATTGGGAATTCGAAATTCTTGTAAACGTGTAGGAAGTTAATTTGTTATAGTAGCTTTCTCAGAGAAGCGCAAATACATATTAAGTAGAAAGCAAGTTTCTCTTAACCCCATTGGGGAACCATGTTAAGACTTTTGCTTTTCTTCGATAGAGCATCATCTTTTTTCCATCCCTCACCCCCTTGTCCTTTCCCTTGTTTGACCCTTTACTTCTGAGCAATTACACATTAATCCCCAGACCCATTGCAGCCTGCTCAAATGTGTTGGAGCAATTGGGATTTGAGTCACCAGAGCTGCCTGGTACGTGGGAGTCTTTGCAGGGACAGGTTTGAAGAAACTAAAGTGTGGCTGACTCTTGGGAGAGCTGGGGATGTGCAAATGAGATGCGAACAGCCAACCTCAGGCTGGGACCTCCTACTGAACTCTGGCTTTAAGCACAGCTGTTGTTCTAGCTGTGCTTGTGTCAATTATTTCTCTTGGGAGATTTGGGAAATACTTGTTCAGTACTAATTGTTTATAGTAAAAAGCATTATTTGGTGCTACTTGCAAGTAATTTTTCTTTCTGAGGTGGGGTGAGGGTTGCGGCATGAAAGCCTTGGAGGAAATTCCTTCTTGCATTATGTGACCCAGCAAGGGTAATCTTGTCCTGGCTCTTTCTGGGGTGGGCGTTAAGTGCAGATTTTACTTCTAATCCAGAATGACACTGAAAGGTGCAAACACTTTTATTGATTAAAATATCTCAGATCAAATGCTCTGAGTTTAAAGATAAACTTTTGAATTGAGGAAATGATCACTTTATATTGCATCAAATGCTTTTGTCTGCTACAGAGGTTGTACTTGTGTTTTGCTTTTTCTCTGTTGTATAGCCTCCCTTTTTTACTGGAAGAAAGAGTTGATCTTTCCTCTTTTCCTCAAAATTAGCGAATTTAGTTAACAAAAGCTCTTCTTTGACAGAGATTTGGCTATGCTGGAGGAGGTTTTGTTATTAGTGATGCACATTTTTCATATCCAAGCCAGCAAAACTCTATAGTGCATGTCTGTGTTTAAATGCTGATTTATGTGGTAAAAACATTCTTTCAGACTAAACCTCACTGTATTTCCTCTTGTGTTACAAGCTAGTTTTCATTTTAGAGGTCATTCGAGGATATGAAGTCCATCTGTATGGAGGAAAGTTCCAAAGCACTTAAAAGTTTAAAACACTGTTATCTAGTTAGGTCAAAGTTACATTGCAGGTCTGCTTTCAAAAGGTCTTAACGCTGTTCCCTTGATCTTCTGTATTGGCTGTTTCAACACGGAAATTGGCTTGATGAACTGGTTTATGCTACTTAACGTCTCTTCAGCCTGGGTACTTGGATTCACAGTTCCCCTTGGATTTAGCAGTGGTTGCTTAGGGGAGCCAGTTACCATAAGGAGGGCTGTGCTGGCTTTACCCTGGTGTGATACTTGTAGTATCCACAGCTAGATACCATGTGCTTATGCTTCTTCCATAAAAACATCTTCAGTGGCACTTCCTCTAGTATACCTTACTTTCCAGGGCTTAGCAGGTCAGGGTTTGTGTGTGGCTTTTTCTTTTTTTTTTTTTTTTTGGTTGGTGGTTGTTTTTTTGTTTTCTTTTTGTATNTATCCCATTTATACTAGTCCATTACTACAGGACACTATACAAGTGTCCTCATTTGTCTTACTTTCACCGGTGGTTACTGTCATTAACATTGGCTGTGAACTCTGGCCTCGCTGAGATGTAGACACCACCTGCTCTGCTGCAGGGACATTGACCTTAGATGAAACAGAAAGCTGGTGACTTGAAGCTCTTGAGCTGCTTCTGTTGGGCAACTGCCTGCCGGGCAAGGGTTGTGAATTCTGAGCCCACATGGTGCCTGAATCTTTAGCATTGGGAAGGTGTGCAAGAATCTGTTCAGAAAATGCACCCAGGAGAGGGTTACACCTGTGAGTATGACTGATCTACTGAAGTTGTTGCCCGAGGCAGCACTAATAATCTGACTTGTAATTATCTGCTTTCATTAGGTGGTTTTTCTTTTTGTACAGCCATTTCTTGGAAAGTAAAGGTGAGATGTCTGTTTGGAATTTCTCGTGCCCTCACAAAACCATTTGAAGTGATAGAGTGGCAGCACTCAAACTCTACCTTTTCATAGGTTTCATCACAGTCATCTGACAAGTTAAATAATTAAATAATAAAAGCACGGGGATTAGGATGTTTAGGCAAGGGATTACATGTCCACAATCGGCTGCTGAAAGCCCTTGGCTCATGTTCTTGACGGGCTCTGAACTTTTATTGCTTTCCTTTTGACTGCTCTGTTCCTGCATCTTCTCTAGTTTCGGTAATGCTGTTTGGAGTGGTGTATTCTGAAAGAGCTTTCTGCACTGAAGTGGGAAGTCTTCTGCGGGCTCTCACCGATGGTGATCAGTGGCTCGCGTGACTGCATAGGCATTCCAGATATTTATCCTGCGATTGTCAAGCAGAATTTATGTACTTTCAGAGCAGTTAATCAGGGAGTGAGTTCAGTTTTGGGACCTAATTAATGACTAAGCCAGGGAAGGAAACGTGAGTTTAATTAGGATATAGGATTAGCAGTGCCTTGACTTACTGCTGTTCTGATCAAATGACCAAAAAAATTATGTTTGCTGGAAGCTGTAAGAAGGGATCATTTGTAAAACTTTACTCCAATTTCTCTTTTATTCTTTCCTCATTAAGGTGTCTCATTAAATACATCAATTGTGTAAGATGCCTTCATAACTGTATTTCTTCTTGCCTCTACAGAAAGAGTATTCATTTATTTGTGGACAGAGTGCCCAAAGCTTTGGTTAGCATCACATTTTTTCTGTACGTTTTCTGCCCCTTCACCAGTGCTGCAATATTTCTTTTCTTTGGCCAGCAAAAGAATGTGACTGGGAAATGAAATATTTGTTTTATGTGAAGAAATGAACTTGCCTTTTGCTTTTTCTTCCTCACTGGGGCTGGGTGACAGTTCAAAACACTTAATATACTTTGGGTAGGTTGTGTGAAGCTTGAAGCAGGTTAACTTATGGTGATTGTTTCTGTAGAGAACTTGCTGGAGTGTTTTAGGGATAGAAGTAAAAGTATTTGGTGTAGTTTGCACGAACAAATATTTTGAATTTAAATTCTTCCATCATCTGATTTATTGTTTTTGCCTCTCCTACATTTAGAGCACCTCTACGCCACCCGAATTTTAGGGGCTTCCTTTAAAGCTTCCACATTTCAGGCTTCATCTTAGTATTTACAAAGGTTAATAGGCTGAGGTAAATAATTTACTGGCATCAGCGTGATGGATCATTGACAAAATAATGGAATAGCTAATGAAGCTCAAACTGAGCCTGACTGGAAACAAAATAAAATGTTTATGCTCTTTCTTAAACTATATCTGCCTATTTGATTATTTTTTTTTTTAAAGACTGGGCTCAACTTTTGTTGCAGAAATAAGTATGTAACAGTTCAATTTGAGGAATACTTTGCATTTGGGCTTGCTTCTCCCTTCTGCTTAGGTCTTCCAAGTGCTGCTGGTGTGATCCATAAGGGTAATGTGAATTGGTGTGAGTTTTGGTTGTGAAGAATTGACCTGTGTTAGTCTATGGTTAGAAGGTGGTCACAGAAAAGTGCTGAAGCTTTCTACTATGTAGTCTCTTAAGTGAAATTGTGTTAGTGAGCAGCTTTTCAGCAAGCATCTTGGTGAGCTTTAGACACTTGAAAGTTTGTGAAACAAGAGCTTTCTTCCTTTCTCTTTCGTTCCTTTTTCTTCACCATGAGCATGCTGCATGCTCTTGGACATGCTCCCCTCTGCTCAGTGCTGGTGAGGCCACACATGGAGTACTTGGTCCAGTTCTGGGCTTCCCAGAGAGGTGAATATACTGGAGTGAGGTCAGTGGATGGTCACTAAGATAATGAAAGGATTGGAGCATCTCTGCTATGAGGAACTAGTTTGACTAGACACCTGATCTCTGTAGGTGCCATCAGACCTCTGCCATGCTCTGCTTGCAAAATGTTACTAAGCTTCTTGGGAGCAATGTGAAGAGTGGTAGGTTTCATACACATGATGAAGCTTGCTTAATATTTGTAAAATGGCTTGAGGTATTAATGTGGAAGTGCTAGAAGACTTCCATTGATATTACAATGACTATAACAGCTGCAAAACTGTAACAGGTATATAAATGACACATGTCCATTATGTTAGGGGTTTTTGGGGGAGGGTCTAAAAATCTTCCAATTAACAAGGTAAGCATTGTAGCTTTTTAAAGACACTTCTTTACTGCTATCTTTTCTTAATTTCTGAATTAATTAGCACTGGAAAACTTAAATATTTGTGTGTCTTTTTTTTTTAATACTAGATTTAAAGACTAGATTTCTAAATACCATCAGAGATTTGAGGCAGACCCAGACAACTAATACCTTGACTTTGCATAACTCAACTGATGAAGTTGCTATGTTATGAATGTCTTATATACTGGACTACTAGTAAAGACTTAAATTCTGTGGGGTTATACATTCCTTTTGTTTTTAAATAGCTCTAGTCAGCACGCTGCTGTCACTGAAATGGAACCTACATGGTTTGTATTGGGAGATGCTTAGTTAACTTGCTGGCAGATACATTTAAATAGAATTTCTGTATTTTTTTTTTTTAGTATGTTAACAGTATACATGTTTTTGAAATCTGTAAATCAATCTATTATCACAAATTGAGTAGGATACTCTGATTATGCTTCTCTGTCTCCTCTCCCCACTCGCCCCCCTGGCCCCCCTCACCCCAAGCAAAACCGGTCTAATTTGAATTGGCTAGTGGGAAGTTTAATCAAGTTTTCATGACGTAAAGCTAACTAAATAGCTAAAGGTTGTGTGAAAATTAGTAGCTGGGAGAAGAAGAGGCCCTGAGGGCAGTGCCTCTACTAAAGAATTTTTTAAAAAACGTATAGATGTCTTTGCTGCTGCCTGATGGATGACTGGTCTGAATGTGAGGTACCATCTGTTACCCAACTACCTCATGGGCTGGGAAGGGGTGAGAGCTTGCAGTGAGAGTCCAGAGAAGTTGTGGGGAGGAGCTGGTACTCATGGGACATATACTAATATTTAGGAAGCCAAGCTTATTAATCTACTTCTCAAGAAATTAGAGCATGTAGTAAACTAGTACCCGGCTCCTACATATTACATGTCAGGAATTGGCTTCTCTGTGTGAAAAGCTGTTGACCTACAGAGGTTTAGAGTGGAAATGATGGACTGTGGTCAAAGTAGGTTTGGAACAAGGTGAGGAGAGATGGATGGAGGAGCCTGGTAAAAAGATGGGCATCTCTGAGAAGGGGTAGATCAGGAAAATTTTTAATACTTAGGAGTGAAAAGACAAAATAGGAGCTGAGAAATACTTGGGATTGTGGCTTTTGAGTTTTTGGAAGAGAGGAAAACCTCTGGTTAAACAGTTGGCATAAAAGAGAATCTGGGATATGAGGGGACAGATGTTCAGTGTTGTGAATAAGAACTTTGCAAAGTGCTTCTGTCTTTACCTGCCTGTCACAGAGAACAAAGTAACGTTACATCTTTTGTACCCTGAACATGGTTTCCTGAAGATGTTCAAACAGGGTTTGTGATGTCTGCCTGATTTGGAACTCTGCCATAATTAGCAGAGAGAGATACTTGCATATATACAGTTTATGGCTTGGCTTCCTCCTCTGCCTGAGCAATATTGCTTACTTGGGTCTGTGCAGTCTCTGACATCTGTTGTGTCTCTGCTTCCTTCTGGTATGCAGATGGGCTTTTTGTGGGGTTGGAGATTATGCTAGATGATCACAGTGATCCCTCTGACCTTATATCCCCTGAATCACCTCCACAAATGCAAGTGAGCCTAATAATAGTTCTAATTGGGGCAGAAAAAAAAGAGCAGATGGCTAACACCAACTTGTGGAAAGCAATTCTGTTTTCTTTGTATCACCTCAGAAATACAAAGACCTAATCTGTGTTTGTAACAAAATGGGCAGTAGTAAATGTAGTTTGTGATCCCTATGTTTTGTGTTTGTAAATTTACTCGATCTCGAGATTAAGAGCCCTCCTGTTTGTATGCTTAGAAACCTTTTAATTGCCAGCTTTTGGGCAGGAGTTATCCACCTTTCCTCTCTCTCTGTGTGCCAGTCATGTTGGTTGGGACCTCAGGGAGAGGGTGAAGGCATCTTCCTCTCCCTGTGTGTGAAGTTTGTCCTTTGATATCAATAGTGCATCTAATCCAATCCAGTCTATCATCATAGGGGTATTTGTGATACCTTTATTTCAAACCTTTTTTTTCCCCCCACAGTGCACTTGCTGATAGTTGAAACCCTTTGCTCTAACCAAAGACGTTGGCAGAGACTTTTCCAGCTTCAGACCTTGGTGTGAGATCACTAGCAATTTGTGAGAAATGTGCCCAGTTGTATTTGTATCACACACAAAGGTGTCCCAGCGCTGTCTTCCACTGGGTGCTGATGCTGCTTGGTTTGACCAAATATTTAGGGAGTTGTTGCAGGCTGTTGGAGAGAAATATGGGTTTGCTGGGGTTCCAATGACCCTCCAGAGCATCCTGTGTAGGTGTTGGGACACTTTGCCTCCAATCCTTGGTTTTGCATTGTTGCCCTGTGAAAACAGCAGGGTCACTGGCTGACCAGCACGGGACATCAGGCGTGGTGAGTGGTGCCGCAGCATTATTTCTGTCTCCTGAGAGCTTGCTGTTGTCTCTAGCTTCCTTTTAAATATCATTCCAATGTGCTGAGCCCCACCAGTGTGGCATGCTAGATTGCTTTTGCTGGGAGGTATGGAAACAGCTATTTTAGTATTGCTTCAGCTGTGAGGATGACGACTTCTAAATTATCAGTTGCTGGGGGATTATTTATTTTATTTTTTTTATTGTGAAGTAAATTCAATTTAGCTTAGAGTCACAGCACTCTTCTGTGAGAACCATGGAGTGGTCCTTATTACCCCTCTTCGGTGTTTTATTTTTCATGTTGTCTGTTGTTGGGAAACAACAGGCAGTTATGTGCAGGGTTTTTGTGTGTTTGGGTTTTTTTTTGTTTGTTTGTTTGTTTTGGTGTGGTGTAGTTTTTGTGGGGCGTTGTGGGTTTTGTTGTGTTTTGTAATGCTTGTAATTCATAGTTTGGTCTATACAGAGAATTTACAGTTTGGTAAACTTCATTTTATGGGGGAATTGCTATAGGCAGGCATCAGTACTTTTCATAATTTGTCTCTAACAAAAAATATGAGCACGTTGCCCAGCTGCTGAAGTTTGGAAAGGGAAGGAGATGGATGAAATGAAGGAAAACTTTGTGCTGATTGCAGAAATCAAAATTGCAGCACAAAGGTGAAAGCTTACAAGTGAATTACTTGCTGCTGGAATCATTTGTTCTACCATGGTGTTGCAAGAGAAGAGGGGATCTGCACAACAATCCAATGTTTCCTTTTTGTTTCTTTAAAAAAACCCAACAGCCTTCCTCCTCCTCCTCCTCCCCC
>VZRU01018546.1:81826-113852 GCA_013398155.1 Pedionomus torquatus
CTGTAAATAAAGATTATTCTGTGTTAATGAAGTCAGGGTCCAGTCATCCTAATGAGCATCAGAGATTCTTCTGTGAGCTTGGTGGTCATGAACTCTGGTGTTTTGTGGCCTGGCTTTTTGCCTCTTCTAGTGGTGATAAAAACCACGCTGGTTTCCATCCTCAAATTTTAGGTGCTTATTTTGCTTCTCTTTATATGTGAATTAGTCTGAGTGAGTTTGACAAAAGAGTTACTTTCAGAATGCTTTCTCTATTCAGAAAATCTCAAATCCAAAATTTTTCCTTTTTGTTAATGTTAGGGTTTCAGACAGTGCTAGTCCGGGTGAGGCAGAATCTATGACATACTCTTGGTTGCCTTAAGGCTTAGGCAAAGAGCTGTTTCTAACTTTGTTTCATCCCAAGTGTCTTAATTAAAACCCACAGGCTAATTCCTTCTTTTACTTCTAAATTCCTTTGCTGAGAACTTAAATAATGAGGCGGGGAAGGCAAATTTAAGTTAAAATGTGAGATGACCCTTGGTAACTTGTGCTGGAATGGTTGGGCAATTTTGGTACTTTATTTGTCAATCTGCTCTGTGTACTTCACCAGGACACTTTCATTACAGTGCTGCTCTGCCAGCTGTTTTGGGTACGATAACTTTTTGTCTTTCAAAAACTAAATAGCACTGTTCTGTCATGTAAGCATGTAATGCGTTTTAGGGAAATAAGAAAGCTGGCTCTCAGTATGAAGCTGAGGTTGAGTAAAGGACAAACCACAATCTGGTGAGGCTTTTGTTTTTAACCTCTATTTTTAGATAATTTAGATTCCTTTTTGCTCCCAAACATAATGTTCACAAGGTGATAGATTTGACTCGAATTGCAGATTCAAGGTGCCCCAGTGAAATGAAGGGACAAAGTTGAGGGTGGAAAAGGTACATAAGGCTGTTGGGGGTGACTGAATGCCAGGACACAGGCTGGGCATCTGGTCACAAGAGCCGGTTGTTTTGAGTGTACTCCGGTTGCATGGACATACATCATGTTGTATAACAGACACAGGCTTCAGCAAACAAGCATCCGGGATAGGAAGCTTTTCTTCTCTCTGTCATCACAAGAGTTTAATTTTGCATGCGTGTGTGTGTGTTTAGGTTTCTTTTTATTTCCTCTTAAAGGAACAAACTGTTCTGATGTTGGCCATTACAAGTCCATTAAGCGGCTGGAGGGCAGGCAGAGCCATGTTGGCCAGAGGAAACAGTCGGTAGGTGATGAAGGAGAATTTGGCCCCCAGTCAGTCTGTGGCTTTTATCGTCAGGCTGCGGTGGTGTGAAAGGAAACACAAATGTTTTAGTGACTTGGTGAATTTGTTTCTCACTGGGCTGTGACTTGCTGACATTTTTTATGTTTTGTGTGAGAATTTGACCGGCTGCAGTACTGTGTGCTCTGCTGAATGGTAATATCCGGCTTTTTGACTGAATATTGCTAATTTATTATTCAAATCATAATGTCAGCCTCCGGGGTTTAGCTTTACAGAGTCATAGGAATCTAAAGAAAATTAATTTGAGGGATAAAATAACTTGTCACTGTTGTTAACAAAGCACCAGCATCTCAGTTACAAATTTCTTTCCAGGGATTTATAGCAGAAAGCTTGACACAATTCTAGCTATAATGTCCAATTACAAAAATCCTAGCTTCAGAAGCTTTTATAAAGCAAACATGAAAGCAGAGTCTCACTGGACAAGTTTCATCTATGGGTTTTATATGTGAGCAGGGTGGTTGGGCAAGAAAGGAGTCGTGGGTGTTCTGATTCCTTGCTACTTAGTTGAAATAGAAAGGATGCTCTGATACCAAAGAGATGGTAGGGGTGTATACATTTGTTTTCTTTCACCGTTAAAGACTAACTAGTTCATGTTTATTTAAATTGTGGGTTTTTTGGCTTGTTAGTTATGGGTTGTTCCCCCCCTGCAGGAAACACTCTTCTTGAAGAGAGGGGAAAAAGGGGCAGGATTTTTAGTAAATGTCATGTATGCTACTGCAGCACATAGAGTGCTCCTGAACCAGGGGAGCAGTTGAAAGAGTCCTGGCAGGCTGATGCTGGTATAAGGCTGAGAAAAGCTGTTGTCAACTGCCATGCGTATGCTTGTGAAGGGGCTGAGCCCCCGAAGACTGGGGTGTGTAGAGCTCGTAGCACAGAGGATTTATAAATCATTATAAATCCATAAATTCATGCATGTTATTTTACACAGTCAATACAACTCTTCTTGGCCTCTCTTCATGCTTTGCCTCTATTGTCTTGAGGAGTAAGCATTTTAAAAGAACATGAGACCTCAAACTTAGGGGTTCCTCTTGATTCTCACAGAAGCTTAAGGAAGGAAAAAGGCAGTCCTAGCCTCAGGAAAGCATCCTGGTACATAAGTACGTGCTTGGGGTTGTTGGCAGAAAAGGGACAGAGGTTACTGAATGATATTTAAAACAACAAGATGTTTAAATCTCAATACATTCAATACAAATACTGTTTGCGATTAATGTAAATGGAAAGCATTATCAAGAGTTGGACAGGGTCTGGGATTGTGTTTTGTAGAAATGTAGCTTTTTGGTCCAAGAGAAGCAATTAATAATCTAGTTTCTTCCTGTCTCCTAAGAAACAATAACAAAAACCCAAACTCCACACAAAGAAACAAACCAACCCCCAAATCAACTTTGGAGGGGGAAAAATTAGAGTAAATATATTCAGTATATTTAGACTTTCAATCCTGACCCTGTCAGCTTCTTGTGAGAGAGTACTTGGCAAGAGGGTACTTGGCACAGAGAGTCCTGCTGGTAGATCCTATCTGTCTTTGTCACAGCCTGTTCTCACTGAGGGAAGAGGGCAGGGTTAATGAGATCTTGTAGGTAATTGTATTCCCCCAGAACAACACCCTGAATTTCAACGAGCTGTTTTAAGCACAGCCTGCTGTGCATGCACTATAGGTATCTCGAAGCTCTTTCAGAAAAACCTTTTTCTGCATTGGGCTATCCTTGATTTCTGCTTGAGCTCGAGGTGTGTCTGAGGAGCAGGCTGTGTTGGATCAGCTTTAGACGGCAAAGAGGAAAGGTACCGAAGGGTGAAAAGGTGGCTGCTGGCTACCACGGTGCAGCAGATGTGTGCTCTTTAGCAGGCCCTAAGCAGGATTTTTCAGCCTAAAAGGAGACCAGAACTGAGGTTTTATTTTAAATTTATATGAACGTTTTCATAAAGCTTATTAATCTGTCTGATTGTCGTGACCTCTCATTTCTTACCAATGTGACGACTTCTCTTGTCTGGATGGAGCTGTAGCTGCTATTCTTTGTTCCTATCTGTTAGGTAAAAAACACCTGATCATGTGTTCCATTGCTCCTGTAGCCTGTGAGTATTGTATTAGACATGAATGGCATCAGTATTATATGTGTGTTGGGCCAGAAACAAGACATTTAGAGGTCATCTACCTAAAGAATCTTCTGGTAATATTCTGTGATGTATTATTTTTTTAATAAACATATGGGTTTTGTAGGTAAAACTTCACTGTACAGCAGTTTCAATTACTGCTATCTGAGGTGTATAATCATTTAAGTGGTACCTTTTAATCATAATCTGGTATCTCTGCAGACTGTGTAATTATTATTTTTTTTCCTTTTCATGACTTCACGAAGTGCGTGTTTCATGAAGTGTCAATCCATTTCCATCACACACACACACCCCCCCACCCCCCCTGTGGTTTCATCCTAGTGCAGGGGATGGATCTGAACAGCATGGTGGTATGCTTGGTTTAAGTAAGGGGCTTGGAAAAAATCAGTGTCAGCTGCCACTGGAAAGGTTCTGCAGGACAGTGTCCCAGGCAGCAGAGTGCTCTGGGCACCTGAAGTGTATCTTGAGGCTGGCCTGTCAAAAAGCTTATGGAGTCTTGAAGGCCTCTTGGAGATTATCATCTGGGCTGCATCTGTCAAACTGAGTTTGCCCAGTGGAAGGCACCGCCTGCTTTGGCTGTGGGCTGCTGCATGGATTTGGAGATTAAAGCCTTTTACAGGCTGCACATGTATCTCTTCCTGGCTGCAGCAAGCAGGTCTAAAAATCCACAGTGGACCATGCATCAGAAGCTTGAATGACTGCCTCAGCATCTTTTGGAGTAATACATCCAGGCAAAAAGGTGTTGACCAAGTCTGATAATTAAAAGCCCACGGTTTCATAGGTTGCTTTTCACCACATGGAAAGCTAGTGAATTTAATTCATGGGTATCCTGCCCAGAAGGGAGCTGTGAGGCTACTGCAAAGGGACCTGCGGTGCTTACTAGCAGCGTTGAAACATTTGTGTTATTCTTGTAGAGTTTTGAACACCTTTATTGACAGATTGGGCAAAAATTGCAAAAATTGAATCAGGATAGTGATTAATATGACCTGTTTTGAGCAATCTACATTTAAGAAGAATGTGTTTTCACTCACTGTTTTCTTCTTATTTTCTCTCTTCAGATGAACACAATGATGTACAGAAAAAGACTTTTACAAAATGGATAAATGCTCGGTTTTCCAAGGTAATGTTGAATTGAAAGTATGGCTTTATTTTGTCTGTTTCACTGTTTAGAATAATATTGGTTAAATATACTTTGCTCTTACTCTTGTAGAATACTTCTAGCGAAGTGTGTCAAAATGAAAACAAATAGATGCTGTAATGTTTGTTCCATCTCTGTTGCCCCATGCACATAAATTTGATACTACACAACTTGTTTAAGAAAATATGAAAGATTCTATTAAATAAATACGTTAAAATATAGTTATTTGCATGATGGTGTCTGTTTGGGTTTTGGTCCTCTTTCATTATGCAGTTAATTTCTACATGCAGTTTTTCTGAGTGCTTTGCTGCAGATTTTGAACCTTAGACACTGTGTTAACACAAGTGCTGCTGAGTCAGCTTTATTCTTACAAAATACTCTGCAAACCTCCAGTTGAAGTCACTTGGTGTAGCTACTTGGGTCTTGACTGTGAACTTTTGTAGAACTACTTACTCATTTAGAATTTCTGTTGGTACTCACACTGTATGTTTCTTGTTTTAATTATGTTTATTGACTTGAAACTTACTGAGGATCTCGGTTTGTGTTTTGGAATGAGAAAGGAAGTGGTAGTTGCTGTGGGATGCTATTTAAAGTCTGCTTTTTATGCTGTTCCACTAAAAGTGAAAAATGTCACTCTGCCCAGGAGTGAGGTGGCTGTGGGAACTTTCCCTGCTTCATAATCTGAATGTATGAAGGAACCTGGGCTATTATGAGGGAAAAAGCATGTTGGTTTTTTTTTTTTTTCCTAGCCAGTATGGTTCTGCAAGTGTGATAAGTACTAGTTTCCACCCTGTAAATGAAAAAGTGCATGTGTGTGAAATCCTGAAAGTAGATGTAAATATAGAAGGAAGGGTGTGGAGGGAGGGGGGAGCTGGTTTGTTTTTGTTTTTTTTTTTTTAAATAAAGTGACTATAGTGTTGTAGCAATGAATGGCAGCCTCTGGAGCACTGCCCTTCTAAAGTTCTTGGTTGGCAACGTATGAAATTTTTACCTTCCTTCCCTTTCCATGCAGCAGGAATACTCAGCAATGCAAGGCTTGTGCCCTCGGTTTATTCACTTTGGCTTAGGTTTGTTTTGGTTGAAAGCTGATAACCTGCAGTCCTTGTCCAATGTGGTCTTGGCTAGTTTGCTCTTTAGGGGAAGAGTGTATAGGCGTAAGTGGTTGTGCTTTTGACTCTGCTTTTGACTGCTGCTTTTTGACAGCCCTGAAAGAAGAAGGTTTAGGCAGGGCAGGATCACGTAAGGAGTGAAAATGTGATGAGTAATGAAGGCCTGTTTACAGAAACTTACCTTGGCATAAAGACAGCACGAACACAGAAATGACAGTAATGCTGCAAATGTACGTGTTATGGATGCCAAATTGAAATAGGCAAAATTTGTTTTCAGTTTTTATACTTCTACACCCATGGATGTATTTTATAAAGTGTTTTTTACTTTTATACCATGTATTCAGACAGATCCTGCTTAGCTCCTGGATTTCCCTGCTACAGGGTATAGTCAGATATTGATTGGATTTGGAAGTAACCCTGTAATTTCATAGCCCATTAAACGGCCCAAAGCTATGAAAGCTGTGTTAATGATTGAAGAGTCTTATACAAAAAGACTTACTCCTGGGCAGTGCATGTCCAATTCAAACTGGAGCATGGCTACTTTGTAATGAAAAGATGCGAATTTATGAAGACGGGCATGTTCAGATTGCTAAGAAATTCCTGGTGTTAAGTAGAAATCATCTCATGTAAGTAAGTCTAGTTTCAACTGCACCTTAAAAAATGTAGAGAGACTGTTTTCAGTTTTATTGAAGTTTTTGCGTTTTACCAAGCCATTTGGGTTGTTTAAAATTCCTTTTCTGTGAATGAGATTGATTCAGCTGCTTAGTAGGATAGAGAGATTTTAGAGGCTGTGTAAATGTAATCTGACTCACACTGCAGAAAACAAAATAGTAACTGAGGAATTTTGTATGGAATTAGAAAATTCACTCCAAGAATTTTACTTGTCCTTCCATGTTAATTAGATTGTAGTTGTCCATTTAAACACATAAATAAAAGGTAAGCACCTGAGTGTCTATAAACTGGGATTTTTTTGTATGCCAAACTAAACCTGTATTTGCATAACATACTTGAAATCAGTGAACTTGATGTAAAAACCCCACTGAATTGATTTAAAAAGGATCTGGAAAAAGGGCAGCAATATATTTCCCTTCTCTCATCAGAGAATAGGTAGATAAGCAAAACACAGTAAGTCTCTTGAGTATTCTGTGAGGTACTTCTATGTGCTTTGGGCACAAGTTCAGTGAGATACAAGTTCTTGTTCCTAGGTCACAGTACAGTAATTTGTGTTTGTGTTAGAACAAAGTGCAACCTGTTTACAAGTATTTTGTGAAATGAAGGCACAAGCATGTTTAAAGTGGATTGCGTCTTAAGGTCAATAAATGTGTTCAGGCAAGCCTCAGTGCTTGCTATAGAAATCTTTAGCAGAGCCATGCGTGCTACAAGACAGAAGCCTATGGTGGTTTGTAATAAGGAAATTCTGTTAAAACTAAAGAGAATTGTTAGATATTCTTCTACTAATTACCATTTTATTGTCCCTATTTAACCAACAGGAAAGTCTGCATTCAAATAAATATTAATACAGAGCATTTCAGCATATCTTCATATTAAGCCATGTGATGGTTTTTGTTACTGTATGTTTGTCCATTGTTCTGTCCAGTCTAATTTCAAGGCTAAGATGTAGCTGTTTCCCTATGGTATAGCTGACCAATTAAGACATTTAGTTGTATAGATAGTTAATGTATGTTCTTCAAACAGTGCAAAATTGTGTTTTCTATCCCTTTTTTCTATCCATTTATCCCTTTCTTTTTACATTAATACTTACCAGTTCAGAAGTATTAATGGATATATGTTCAGAACACTTTTCAAAAAATGTAAGAGTACTATCTTCTGTGTTGACACCTACTGCATAAAGGGTAAATATCAGAAGTAGCAACTAATTTTGAGTGTCCAGTCTGAGACTTTGGTTAGATTCCCCAGAGGATTTGACATTTCTGTAGTATCTTTGTATAAACCAGGGCTCTTGTGGAGTCTTACGACAGCTCAGAGAGTTCATCTCTTCTGCAAGCTCAAATAAACTGTTTAAAGTATCTAGTTGGCTTTCAAATGAAGCTTGATCAGCATAGAGAAGGGATTTCAAGAAGATGATGCCTGTGTCAGTGAGGACTGGGCTTAATGATCTAGGGAAGTCTCTTACTCTGGCACACAGTGGTTACCTGTAAAATTATGCTTTAAATTATTCTGATTAGTTACAGGGGAACTCTGGACTAAAAGTAGAATTTGTATTCAGGTCCATGGGATACTTTACTGCGGCTCTGTTAACTATGCATTGTTATACATATGCAAAGGGTGAGTGAACAAAGAAATGATAATCAACCCTAGTTTTGACTTTTCCAGACTTCTGAATAGAATCATAGAATAGTTTGGGTTGGAAGGGACCTTAAAGATCATTCAGTTCCAACCCCCCTGCCATGGGCAGGTACATCTCCCACTAGAGCAGGTTGCTTAAAGCCCCATCCAGCCTGGCCTTGAACACTTTGGAATGGGGCATCCACAACTTCTCTGGGCAACCTGTTCCAGTGCCTCACCACACTCTTGGCAAAGAATTTCTTTCTAATATCTAATCTAAATCTCCCCGCTTTCAGATAACAATCATTACCCCTCATCCTATCACTACACCACTAATATAGTATCTGTATCTATTTGCATGGTGTATCAGCAGGCCTGGCACTTGTAGATCCATCATACAGATCTCTGACGCTTCAGCTGATAATTACATAACACAGTGGCTGAATGCTCACACTCACAACTCTAGAAGGCTTGAGAGGTATGTTGAGGGATTCAAGAGTTTTGTGTCCCACTTTCGACCCTGCAAGTACAGTTTTCTCTGTCCTGTTTTCTTTCTTTACTCCTACTTTCTGTCCCTGTTTTTGTTTCTCCCTCACTTGGTATTACACCCTCTCATATCAGAAAGCCTGCCCAGCAAATCCCAGCAAATCTGGAGTTCTGATCACCCTGCCTATTTCATTCCCACTTCTGTCTCTGTCAGTTGCTTACCCATCAAGACCCAGTTTTTCTTGTTAAAGCTCCACACCTGCTCTGTCTGTCCTTCCTTTTTACATCTCCCATTCTACATCTCTTCACCTTCCCAGTCATTACAGGATTTGTGCGGTTTTTTGCATCTGTCTTTGTCTAAGCAGTCCTATCCATAACTTCTCTGTATCTCCTTGTGGGAGTCAGTCTTTGCAGAATCTCATGTTCCCATTTTCCAAAGTTTGCTTTCAGGTTGGTTACTCTCCTCTTCTGCTGGTCCTGAACTTGGCAGGTAGAACTCAGGGTCAGCACAAGAAACACGATGCCCTAACTCTTAAATTAGACCCATGGAGTCAGATCTGGCACAGCTTGTCGGAGCTTACTGCTGTTGCTCTAGAGGAAGTGCACGGATCCAGTATGGGCAAACTGAGACTCTTTTTCCCCTGACAATTGCGTCTTCATTACATTTGGGAAGTTTTCCCACAGGGATGGCAGAAACACTTCATTTCTAGGAAGGCTGTGCTCTGTAAGAAGAACATAAAACCCTGGAGATGCTTGTGCTATTCAGTGAAAAGGACACTGGCTTTACCTTCGCACCTCTCCAGGTCATAAGTCTTGGGTTTGGATGGCTGTTGAATGGCAGCCAGCTTGGAGGCACTGTTCCAAGGTGTCAGGAATTGCATTCAAAGTCTTGTGTGCCTGAGAGGTGTGCCTTCTCTCCCTCTTTGTCATGTACTGTCTTTCCAATCCAAGCTCTTGATTTCATTCTTCTTACATGGAGAAAACTTATACAGTCTCAATTCTGCATTTGCAGTGTTCTTGTTGCGTCTGTGTCTGTGATCCTGAGCCTCCAGGTCCTCTGCTGTTGCCCTGACATCTGCATGGCCAGCAGCTGCAGCACTGGCAGGGCTTGGAGCCAGGACCTGCCAGTATGGGTAAAGCCAGACCTCCCATACTTTTGCAGCATCTTAAGCTCTCTCCTGCTCTGCAGTCTTCAAAAACGTATTTCATTTTTAGGTTTAAAGAGCAAAGAAGAGGCTGAATTGCAGCTTGGGAGCAGACTCTGTCCTCCAGGGCTGAGCTTCAGGTTGCCTGCAAAAAGGCAAATGCTTGGTGCTGGGGCTCCTGTGCGTTTCCTCTCCTGGGCTCTGACAGATCCCCTCCCTGAAAGGACACCAATTAAAGTAAAGATGAGAGAAGACAGGGCAGTAGGCAAACTGGTGAGCTGTACTTGGAGAGCTTTGTGATGAGATGGCTTTAGATGCATCATAAAATTAAAACAATCCCTCCTTCATTATACCATACATTAATTAATTTGTTAACTGCAAAGTCTAACTTCCTGGCTGTTGTGCTGTATAGATCTTTTCCACCATCTTTGCACCTTAATTTTCTTCTTTCCTGTAAGGGTTGTTTTACCATGGGAGTAAATATCAGACCCTGTACTTATGAAGATGCTTTGCTGCTGACTCTTAGCAAATGTGATAAATCTTTTTAAAGACAAAAGCATACCTATTCAAGATAATTAATTTCACATGACCCGAGATACCTAAGGCCAAAGACATTTCAGAAGAGAATTTTCTTGGGAAGGGGAATTATGGACTTTAATGTATTAGTCATGCAAGAAGAGAGATCGGAAAGATTGATTAGGCAATTTTATCTGTCCAAGGAGACATAACCTAAGATAGCCTGTAGTCCTTTTTACAGTTCCATTTTTGTGGCACAAGCAAGGAAATACTTGACTGTTGGTAAAATACTCTGCAGTCTAACTGCTGAATTGAACTGTAAAATGTAGCTCAAAACTGGTCAAAGCTTATACAAAAAAAATATTTGTCTTTAACCAGAGGAAACTTTTGGGCTGAAAAGAATTAGTGTTTGTATGAACTGGCCTTGAAAAATTCAATGTTTAGTCTACTTTTTTTCTTAACTGCATTACTTAGTCTCTCTTACTGAGAACAGGTCAAATAGGATGTCAATCTGGGAAACAGATCTCTTCTTCTCTAGTAGATTGTGATATGGTAAGGATGACTAAATTATAGTATAAAAGTGATAATACATAGCAGTTTGATCTTGGCCATATTAGCTACAGCATGAGAACTGACGGTTTTCTGCCTTCCTCTCAATTGTTGCTCTTTTCTGCTCTAATGAACAGCGTGTGGGCATCATCTCCCTTGCCAGTCTTCAAAGTCTGATGTAGTAATACAGATTGCAATTACTGCTTTTGATTAATGCTCTGGGCTTTGTGATAGAGTTTGACTATTATTCATGGTCTCTGCTGTCACCCTGCCTGTTGGTGTTTGTGTAATTGTGTTTATGTGACCTTCTCAGATGCTAGAGTTGAGCCTGGTAGAGACATTGAAGCAAATCTGTCTCTTTACCTGTTCATCACCAATGAGAACAATAGTCTACTTTGTCAGCAGTAATATTTCTTTTTTTTAAGGAACCAAGTTAGAATCTGAAGTTAGCTGGCTTAAAGGAAAAAAAAAAAAAAAAGAGGGAGAGGAGGGAAGAAAAGAGATAACCTTCCAGTCTTACAGGAGAAATAGCTGACAGCGATAAGTATGGTCCTAACTGCCCCTGCTGGTAATGATACATAATGAGGCTTAATTGCAAGTTGAGGTTAGTACCGTTACATTAAACACACTATTATAACATAAGCTTATATAAATGCATTAATAGATACATTGGGAAGAAAGCAAAGACCCACAGAGAGTTGCTGATGCCTTGTTTGTTTTGCTGCCTTGCTTTGCCTAATGTTTGCTTTTATGTTTTCCCTTCTCCTATGATTTTGTCAGCTAAGTATTTCAGGTGTTCCATGGATTGAGCTATCTTTAGCTTTTCAGCTTTGCTACTCCCTAAACTCATGTCCATCATCTAGTAGAATCAAACTTTTCAGTGTATCCCAGTGATGAGTCTTACTGTTTTTATTCTTGTTAATCTGGGTTTTAAATAGCTATTTTGTTGCTTGTAGTTATTTTTTAAGCACCAGTAGTGATATTTTATTTGGTCTATAAGTTGTTTTCCTCATGTGATTATTTGTTTGTTTATTTACTTGGTATTTGAATTCATAGTTTTGGTACTAGTGTCCTGTAGAGATGCCCCAATGACTCAGACGTATTCAGCACAAGTAGAGTATACTCAACTATAATACTTCTGTCACAGTATTAGCTAGTATTTATGTATGCTGTTTTACAGCTGTCATGTGTCAGTGGGAGAAGAATGGAAAAAAAGTATCATTTTTAAATAAAAATACTTCTGTAAACAATTAATATAGTCTTAAATTAGAAATTGGCAAGATTACTTATTGACATAGTTGTTTACTTTTTGCAGTGACCTTTTTGCTTTCTGAATTTTTTCCCACATTAAGTTCCCATGTACTGGCCTCATGATGCAGCAGTACTTGACATGTTTGTTATCTTATTGTGACCAGTACAAAATGTAGTTCTTACTCCTTGTGTTGTTTGTAATTGAGTTTAAACTAAGTAGGTGGTTACCATGAGTCTCCTTGGACTTCAGTTGAACATTATTAATGGCTCGTGATCTAGTTTAGGTGTGCAACATATTCACTATTTCCCTCTTCTCAAGAAAAAGGGGAAAGGGGTCTTTGCTGCAGTACTGTTTTGACCTATTTACTAGCATTTTACTAGGCGTTAAAAATAGTCATCTGTGACAGAAGACAACTCTGACCTTTGTGTAAGTGACATTGGAAGATCAGAAGAATCTGATGAAAAAATCAAGAAGTACTGCTTCCTATATCCTTTCAAGGTGTTTTGGTATTTCAGAGGTGGCAGATGATCTAAATGACAACCAGGGCTTATCCCAGCACTGCTCTGAGCACTGCTCGTCTGCTGCATTCCCTTGGTGGCTGGTAAAGGTCATATGTATGCTTTTACAATATGCGTTACTTCCCTGGTGACAGCCAGCCTGCATTACTGTGAAACTGAGAGGATCTTTCATCCCGGTTTTAATGTCGTCACTAGGAGGTCTGAGTCACTGAGGAGGATATGAAATAGAGGTGACTTCCCTCTCTCTCCCGAATATCTTTGGCACTCATTTATTGCAAAAGAATTAGGTCTAATAACGTACCTTCAGTAAAGTCAAGTCTCTGTTGCAGGTAGCTATGATGACGTAAGAAAAACTAGCATGTTTCTAGTTAAACTAGATAGACATTAAAACTTCTGTAATGATTAATTTTGCATATAATTTCATGTTCAAGAAAAATATACAAAGAGCATAAATAGCTGTGAAAAAATTACAAATAGTAGTTGGTGTTTTTTTAAAAAAACCCAACACTATAAAGACAAGGCTTTGTCTTACTGAGAATTTGTGACTCCCTTTAATTCTCTGTAATGTGGCTCAGTTTGATACAGCTCCCCATTAGTAATAAAGGGGCAGTTCAGAATGTTCTACTGTAAAATCTGTTCAAGGAGGATTGCTGCCTTGCAGATGAGTGTGGCTTCAGTAGAGCAAACTGTAAATGCTGATGGTGGTCTGGTAGCATTGGATGACTCTTAAAAAATCTGATCCGGATTTTGTTTGTATCATCTTCTATTTCCTGGGAATGCATTCTGGCAAAGAGCAGGAATGACTTCTGCACAGTCATATTGGCTGGTCTGGTTGACCCTTCTTTACAAGTAATTCTAGATGCACACAAGGAAGCGTGAGTCACCCTCTTAAACCTGATACAGGTAGAGAGGCTGAATGAGAGCCAATGTGTGAGTGTCGCTGCAAAGAGGAGGAGGTCACTGTGTGTGGGTGCTCCTTCCCAAGTGGTGCCTGTGTCTTGCTGGAACGTGCAAAGCTGATGCCCATGGTGACTGGTCTTGCCACGTACAGTCTTCAGCTCAAAGGTCATTCAGGAACTGCTGCTGCCCCATGAGAGATGAATCAACAGAAAAAGTGTATTCAGCTGTGCATAAAAAGTGAAAGTTCTCTGTCTCTTCCCTCCCCTGCTCATGTTAGCACAAAGGCTGGCACCAAAAAGTTTGTTAAAATAAATACAACGTGGTGGATCTGGTTCTGACCCTTGTGCATGAGCCCTGGGGTGGGTAACAAATACATCGCCATGAAAAGTTAGTAAGAGCACAAGCAAGCTTAGCCCCACCCTACGTACTGTCTCCAGCTTTTATTTCTCCCCTTCCTTTTCCTTTCCCCTATTCCAGCCCCTGTTGAAGTGAATCCCTTCCTTTCTTGCTGCAAGTGCCAGTTTAAAGCACTGGGCCTCTTTCTAAATTAGGTTTGTTAATTATGTTTTTTTGTTTTTCTTATCAAGCCCTTGTCTCTACTACAGAAGCTCTGTGTGCAGCTCTGCTGGCAGAGCCCCCTCGGGCAGGCTGAGGGATAGAGGTTTCTGCCAGTGTCTTTTTTTGCTGTCACAGCAAACATGAGCAAAGCTGAGAAAAACTACCTTCTGTTAACTGATAAAAAGTGTTTAGCAAGGGGGATGTGAGTGCTTTACACCCTGAACCAGCACAGTTCTCCTGGTACATGGTGTGTTCCTGCCTGTCCTTTATACTATCTTTGTGGTATGAACTGGACCCTATTTTGTCTTTGAGAAAGGACCCATTATCTGCCTTGTATTTGTACAGTGCTTGGCACAACGTAAGCTGCTCCTTAAGTACTTACCAACACAACCGTGACTAGCTATTTGCCCTTGCTTAAAGGGCTCACTACGATTTGGCACTGTCGCTTTTTCATAAGACAAATACTAAAATTTCTTAATCCGTTATGCCCGGTGATGAATGGACAGCTGCTCCTTATGGGAACCTGGTGGAGGCTGAACTGCTTTGTACTTGTGTAGGCTTTCAGTATGTAGACAGTAAAATAATGTTGGTTCTGAAAAGGAGAAATTTAGATTGGTTTAGCGTACTGTACACCAGGCAGGACTCTACAGAGAGATACATACACTTTTTTTATACATGCACATAAATAAATATGTATGTCTGCAGTATATCTGTGGGTACAGACTGTGGTTTTTTTCTGGAAGGCCAGATTGCTTTCTGGAGGTTAGGAGTGAGTGGTACGGGTATGGGCAGGGATGGCAGAGGAAGCAATCTGCAGAGCCCCATGCCTTACCCTGTAGAGTGGGAGAGGACTTCTGACCTGCCCCAGAGCATCGTGCTCTGGATGCAGCACACCAGTCTGCCCCAGCACAGAGCTGGTCCCAGGGCTGCCTGCTCCACCCCAGTACAGCTTGAGGCAGTGCTGTCTCCATGGGGCCATCGGGTGCCCTGTGGTGGGAATTGGGGTGGTGGGTCAGATCCAGGGCTCGGAGTACTCCTGGCCTTACTGGAACTTGGTTTGGATTGTGGTTCCCAGATGACCTCTGCGCTGCCACAGCACCCTCCCTGAGCAGACTCAGTGGTAGGCCCTACATGCAAAGAGGTGGCACTCTACGCTTCTCAGAAGCGTGTGGTGGGGAAGGCAGCAACCTGGCCTGGCACAGGAAGGCACGAATAGCTATTCTGCCAGCATTGCCCCACAATTTTTCCTTATCTTCTCTTGGGAAATGGATGTATGGGACCATTGAGCAACCTGCTCTAGTGGGAGGTGTCCCTGCCCATGGCAGGGGGGTTGGAACTTGATCTTTGAGGTCCCTTCCAACTCTAACCATTCTATGATCCTTTGGGCTGCTGTTTTATAAAATTATTTTCCAGCTCCTTTCTGAGCTTAAACTTTCAGTCATACAGCTGTTAGAAGCTGTGGCATGCAGCTTTTCTGTCTGGAAAAGGAAAAGAAGACTTCCTGAAGGACAGTGGGTTGCTGTCTAACAGCATCCCAGGAAAGCCAGGCAGCATCCAGCCACACTGAGGAATGGAGGACAGACCAGTGATGCTCCTGATTGCAGACCATGTGGCTCAGGCAGCAGATCCTGCCTGAAAATGTGTGTCCAGGTGTGAGGAAAATGCAAGGGTGGGAGGAGGCAGTGAAAGAAAGAGGGTGCAGTGCACAGTCTCCTCTCCCATTGCGACAGCAGCACTGTGGGCTGGCTCTGTGCCCTGATGGGACAGCTGGGGCTGCCTGGGTGGCCACTGCCACCAGGTGTCTGCACATCCCTCAGGTGGGCTGACTGCCCTGATGGGACAGCTGGGGCTGCCTGGGTGGCCACTGCCACCAGGTGTCTGCACATCCCTCAGGTGGGCGTGGGAAGCTGGAAGAGCAGGTTTCCAGCCTTCCAGAGAGGTGTGCTGCAGTGGAGGTGGTAATGGGCTTGGTGGGGTGGGTGCTGAAGCCCTTTCTTGGCCAACTTCAGTCACCATGCACTTACAGCAGCGCTTCCTGTGCACTGACTTCCTTTCTATAGAGTGTTCTGCTAGACTTGGCTAAATACAGGGCTTTGCATCTTGCTGGGTCTCTGTTTTGAGGGTAGTGGATACTTTAATAAACTGGGAAGGAGTAGCTTAGACTGCAGAAATAATTTAATACTCTTGTGCTGACTCTTTAAACTGATAGCAAGATGTGGTGCTCTGATGGCCAATGAAATGGAAAAACTATTCTCCTGAGAAAGCAAATCTGAATTATTTCCACCATCCCAGCAGGGTGCTTTGCAGGAACGTACTGTGACCTGTTGAAATGAATGGTTGAAAGCTGGAAGTAATTCAGTTTGGTTTTATGTATGTGAAGTGAGGGGATGGGAAACAAATAAAGAAGACTGTATGCTTTTGACACCTTGTGGCATTCTATTAAATGAGACATCTTTCTGCTTTTTCAGCAGATCCAAATTTTTTTGTTTGATTGATTGTTTTGTTTAACTTTTGGACCTTAGGCAAAGAATTTATTGAGGATATGTAGAGATAGCATTCTCAGTTTTGGTGTTATCAGTCTGCTGTATGTGTGTGCATTGCTTTAATTATATAATTATAAAGACTGTATTTCTGTAGAGCCTTTGATACTGCCTCCCACAACATCCTTGTCATTAAATTGAAGAGATACGGGTTTAATGAATGGACTGTTAGATGGATAAGGATTTGTCTGGACGTCTGCATCCAAAGAGTTTCAGCCAACTGCTCAGTCTCCAAATGGAGATCAGTAGCAAGTGGTATCCTTCAGAGGCCCATATTGTGACCTGTAGTGTTGAATATCTTCATCAATGATGTGGGGGGTTGAGTGTACCCTCAACAAGTTTGCAGGTGACACCATGCTGAATAGTGCATTTGGTTTGAAGAGGTAGGGATGCCATCCAGAAGTACCTTGACAGCCTTAAGGAATGGGCCTATGTGAACCTCATGAAGTTCAGAAAGACCAAGTACAGGGTCCTGTACCTGCATCAGGGCAATCCCAAATATCAGTACAGGTTGAGAGATGAATGGGTTGAAAGCAGTCCTGTGGAGAAGGACTTGGGGATTCTGATGGATGAAAAATGAAGTGGCAATGTGCACTAATAGCTTGGAAAGCCACACATATGGCAGGCCACATAAAAAGAAGCATGGCCAGCAGGCTGAGGGAGGTGATTCTGCCCATCTACTCCACTCTGGTGAGACCTTCAATGATTAACCGTTATTTGCTTTCACAGTGAGCAGTGAGATTGTACCCAGTGAGACTCTGGTTAGCTCCTGTTTACTCTTCTGGACGCATGAATAATTTCCTCATACCCATACCGACTTACTTTTAATATATTCTGTGTGGTGATGCAAACCAATTTAACCAAATTTTGTTGGCATCTGTGGTAATTGCATTGTGGATCATCTCTTCCTGTTATACACCATAAACTGTACTGGGGCTTCCCTGCATCTTCTCCTGGGTATTCCGTGTTTTAAAGGTTTGGTTAAGTTACTGCACAGCAGAGAACCATCTGAATCGCCTGTGAAAAGTGCATGGTCTAGGAGGAAAGCCTTGTCCAACACTATGCTGGAAAGGGTATAATTAAGCTCAGGAAACGGCATACATAATAGTAGGATGTTATCAAACAGTGATATTTAATGAGTGCTCCTGCTTGGTGTTGGTCTGACAGCTCAATAGCTTTTTACACCCTTTACCTATGTATGTGTCAGCAGGAGTTGACACGTAAAAAAACCTTGTATATATGCTTTTTTTTAAGCATGACTTGTAAAAGTAATCAGAGAATAGATTTGTCAGAAAAATTCATTCTCACCACTATTCAGCTGGTTGAGTTAGGTATATTTCTATACAGGAGACTAAAGTGTGTCTCTGCAGCTAATTTACTCTGATTTTTTTTCTGAAAAGTTTTATTAGTATCAAATGTAATCAAAGCAGACATTTTAGTAAAAACCCTTATGAATTTTGAGGAAAACCAGGTGTTTGCCAGAAAATGGGGTTCATTGGCCAGTTCAGTGCTCTCTTTCTGCATTTGCTGTCAGGACGGAAGGAGGTAAGTGAAGGTACAGGAGGTCTGTCAGATATTTCATGTTGTGTAAGATGGGCTTTTGACAGCCCTCTGAAGAGCAATATTATAAAGCCAAGGTGGTAGAAAAGACAGTATTGGACTTTTAGGTACTTTTTAGAAAATGTTTTTCTTCTCAAATTGGCACTTCAAAGGGACGCTGAAAGCAGTAGCTTAATTTATCTTCTGGCATCCAACAAATGAGCATTACAAAGCAAGCACACTCAGTTGCTGGCTGCCTGTCATTTCCCTCTGCCCTGTAAGATTTTCCCATGTTAACTTTCTTAGCATCCAAGAACAAATAAAATGAAAAGGCAATGTGGAAAAGGTTACCATGATTCAGCTGTTATCTACCACCATTCTTGTACAGGGTCCTTCCACCCCCAAATAAAATTAATATTAGACGTGTATGATTTAGAGTGGCTCTAAGTTTCACATTTTGCTGCTGTTTCCAAGGTAGGGAAAATGATTTAATATGTTTCAATATACATTACACCTTTTGATCTACTAGTCTCTCTAGAAGAGTGGTGGCTTATACAGGGCTCAATTCCAGGTCCATTTTTTCTTTTGTTGTTTTTCACATCTGTAAGAATGTGTCCCAATGGCTTCTTTCTGAAAACCCCTAGTTTATTCCTTCTTTAGATGCAGCCAGACCAAAGCATTCTTTCTCAAATGACGCTTCCAACTTGCCCATTTTTTTTTTTTTTTTTTACTTTTCTATCCTTGCATGTTAACGCATCTACCTTAATGGGAGCCAGGATGCGTTGGTTTGGTTTCTCAGTACCAGACTGTTGAGAGACACAATCAAAGAGATGGGGAGAAAAAAAGCACACTGAAGAAGGGAAGGATGTCTTCCTCTGTCACAGTTCCCTAGCTTTTATTTGCTGCATTCAGAATTAAATAAGAATGAATTGAAACATAAAAAGAAAAAATGCCAGTTTCTTTTTTGTGTGTGTGTTTTTTTCTGTTTATTTTGTTTGTTTTTGTTTTTTTGGGTTTTTTTTGTTTGGTGTTTTTTTTTCAGGGAAGTTCTGCTTAACCACTATTTTCATTACTGCTTTTGTTTCTTCTGCAGAGTGGGAAGCCCCCAGTTAAGGACATGTTCACAGATCTAAAGGATGGAAGGAAGCTTTTGGACCTTTTGGAGGGTCTGACAGGGAAACCTCTGGTAAGAGAAATGTGTGAGTCATATTCCCATTTATTAAAAAACAACCCCAAACCAGCAAATGAGGAAAACAGACAAAAACCAAACTGTGGAATGTGATTTTTTTAAATTTTATTTTAATTTATTTAAAACCTTATTTTGCTTGTAGAGTGTACTTGCTTTCTGTCATTCCAGTGACATTCCTGTTAGCACCTCTCATGGGGTATAGGGACAGGCTGAAGTTAGCTGTGTAACCCTCTCTTGAGGGTTAATATGCTGTTTAACAAACTGTGTAAAAGCAGTGGTATTATTCAGATACGGTATATTTTTATTAGGAGTCTCCTAAAGGTCTGCTTCTGGATGATTTGGGAGAGCAACCTTTAGCTGGATACCTGTGTTTTTTTTCTAATAAGCTTATGAAAGATCCCTTAAAGAAAAAAATGGAGGGAAAGAGACAACAGCTAGTAGAAGATGCAGAAACCTGCATCTTCTTTGAAAAATCCTTTGTGACCTACAGGTAGGAAAGGGCTGAAAACTACTCAAGTCTTTTTTGGGTAAGTGTGCATGTGGTTGAAAACTCTTCCCCTGCTGACACTGATGCCTCTTCAGAAAGATACATGAAGCATGGTGAAACTTGTGCCATCACTTTGGCATAAATTTTGCTATGTGTCTCAAATTCATTTATTGGCCTTACGGGGAACCTTCAACCAACAGTTTCCCCTTGCAGGCTTGCCTCATTTTTTAAACATGCATTTTGCTAGTATTTCTAATGATTTGTGGTCTCATTTAAAGTATAGACAAGATAATAGAAGTTTTTTCATTTCTAATTCTGTGGATTACAGTGTTCCAAATTCAGCTCTCTTGCTCCTGCAGTGTGATGGTCTGATACAGCAGTTAAATTGCAGTCATTAGAAGCAAATAGAGTGGCAGGTATCCTCAGGAGCTGCAGTGATTTGGGGTTTTGGTTGGTTTTTTTTGTGGTGGTGTTTGTGTTCCCTGTGCCCCACCTCTGCCCCGATAGTAAAATGAAGGGAAAGTTAAGAAGTATAAGTTCTTCCCAGTATGCAAAGATTTAGCAGGTTTTCAGTGCCAGAGAAACAAATTGCTGCTTGTTCTCTCTTGGGAGCCAAAAAATTTCGACTACTCTGGCAAAAGTTCAAAACCCTCAGATTTTCCCTGGGAACTCCCACTTTGCTGTTGTATTGCCAGTTTATAATGCTGGGATGCAGATGCTGGGAATAAAATTCTGGCTTTACCAAAAATGAACTGGCAACATATCTTGAATCCTTTTGAATCAAGGCTTGTCCTGTGCCTTGAACTGAGGAATAATTTTCTGACTGTTTTTCATTTTGAAATTGCTGTGGATGATCTTGTTTGTTTTTTGTTCCTACTTTAAAAAAAATAAAATTAAAAACTGGAGAAAATGAAGACATATTTTCTGTTGTTTTCTCTGTCATTTATTTCGTTTGGTCTGTCAAGTTAATTCTGATGTGAACAGACTGTAACTTTTTACTTTCAGCCTAAAGAGCGAGGTTCCACACGAGTGCATGCCTTAAATAACGTCAACCGAGTATTGCAAGTCTTGCATCAGAACAACGTAAGCATTTTTTTGCACAATTTTTTAATAGGCACTTTAATTTATTCCTGTGTGTAAATTAGTTCAAAATGCAGAGAATAAAGATATTTTTGGCACCTAAAATGAAAATTCAGTGAGATAGGTAAGCTGTTCTCAGTTTTCCTTCTCTGTTATAGAAGTCAATGTCTGACAATTTTTTGAGAGCTTAAAATCTTAACCATGGTATTAACTAAACTGTGTTTTGTTGAGATGTGTTCAACTCCCAAAGTACAGGTGACTTGAAGCTCTGCTGTGCAGAGCTCATGAACGTGACAGGACAAGAAAGTAATTTCTAGTGATGATGCATAACTTGTGAAAAAAACTGTAAGGGTATGACAGGTTTTTGTGTCTCTGTTTTCTGTGTCCTGCTCTCAAAATATGTGAGGATCTTTCCATTGGCATCTGCCAGTTCTGTGTCAAATCTGTACTGAATGTTTCTAATTTGGAGCTTTATTAACTGGTTGGAAGAGCGAACAAACAAACCCCAATCCTTCTTTAAGAAAAATTAGAATAATAGTTATTTGCTTTGTTTCGTTTTTATCTTTTTACTGCCTGGAAGCCGGTAGTGTGGCAGTAAAGTGATTTTATTTTTCCCCTGAAAAACAATTCCTGATAAGCATTCTCTCTATATTTAAAATTTCTGTTTGTGAAAGTCAGGGCACTAAAATAAATTAATAAGAACCTTCTGGCAATAAAATACATGTAGTGCAAAAAGGTACTGACATACTTGTGTAAACTGCTGATTGAAGTGATATGGACATGCTATATAATGCTGCAATTTCCTCTCTGTGTTGGTGGACTAGTGTCATGTTTCTACGAAGCAGCCAACTTTAGGGTGGGTTGGTTTTTTTTGTTGTTGTTGTTTTGTTTTGTTTTGTTTGTTTCTTTGTGGTACTGTAAATATTGATTCATTTTTTTCTAAGGATAAGTGATGACTCTTTCCAGCTCGAAATTGATTTATTTTTATGAAGACAATAAATAAAATAATAATGAATTACAATAATTAGTTCTTCCTTAAGGTGACAGGAGCTGGGTTTTTAGAAGTAAGCAGACTGTGATAGCTGAAGGTTGTTAAGGTCACCTTATATGATTCATACCTACTGGTTAACTTCATTAGAATGTGTGTGTTTGTTAAAATGAAGGGAAAAGGCATCCACTAAGAAGTAGTTGCTATCTCTTGCCTGAGAGTTTGTGGGCTATAGAATATTCATAACTTGTGAAATAATTTATAAAAATGTTTAAATATATATCACAAAAATAAGCCTGGGGTGTAGATGTTCAAGTGAGCCTATGAACCTCAACCATCTGATGAGCAGAATGCTTCTAAGTAACAAACTTCAACTTTTTTTATTTGGGGACCAAGTTTTTTAAAATAAAAATAGCATGAATCCGCTGGAAGTCATTCCATACAGCAGCTATCCATGTGCTGTCAGTAGTACTGACTATCTACTGTCAGCTCTCTTCTATTGATTATCTTTGTGTAAGTCTTAGTAGTCTGCTCACTGTCCCAGTGGATTGCTGGCTGCATCCTGAAAAGTGTTGGTATAGTTCAGAAGCATTAAAATACAAAAACGGATGTGTGGATTATTTTCTTTTATGTATGATGTGGCCAGCAAGAGGAATGCATTATTATTACTATTATTATTAACCTGCAATTAAAAAATGTCAAATGTTTTTGTTACTCATTCTCATGAGTGTTTTTCTTTAATAAGTGAAAAAAGTGCTTGCAGTATAATTGTTTCATATTTGTACCCTTGACCTTCGGTCTTACTTTCTACTCCTTGTGTTCTAGAGCGCTTTCTAGTGCGTTGCTTAATGATCCCCACCGCTGATTCCTTTGGCCTGTTTTTGCCTGTTTAATTTACAGTTATCTTAAAATATGTACCTGGTATTTGCAAAGAGTGTTGCTGTACGGTTGTTGCATCTTCTGTAAAAATTGGGAGAGGACAATCCACAAATCCACAAGCTTCCTTACTACTTTGAAGTGTAATTTGTGGTTCTATGTTAAGTCTTGCAACACACTTAATTTGATTCTTCTAACCGAGAGACCTATGGGGAACTGAAAATTGTCAAGATACTATCTGAAAGCAGAATTGAAGCCACTCGTGATTGTGTGATAAGAGACATAATGTTCGTGGAATACCATTATATTCTTACATGTCAGCAATATCGTCTAAAACAAAATGAAACTTTGTTCTTGCCTGTTCTGTTGTTGTAGGCTGTGTCCATTGAGAGACAGAGTATGGGCTCTGTTACTGTCTTGTGATTGTCTATATCATTTAATTGCTAGCCAGCTCCTTGGTGCACTTTTTTTCTTTATGACCAGTTCTGATCCAACCAATGCCCAGATACAGTTCTTAGTATAAGCTGGGAGGTGTTTCTGGAAGGCACTGTGGGGTAACATTATTTTGGAGCAGGGGTGAGAAAGGCAGAAGAAACCTTCCCTGTGGGGGTAAAATCATAGAATCATGGACTGGTTAGAATTGGAAGGGACCTTAAAGATAATCAGGTTCCAACCCTGCTGCAGTGGGCCAGGACAGCTCCCACTAGAGCAGGTTGCTCAAAGCTGTATCCAGCCTGGCCTTGAACGCTTCCAGGGATGGGGCATCCACAATTTCTCCATCCCTGGATGGAGAAGTGCACTGTGCTGCTTGCCTCTGGGCTGGAGGACACTCCTGGGTCAAGAAAAAGGCCCCACCATCTCCCCCATATGGGAGTGTGTTTCAGTGTCTGCTACGTGTGTCCATGCACCCATGGTGTTTGTCCTCTCTGTTGTAGGCAGCTGTTCTTAACCCAATTTCCATAATAGGGTGGTGACTAATGCAGGGTGCTACCGTTAGTTCCCTGCAAAAGGTGGTTCAGAATTAGTGCTGCTTTGCATTGACTGAACGGAGAGTTGATGCCCCATTTCAGTTCAGACTCTAAAGTACCACTGAGTGAATATCTGCTAGAGTGCTCTAAACTTTGCTGCTTCTGAGGGCTGAATACTTGATACAGGAGCATGTAGCCTCTCCTGTCCTCTCGCTTACTAAAATAACCTCTTTGTCTCTTTTCTCATTTTTTTGTTTTTGGTTTTTTTTTTTTTTTTTAATAATCTTGATTAGACTGTCACCAAGTCTATATGAAGTCCTATGCACACAGGAAACTTGAACGTTTTACTTTTCCTTTGAGCTTTTGATCTGCTTGTATAAACTTGTCCCATTTGAATGTTGGTTTGTGCAAACAACAAACCTGTTTTTAATTACAGAGTTTTAATAGTTCTGTAGTATCTCAGAATGTATCTAGGAACAGGACTGTTTAACTATTTGTTTGTTTGCTTGGTTTTTTTAATCTCGGATCCTTCACATATTCATTTATTTTGGTCACTTCTGACTGCTGGTATGCATTTGTATAAAAGGGGGGGATAACAGTCTTCCAATGGAGTGCCATTTTTTCTTGTGTTGTCTGAGCACTTGTCATGACAAATTCAGATAGACAGTACTCTGTCATTTCTGGTTCTCTCTTTCTAACTACTTTTTATTTCAGAGTACTTGATAATACATGGCTGGACAGCCAGGAATGTGGGGTGGGGTTATGACTTGAAGCTGTGGTTACAGTGTTTAATATAGAGTTGATCTGACCTTTCCAGGTGGAGTTGGTGAATATTGGAGGAACTGACATCGTTGATGGAAATCACAAGCTGACGCTGGGGCTGCTGTGGAGCATTATCTTGCACTGGCAGGTGAGAGGCTGCTGCGAGAGCTCTTCCTTTCCAGGAATTGTGTGCCTTGATCTGCTGGGATTCTCACAAACCTTCCTGGGGTTTTGGTGGCGGAAAATACTGCTTCTATTTTGGGCTGGTAAATAAAGGCAGGCCAGTGTTTGGTTTCTGATCTCTGTCTATTGGCTGCCTCCTGTGACACGTATTTTCATATGTGCTCAGTTGTACTCTGTCTCTCAGTTCAGTTCTTGCTGGTATTAATTGCAGAGGCTTTTCAGGCTGAAGCAGGCTATATTCCTTCCTCAAGGCCTTGAAGCACTTGTTAGCAGGTAGCAGTGTTGGGCTTGCAACTTTCATGGTGCTCTGTAAGCTTGTTTCTCAGTCTCATAGATTGAATTGCTCCTGGTTTATCCAGGTACCTGGGAGGATCATTGAATTCACTTGGAGGGACTTAGATGGATGCTTACATGTAGTACCCAAACAGCAAACTGCTGATGGTTGAGCAGATAGTCCTCTTCCTGCAGAAAACCTGTGAAAGCTGTGTTTTGCGGGTTTGCTTACCGGTGGAATGGCAGCACAAGGCAGTGGGAAATACTATACAGCATGTTTAGCATAGGGAGCACTGAGGAGAAAGGGGAGGATCATAACGTGGGTGTAATGTGTCATTATTACCTGTAGCATTACTGGTTCTTGTAATCAGTACAGTACAAAGATGGCCTGAAGCCTCCTATTGCCAAATTTAATGTGAGGAGTTAGATTCATAGCTTTTCATGGGAAAGACCCTTTGACAATTTCAGATACAACTTGGTTCAAAGGATTTGTAAGCAGGAAAGTAGAGACCGTGTCTGTAAGGCATCGTTGCTGCTGTCTTGCAGGTGAAGGATGTCATGAAGAACATCATGTCAGACTTGCAGCAGACCAACAGTGAGAAAATCCTGCTGAGCTGGGTTCGGCAGTCCACAAGACCTTACAGTCAGGTCAATGTTCTGAACTTCACCACAAGCTGGGCAGATGGACTTGCCTTCAATGCTGTCATCCACAGGCACAAGTAAGTGGCAAACAGCTTATCTTAGACTTAATGAAGTAAGCAACTTTTTCCCTTATATCTTCAGACTTGAGCATTTGACAGCTTCTAGCCTGTTTCTGTGATTCATTGTTTGGGTTTTTGTTGTGGTAACAATAACAGTGGAAGGATATGGCCAGAGCCTTGCAAAGGGTGGAGCCAGGGTTTCAGTGGAACTCTCTCAGCTCCTGCACATGCATGCACACTTGTGAATTGAAGTGAGTTTATGTCCCACTTAGTATGCATCATAAAGCAAATGTGCTGAGCAGTTCTCTGCAGGGGAGTTGACCGTCTCCTTCCCCTGTTCTTCCTTCTTCCTGCCCACCTTCTGCTGCAAAGGGAAACATTTCTTCAGGCAGAGTTTGCCATATCATTTCAGTAGGAAGATACAGAAACTTCAAAACCAAGGAATAAGAAAGACACAGTCTGTTCTTTTCTTAGATTTTGAATGTATGTTGCTTGAAAGACAATGTATGCAGTTCTTTCAGGAGAACTGCTGAGCAGAAGAATCAAAAGGTAATGGAATACTTCAGGTGTCTGTAGCGTATTCATTAGGTTGTTCATTATACTTTATAAGGAATACTGCTAAAGATTCTTTGCACGGATCTTTTGTGTTCTTTCTGATTACTGGCGAACTCTTTGGTAGTCTAAAGAGATCATTACAGACTCCAATGAAACTTACCAGTATGATTTTTTTTTTTAAATATAAAAGTTTCTTGGCAATGCATTCAAATCCAACATACTTTAAAGGAAGTCAGTTCATTGCTTTGCAAGGGCTGACTATTCTTAACCATAAATAACCATTTTAACATGGTAATAGTATGATAATATCTAGAATTTAACCAGACCTCCTGGCTACAAGGTGTCTATCATGACAAATGCTGTGCAAACACTCAGAATCCAGCAGGTAGAAAGTACTCACAAAAACATATGTTCTCTTTGAGCCTGCTGTTCTCTGCTCTTCGGTGCCCATTTGGCCTGTGCTGACTGAAGTAGCAGTGGTGTCACAGGCTGGCTGACTTCAGGACGGGTATGCTCAGAAACGTGTCTGTGCCTTGTAGATCAGAGCTGGCTTGTGTTCAGCCAGCATGGATGCATGAGAAGCGCCCACACCACACTGAGGGCTCCTGAAGGTTTGGAAGGACTGTTCTGCAAAGGCAGAGCAATATTAGCAAAGGTCTGGAGTTTAGCAGAAGTATTACCAAGTCACTTCTCTGGATGTGTGAGCTGTACTGCTGGTTTTCCTATGGCTGTAATTATATCACGTGGTACAGTTCTCCTGCTGAGCATGTGAAGCTTTGTGATGGAGAGCATGCCAGCTTTAGACACAAGTGAGTCCCAGGTAACCTGAGGAGAAGAAGGACTGAGATAGCAAAATTGGCTTTAGGCTGTTTGTTGTCCTTATGTGTTTTGAGTATGTGCTCGGGCTTTGTGTGATCTGAAGTCTGTGAGCTCTGCCATTTTCAGAGCACTGTGAAGCGGCAAAAAAACCCTGCTGAAACCTTTAACTGAGTCTTTCCTTTGGCTTCCTAAACTTCTTCACTTACCTGACTCTGCTGATCTCTGGCATCTTTGTGGACTGCTTAGATGTTTGCATCTGGGGAAAAGGTTCAGTCACTTGGAGAAGCCCTTTAATTCTTGAAAAGGGGAGGATAATCTGGCTCTTGTTTTTTTACATATGATCTTAATAATATCACAGTTTAGGGCTGGGTGTTGATACTGTTGAAATTTTGCAGTAGGGTTTGTGGTGTCACTTCTCAGGGAGCAAAGACCATCATATGGGACATGGTTTATTGGTGGGTTTTGTCAGTGTTGGGTTGATGGCTGGACTTGATGATTTTAAAAGTCTGTTCCAACATGTATGGTTCTATGATTCTATGCCCTATGATTCCTGAGAGCCTGGCAGCTGCCAAAGCACCAGAACTCAGCTTTTCTGTCCCTGGGCATCAGTCCTTTAGCCAGGGGAGCACCATTTTCCCCACACTTTGAAAATTTGAGTGGTGTTTAAGTTGGCTTTGAAAGAGAAGCTTTAAAAGGCACTTTCAAGGAACAAGGGGATTTGGGCAGGTTGCATGAGTGGTAGGACAACAAAGCTTATTTAGCCTACCTGGGCAGTACTGTTTCCTGTCTGTCCTGCTTTCAGCTGAGAAGGTTAAATTTATTACTAGTGGCTGTTGTGTTTTCAGATTTGGTATGAAAGGAATGTCATTGGTTTAGCTTATTGGAATGTATATTGGTTTAGTTGTTAAGTGATGTTTATACTAATCAATGACTTTTTTCAGCTTCCCATAGAAGCTGAGAATGAGCACAGAGAATAATAGAATGGCCAATGGAATATTTGGCACCATAGATGTCATGATCGATATATAAATGGAGGTTGGCTGAGGGTGTGGGGTGTGTGTAATCTGTGATCTCTGCTTGTGTCAGGCTTGGCAACCAATTCACTAGGCAGTCAGAGCGACTTGGGTCTTGTATAGTCTTTTACCATTGCTATTGTTATTTTACTTTCCTGTTATTGTTCTATTAAACTGTCTTTATCTCAACCCATAAGGACTTTTTTCCCTTCCCCTCCTTTTCTCCTTCTCCCTACCCTTCTTGGGGGGGAAGGAGGGGAGAGTGAGAGGCTGAGTGGTCCCAGTTCCTGGCTGTTGTTAAACCATGACACCTGTCTAAGGGACATTTTCAGTATTGCTTTTTAAATTTAGCTTAATGTGACACTTTATATAGGAGAATTTTTGTGGATCCCATTAAGAGGTTTAGTAGCTTGCTTTTCTCTTTATGTATGTATCAACAATTGTTAGCAGTGCTACCTCTTGGCTATAATATCTAGTAGCTTTGTAGCACTTGCAGTACTTAATAACATTATATGAAGTAATAGGACATTTAACATTTTACTATGGCAGTCTTTTACATTTCCTAATATTAGCTTAGTTCCTCTTTGAATTGAATTCTGCTCTTTGGTACAATTTTCTTGCTCATAGGTAAAAGCCTAGATTGCATTTTATTAAAATTTGTGTTATCGCAGACTGCAGGTAGTGCATGCACAATACCCTTATTGCAACATGTCCTTTAAAATAGGAATCTCTGCTAAGGCTTTCTGTTGAGTTTGGGTTTATCCTTGTTGCTTCTTGCATAGAGCTACAGCATTCCACTAGCTTCTATCAGTATCTTTGTGTATCTATGTTCCCTGCTCACCCCACCTCCCTTCGGGCTTTTTGCTCCTCAGATCCTGCAGACTTACAATCTTCCTGTTTCAAAAAGCGTAATGCATGACACATGTTAAAAGGATACTCTCAGATCAATTTACAACTGAACTAAGTATTAAAAGAATTAAAGGCAAGCCCAGCACTTCTTCCCCAAGTTCTATAAAGCGCAGAATCAATAGCAGTATTTTAATGAGAAACCACTTGTTACAAAGGAATGGGAAGTATTTGAATGGCTTTGTAGTCTTACAGCTGTGCTGCTGCAGCACTAGGCTGATGATGCCCTGTCAGGTATCACTAGGAAGGGGCCCTGTTTGTTGACTCTGAATACTGCTCCGTGCTCTGCTCTTTCACCTTAAGACCTTCTGGTGCATTTTGTGTGTGTGGCTGGACTGGAGACTTGGTTTGGTTAACACTAATGTGAGATAAAGGCTGCTGGCACTGTCAGTTGATCAGCTCCTTGGTCCAATTCTATATGACTCTCATGAACACTTGGGATGGAGTGGGGTTTTTGTAATTGGCTTGGTGTTCTTTTTTTTCTTTTTTTTTTTTTTTTTTACTTTAATGGAGGAAAAGTGCCATGGGGCAGGGTGAGCAAGCTGGGGTGGAGACCACTGCTGCTTCTGGCTGTGATGGTATGGGGTGCTCAATGAGCCACATCACAAGTTTGGAATGAGGCTCTCCAGGAACAGAGTAATTCTTGATTCCCAAGAAGAGCCTGACGCTGAAAGAATGTAGTAATCACAACACTGGGAAAGAATTAGTTGAAGAAAACTGGTTCTGGAATAAATTTTCAACACATAGTTTGTTTTTTTTCTTGTTAGTAATGTTTAGTCTCCTATTACAGTCAATGATTATATGTATAGAATATGTAGAATGGAAGGTGGATGTTGATGTGGACATGCAGTCAATGGATTTGTGATTGCCAGATTCTCGCTCTTAACAAAAAAGCACATTTTTGTATCTATACATTTGTGTATATAGACTTCTGTTTATAATTTTGTGTGTATATTTATATTACTTAGATATTACTTGGGTAGTTACCTTCATATTCTGTATAGTATGGATTTTTTTTTCCTTCGGATAATATTTAATGCTTTCTTTCCTGTTATATCTTCACTATTAGACCTGAGCTTTTCAGCTGGGATAAAGTTATCATGATGTCCCCATCTGAGAGACTGGAACATGCTTTCAGCATAGCCAAGAACCACTTGGGAATTGAGAAACTGTTGGATCCTGAAGGTGGGATACAGTTATTTTTATTGACTAGAAACATTTTTTGATCTCTCTTGAAAGAAATGTCTTCTATTGAAATTTACTATGAATACATATTCCAACAGTTGTGTGCAGTGATATTTTGTTTCAAGTCCTTAAATTTGGGTTTAAAAGAATGTAAATTGTAGGGTAAGGCTATGCCTGTGTGTGTGCATGCTTTGACTTCCTGAATGTTAAGGTTCAAATTGACTTAGTGTTCAAAGACAGTGTACAGAAGGTGAAGCTGGTACCCTGGCTTTGTTTTATTTTATGTAGGAGTTACATTGCAAGTGTCTGTACTTTTCAGATGAAGTTAGAGCATTATTTAGAATGGGGTAACTTAAGAGGTCATTATTTTTTTGTTCTTTAAACAGCAGCCGCTGTTCTGCTTTGAAGTGAACCTCCAAAGATTCATTCTGTAAGACAAGCTCTCAAATGTTAGAGATTCAAGTGCCAATTTCTTTTGGGGGGAGGTAGGGGAAAGAAGGATTACCTGAATGAGTAGCACTTAAACTGAGAGATAAGTAAACCTGAGTCAGTGAAACTCTTTTCCATATCAAAAAAGTAAGAAAATGAACTGACCGATTCTGGGAGTGGGGATAGAGCCCAAGTGGAAGTATCTGTTCCTGTGGGATACTGGCCTTGAACTGCATTTATGTTTGGGAGATGCTCCAGAATAATTTTTCTTAAACAGTTTTTATTCTTCAATAACTTCACATTAGGGCTTTTCCTTCAGAAAGATCATGCCCTTGGATGTGAATTAACTTCCAAATGTATGAAATTTATTTTTAATGTTTTTTTCCTCCTTCATACTACTTTCAACATATTGCAAACATGGCCTTCTAATTTAAGACTTAAAGGCTACTTAATGGGAGAACCTGTGATTTAGACTACGTGTCAAGTCTTAACTGTATTCTAAATAATGATTTAGAAAAGCAGCTTCTTCATGTATCTTTCCCCATTTTTTTTTTTTAATGCAGATGTTGCTGTACAGCTTCCAGACAAAAAGTCTATTATTATGTATTTAACATCTTTGTTTGAGGTCCTTCCTAAGCAAGTTACCATGGAAGACATCCGGGAGGTGGAAACCCTTCCAAGGAGATACAAGCAGGAATGTGATGAGGGAGACTTCAGTGTGCAGCAGGTGTGTTTGTCATCAAAGTCTGCCTGGTTTTCAAGAGTTGTAATTTTAGCTGATCTTCAGGCTTGTCAGTTATCTCTGGAACGTGCCTTCTGTCTTGGGCAACACAATATGAAAAATATGAAGCATCTTCTTTTGATTGACTTCCATGATTTTATCTTCCTCTTTTTCTTCTTTTCTCATTCCTCTACACAACCCTGTGTGCTGAGGTATAAAGTTCTATCTGTTTTATACTTCTTTCTTCTGTTTCTCATTTGTCTTGGCAAGCTGGAGAGGGTGGCCCAAAATCTTTAAGTTTGCTGCAAAGCTTGTGGTGGTAGTGATGGGCTTTTGTTTGGGTATGAGATCCACTGCTCTGTTAAATGGGCAAAATTTAAGTTGTCTTTTCTATCCAGGTTCATTACTGTAAAATGAAAGTTTATTAGTGGTATCTATGGCCTTTCTTATTAAAAATGCACCCAATGGTTACTTTTAAAATGTTATGAAGGATTAAAAGGGATGTTAGTTGTTCTGGTTTTAGTATCATTTGGAAATTCTAGTATCATCATTTGGAAATTTAGTATCATCTGTGCAATTCTAAGACATTACTTTTCTCTTGGCTGCCTAGACTGTAGCACTTGAAGAGGAGCGGGGCAGTTCTAGAGCAGAGACTCCCAGCACGGTGACAGAGGTAGATATGGACTTGGATAGCTACCAAGTTGCTCTGGAAGAAGTTCTTACATGGTTGCTGTCAGCAGAGGATGCATTTCGGGAACAGGAGGAAATATCTGGTGATGTTGAGGAAGTCAAAGAGCAATTTTCCACCCATGAAGTAAGCTTCTCTTGGAAATTAATTTCTTGTTTTTTGTCTGTGTGTGAGAGCTGCAGAACTTAATTTCCTAGACCTTATCCAAAACTTGCCATTGTTTCTTTTGGGTTTTTTTTTTTTATCAATTAAAAGCACCTGTAAATGAATATA
>VZRU01018546.1:113858-163814 GCA_013398155.1 Pedionomus torquatus
AAAACCCTTTAAATGAAAATAATGGTTTTTTTTTGTTTTTTTTTTTTTTTTTTGTGGTGTTTTTTTTTTGGTGTTGTTTGTTTGTGGGTTTTTTGACATAGTAGCTTCTTGAAGGTGAAGTAGATTTTTTTTAGGATAACTTAAACTGGAACATGCTTTGGAACTTTAATGTATTTTTTTTTTTAATCAGCTTATGGTGGGTGGCTCAATGGTGTCTATAATACAAAGACAGTCTGATCCAGGCTTATTTGTACTTCTCTGCTGCCAACTACTAGAAAGCCTGGTCAGCCTTATGTCACTTGCTGTTAAATGAGGGCAATGGCTGAAATTGATAATAATGTCAATTTAATTCAGTGGTCTTCCTGTCATGATTAGCATACTTCTTTTTTTTTTTTTTTCCAGAAACATGAGTCGTTGCTTCCAAAGTATTTTGCTTTGGTGCTGTTCCAAATGTGAACAAATGTTCTAATGTTGCTAAAAGTTTCAAATGTCATGTTAAATATTTTAAGTTTTCTTCTGTGTCAGCTTACTGTGTACAATGGAATTTAAAATCTAAATGCTGATCAATATGAAGAAATTTTTTTTGGCCTTGTGCTACAGTTTTAAAGCCATGAACCAAAGGAAGAGGTGTTCTGGATTTATAGTAAATATGCCAATTTTTAATATTGTTAGCTTATAGGCCATACTTGCTTTCCTACGGTACATTTCAGATCATTAAGTTCTGTTGATGACAGGTAAGTTTCTGTTTTTTTCTCATTCAAAGGCTGTCTTTTAACAAACAGTTCTTTCTCTGAGGTGGTCAGCTAGTCAGCTTTTTCTCAATTAGCTCTATTTTACTGGCTACAGAATTCTTGTAGCTCATGGAGAACTTTTTCTCATAGAGAGGAGTAGGTCTGCCATACACATGCATTTGATGGTGCCAGCTCATTCTGCAGCAGTGTTTCAAATGTGACAATTTATTAGGGCGTTTACAAATTCATTAACTCCTGTAGGAGCTTACTGATCATGGTGCCATGGCTTGTTGTACCATTTCCAGGCTTTTATGATGGAACTCACTGCGCATCAGAGCAGCGTGGGCAACGTTCTGCAAGCTGGAAACCAGCTGGTGGCCCAGGGAAATCTGTCACCTGAAGAGGAGTTTGAGATCCAGGAGCAAATGCTGCTGCTGAACTCCCGCTGGGAGGAGCTCAGGGTGGAGAGCATGGACAGACAGTCCCGGTGAGTCATGTCCCACAGCCTCTCCCAGAGTTGCAGGACACACTTCTAGTGCTTACTGCATATTGTAGGGCTTGATCTGCATCTATTTGCAAGACTTTTTTCCTTCCCCCCGCCCCTGTGACGTGAAATCTGCCTTCTTCATACTTTCCAAAGTAAAACAAAGAAAATAAATATAACTTTTTTTTTTTAATTCTTGTATTTTGCAACTGTTACATTATGTAAATATGCCAAACTAAATATATAGTATCTACATGCAGTAGTTACATAAATATGGTTTCAATATTGTTTCATTGTTTAAGTTCTTCAATAAAGCACATAGTAGATGTGGATAGATGACTGTGTTTACACAGCTAAACTTCACTTAGAAGAATTTTTTCCTGTCTGTAGGTTATCAGGCTAAGAGCTGCACGTGAAGAGGGAAACTGTATTTTGTTGCAGCTCTGGGCAGATCCCCATTGTAAGAAACAATCGCTGATGCAAAGTGCATAATTCACTAACTTTTTTTTTGCTGAAGAAGAAACAAGGATATGTGAATATCTTCCTTAGAATAATGGTGAAAATATTTGATAATAGCTAACTGATTTATGAATGGCCTCGCTTCTTTCCTATAGGAACTAGAACTGAGTCTCTCCTTAAGAAAACTGTTTCTGAAATAGCTCTGGTGTTCTTCCCCTTGCAGCCTGCATGACATGCTGATGGAGCTCCAGAAGCAGCAGTTGCAGCAGCTGTCCGACTGGCTGACGGTCACCGAAGAACGCATTCAGAAGATGGAATCTCAGCTCTTAGCAGAAGATTTGGAGTCCCTTCAAAAACAGCTGGAAGAACATAAAGTAAACCCTTTTGTCTGCTGTGTCATACGTATGGAGGGAGTATTTGGATGATGTGTGCGTGGCTGGGTTCCTTAGCTGAGAAACTTTGTGTCAGAAGTCACATACAACTATGTGCTGAGGGGCTGCATTTGATGTTTGGAAAAGGATGATGATGAGATAGAAAGGAATTGGAAGTTTCTGGAAGTGCTTTCTCAACTGAACACTTGAGCACTGACTATAGCAGAAGCTGTTGTCTTCGCTTCATGCAGGAAGTGAAATCTGTAGGGGAAGTTGTGTTGCCTCATTTCCTGCATGAAGTGAGAGTCTCTCCAGGTAGCTTGTAGGTGTGAGGGACAGTTTGAAATGACCTGTGGACAAGCTTGCTTTTAATGACTGGCAAGCATTACTAAAGTGTTCTTGAGACCTGCAGTTTAAAATAAAGTGGGAGCTAGAACTGTCAGGAAGGGTCTCCCAAATCACTGATTCTTGTCCCTGCTATTACAAGGATTGCATCCTATGGGTGTGCATAGAGACTGCTGTTTGACATGCACAGTGTTTTGGAAGTGGTTCGTCTCAATTGTTTCTGGGTGGGGGCCCAGCGTTTCTAGACTGCACTCTTTTTTTGAAGAAAAAAGATGGCCCTCTGATACTTGTCATGGTTGCAGCTTTGGTTTTCACACTCAGTTTGACCTCCTCCCCAGCACAGGACCTACTCCACGGTTCTTGCCCTGTGAGGGATTTTTAGCCTGTGTAATTTCGCATCCCACATTTGCATCCTTTGCTCTGCATTTTAAGTCTAGGGAGTTTGAAGCGTGTTGTTAGCAGAGTAGTTTAGGATATTCTAGGATGAGAAGTGATATTTACAGTACTCTAAAGGCATATTGATCTTTCAGAGGTATTTCGGAGGTAGGCTTATCCATGGAACCTGTTCTTTTAGTAGTTCTATGAACATTTAAGTCTACAGGTTACTTCAAAGTAAATGGAACTGTGTGCTTTCTGTGGTTTTTGACTATTGTCTTTGAACATCATGATCAGTTATAGCTCTGTTGCAATTTATGAGAGTTATATTGTCAACTATTAAGACAAATGCTTTTAGTGATTTTTACCTGTTTGGCATGCCCTATGAGACTTGCTTATTAACAGGAACGTTTTTTCTTGGAAACACATAAGCTCTCATACCCATAACAGTAGACACATATTAAGTCAATGCAGTTGTTGCATATTTCTCCTAGTCAAGTATAGTGTGTACAGCTTAAAACACTCTGTGTTTCTCAACATTTTAACAGAATGGTTTTGGGTTCATTTCTAGAACTCTTTTACTTACATTTTTTGAAACTTGCAGTGATTCCCAGGTAAAATCTGTCCTTAACTGTTGAATCTGAAGTACTTTACCACAGCCGTTGCATTAGTTGTTGTGGCCAAAATAGCAGATTAACAAACGTATTCGAAGTTGGTAACCTCAGATTTATTGTTCTAGAGCCTGCAGAGTGACCTAGAGGCAGAGCAGGTGAAGGTAAACTCCCTAACACACATGGTTGTCATCGTTGATGAAAGCAGTGGGGAAAATGCAACAGCTATCCTGGAGGAACAATTGCAGGTAAAATCATAGAATAGTTGGGGGGGGTGGAAGGGACCTTTAAAGGTCATCTAGTCCAAACCCCCTACAATAAGCAGGGACATCTTCCAGTAGAACTGGTTGCTCAGTACGTTGTCCAACCTGACACTGAATGTTTCCAGGGGTGGGGTGTCTACTACCTCTTTGGGCAACCCGTTCCAGTGTTTTGCCACCCTCTTTATGGAAAAAAAAATTCTTCCTTATATCTAGTCTAAATCTATCCTCTTTTAGTTTAAAACCATTACCTCTAGTAATGTAGGAGCCCTGTTTTTTTACTGCAGTAGCAGACACTTAAAATCTTTGCATGTAATTGTCAATCAACACTTTTGTGTTTAAAGACTATTTATCCTAGAAAGTATTTTTTTTTAATTTTTTTTTTCTTGAGAAATAGTAATAATATAAAGATTTGATAAATCTTCTCAAGGTAAAACCTGCAAAAGTGCTTTGGTGACTTTCAAGCTCAATACCTGGTGAGTCAAGATGTTCGCATTCCTGGTGACTTAGGCACTTTTGTAGTGTATTCTTTCAGCAAATGGGAAGGTGTACGTACAACTCTTATTTCACCTAAGTAATGTTTATCAGAAAGTTAGTCTGATGGGAAAAATATTTAAAGACAAGAACAGAATTTATGTAGGGAATATAATGTAAAATATTTTCCCATTTTTGTCAGAAGTTAGACCAACTTGAAGTCTAGGGAGTGTGAAACAGAATTTATTTAAACAGAATCCATGATGCTTTTTTCATTCCTTTTGAAGTCAATAAAAGAGCTCACTGACTTCAGCAAGAGATGAGATAAGCCTAGGGCCATAGGTGATGCTCTTGAAAGTTCTAACCTCCATCTTTGCGCTGTACAACAATGGCAATTACTGGCAAGGAAGTAGCTTTAATGTAGAAAGAGGTTACTGTGAAATAGAAATTATGCTTTTGATTATCTGATTTTTGAGTTTTTCTGAGGCTTATGTATGTTCATGAGTGTTTCCTGCTTTTGTAGAGGCTCGGTGAGCGGTGGACAGCAGTTTGTCGTTGGACTGAGGAACGACGGGTCAAGTTGCAAGAAATTCAGCTTTTATGGCAAGAGCTGCTGGAAGAGCAGGTTAGTACCTTTTCAGTTACCCTGAGTGACTGGCTGATTTGTAGAGGGGGGGGGGAAAGCAACCAACCAATAAAAAAAACCCACCTCAAACTCCTTAGTAGATTTTAACAGCTCTCAGAAAAAAGCCTTGAAAAAGTAGATGTTGTCTTATAGTTTGAGTTCCTAGTGTTCTTTGAGGAGTAGAGTAGCCATGCAGTGCAGGAGAAGTATTTTCCTACATTTTTAAGTAGGAAGGTTTGTAAGTCCTTTTTAAAATTATTTCTAAGGTAGATTGCAAAATGGCCAAAAAGTGGGAATACGCAGGTAGCAATATGGCAATGAATCCCTAAGTATTTGGTGGTTTGGTAATCACATAAATTTTCCTAATTAACTTATGTGTACTTCCAACATGGATACACGTACCCAGTTTTGCAGTCAACTAGTCAAAATCAGTGTCATAAAATATTTGGTCAGTGCAGTAAAGTATGCAGCTTGTCTCATTGTGCTGAGTTTAGGCAGATAGTTGGATTGTGAGGAAGATGACTTTCTGACTTTTGTCTTGCCTTCGATATTGCACATTTTACATATATATTAAATATACTGCTCAAACACAAGTTAATTGATGGCATTAAAAAATATGGTAACACAACTATATGTGTTAGGTTTGCATGCCTAGTGCTCAAGCTTGTTTTGTGTCTCAGCTTAAAATATTTGATGGCTTTTCCTTTGAAGGTTTTACTTAAACTGTTTTGTTTTCTTAAATGATGGTATTTATCACTGTAAGCTATTGTTTAAACTCTCCTCTACAACCAAATTGTTTAGACATTTGAAAGAAGTAGAACAGCGTAGAACAGAGCTGTTGCTGTCAGTTACAGCCTAGTTTCTTTGACAGGGATGTTTTGTCTGTGTGTGTTTGGGTTGCATGTGTTTTTTCGCCCTGGCCCCTTCTGTACATATTTGCAATGTATTGTTAAGCTGAATTTGCAGCTCATATTACTTGTCAGCAATATCGACCCAAGGTTTAGATTCTGGTGTCTCTAATGCCAAGTATCTATATATATTACTTTTAAATACCGCATAAGCGTATGTGTGTGTATGTAAAGAAAACAGTGTGCTGACACTTTCTGGCAACTCTTGGGCAAGGTAAGTCTCTGAATTGAAAAATAAGGATTCCTCAAATCTTCAGTCTGTATGTCAAGGTATGGGCTTCAGGTGTTTTCAGTTTTGATGACCTTATGTGAATGTGTTTCCATCCTCTTCCACCTTTCTATTTGTCTGGGGAAAAGTGACCACTGATTGACTATTACAGCAATGTTAAAAGTGTCATCTTATGTTGAAGTTTCTTTGATTTCAGCTTTAAATTTGTATGTAATTATGTTGTGCTGTGAAATTAAAAAAAAAAAAATAATTTTGTTAGATAGCAAGTACTGAGGAAGCAGAAGTTTATATTGGGTGGTTTAGATCAGCCTATGTTAGCATTCATTGTTTAACTCTGAACAATGCGTTTATTACTAACAGGTTTCAATTACAGTTCTGTGTCCTCAAGAATTAGAGCCTTTAAAAAAATTGCAATTTGAAACTAATAAAAACTTTAATACAAACACATTGTTAAACAAAAAGTAACTAAAACATTTAAGTACTATAATTTTTCCATTTCACCCAACCAGATGGAGAGATGAGCTACAGTGATGCATCAGCCTTTTTGTGGCTGCCTAGAAAATTTTTGGAAACCACATTGCCAAGTCAACACAATTCTTACCACTCAGGAAACAAATTCCTCAATCAATGCCAGATATTTCTTAGCACTGTGATAATTATGTTTCAGTTTTCTAGGAAGAGTTATCTTTAACTGCTGATTTAGCAGAAATTAATTGAATACATTGAAGGGGTTTTAAGCTCCTCTTGTGCTTAAAATATGTTGGCTGGGATGCCAGTGTGATTTTTTCCAGAGGGTACGTGGTGTTACAATTTTGTTTCACAGCCTCATGGCATTTCCACCACAGTCGTATTTGCTGTCTGTACACTTTGCATATTGGTTTACATTGGCAATGTAAACTGCCTTAACCCTTTGGCCCAAATGTTGCTGTAGTCAGTTCTGGGGTTTTTTTTTAAACACAGTGGAGTAGCAGTGTGACAGTGGCTTTGCAACTAAACTTATAGACAGCTGGGTATTCCAGTCCATGGAGATGGCTGTGCAGCAGCAGCAATATGTTGCAATGTAACATAAAATTTATAAAATCCTTCCTGATACTCGATGCTTGTTATTGTTAGGGTTGGACTGCTGTGTGAGGAAGAAGTGAGATCCAGGACAGGTTTCCCTAGGAAAAAGTAGAAAAAGCTCAAGATCCCCGGGTTAGTACAATCCAGAGCAGACCATTCTAGCTTTCAGCAATTAATGAGACGGAATTTGCTTGACGTTAATTTGCAATTGGAAATAGATACAGTAAATGCAAAGGTGATTAATTAATACCTGAGTCTTTGAATGACTGGTTGGACTGAGAGCTCTGAGTTATCAGTGGTCTACCTTCTGTGAGAAAATGTTTGTAATGGCTGGTTTTAAATCAGAGGAAGAATGGTGGAGAATGAATGAAAGCGTACACACCATTTTGATATATTCAATTTTAATATAGTTTAAAAATCCTATGTCAGCCTTGTGGTGGATATCTGGGCACTACAAATACCTTTTGAGGGGATGGATGTGTGCTCTGACATATTGAGAAATGGTTTTGTTGAAATTGTTTTGCTGGAAAGCATTACTTAGTTGTCTGATCTGATTTTTTTTTTTCCTTCCCTCTTATGTACTATTTTTTTTAATGCTGACTAAAATTCCTGCATATGAAGACTGCAGAAATGTGCTTTGAATGCAATTACCTTAAAGAAGGAATTGTCAATGCCTATTTGACAAACTTGTTATTTTCTTGTGCTATTTTTCTTATCTGCAGTGCTTATTGAAAGCATGGTTAACTGAGAAAGAAGAAGCTTTGAGTAAGGTCCAGACAAGCAACTTCAAAGACCAAACAGACCTGAGTGTGAATGTTCGAAAACTAGCAGTGAGTATCGCTGCCCTGCTCTATTCTATCAAGTCTTGTAGAATAAATGAATGGCAAATTATTGTTTGTGGGTTTGTTTTGTGTTTTTTTTGTTATTGTTATTGTTTTGTTTTTGTTTTTTGTTTTTTGGTTTTTTTTTTGAGTGGCAAATTACTTCCCAGTAGGAGCTGTGCATATGTGATAGTTTGGAAGCCAGGACAATACTCTCTCCTTGCCAGACTCTTTCACTTGAATTTAAAAACTATTGTACAGCTCATTCCAGGGCCACTCACAGGTGGTGTGCCACGCTTTGAAACAGCTACCCTGGGTTTTTGACAGGGTTTGGAGATTATTGCAGGCCACCAGTCAGCTGTGTTTTCCAAAGTGTGTGTTTGGTTGGTGTTTTTTGATTTTGGCTGTATTTTTTTTTTTTTCCTTAATCCAACGGTGTAGTTTGTAGCTGAATTAACCATTTGTGGCTGTTACTCAAGAGATACTGATGATGCTCTAGGAGCTGCTTCAGGGATGTGGTCTTTTTTAAGATTTTATTAGTGCTTTGTTACACAAGAGAACTATTTTGAAACCTATGATATATCTGACTCAGTAGAATTTCAACTTCCCCCTCCCCAGAATTAAAATCATAGAGAGGTAGCAGAACACTTGATGTTGCCTTGCAATATTTTCTTTTAACTTCAGATTTTGAAAGAGGACATGGGTATGAAACGGCAAACGCTAGACCAGCTGAATGAGCTAGGTCAGGATGTGGCTCAAATCCTTGGGAATGGCAGAGCGTCCAGTAAAATTGATCAGGATCAAGAAGAGCTAACTCAGAGGTGGGACGGTTTGGTTCAGAAGCTAGAGGATTGCTCTAACCAGGTACTTAACAAGGATTTATTACTTTTTAGCTGTTTTTGATGTCTATATGTGTGCAAACTTCATTGACACTGTCAGTAAAATTGCCAAGGTGAGTTTTTGGCATCAGGCTAGACAGGTAGGTGAGTGCTCTGTCTCTTTCACGTGGGGCTGACTTTATGTTCTGACAAAGCTGTCTGCATTGGTTTTGGTCTTCAAAATCCCAAGTTGTTAACCTGACTAGTACTATTACTCCTTTCTCACACAGATTAAACTTCATTTTTCTGATGAGTAAAGCAGGCTTGCCATGTATTAATCAATCAATGCAAATGCCTTTAAACATTGTAAGTGCTGGGACTGGATTAAATATGACACTAAAAGAAAACAAAGACAAACCCCAAACCCCATAATAGATAAATAAATGGGAGTCATACAAGCATTTATGCTCTTGTGAGTATGATTTCTCATCTGTTGAAAATAGAGTAGTTGTTTGTTTGATATGTAGTCATGATAGCCAAGCTGGATTGTTATGTTTATTTTAGTATTTTGAGTGCTTGGTAATGTTTTTATTTAGACAGAACTCCCATTGGCTTCTGTGGGAATTTTGTTTGACAGTTTTATGACTCGTAGGTCTCTTTTTTTCATGATATTAACATGTTATTATGGCACTGATTCACAATTCATTTAGTGCATAGTGAATGAGCTGTAAACACTGAGTAAGGGTCCATTTCAGCCATGGGGCTTTTATTTATCGTTCTTGTGTTTGAGTCAAAGCACTGGAGACTGCCAAATTCTGTCTTCATCTTTTCACTCCTGCTAAATATCAGGCATATACTTAGAACTTCCAGGTTGATTCCCATGGGACTTTGTAACCCATTAAAGAGTGTGAAAGCTTTCTATTGATGAGTGAGTTTTTAGGTTAAATGCACAGCTTTTTGTGTTATATGGGGTATGGTTTTTAGGTTAAATGCACAGCTTTTTGTGTTATATGGGGCTTGGTTATATGGGGTATAAAATATAATTGTGTGTTAATAAACCCAAAGGACCTTTATTTTTTTTTTTCCTCCTGTGAATCAAGCAGTTATGCAAGAAAGTAGATGCAATGCTTATTTTGTTGATTTGAGTTAACTTTGGCATGAAGTTCTATTTCTACTAAGAATTTGAATGTATGGTTCTCATCTGTAAAATGAGAATAATGATGTTCTTCTCCAGACTGCTTCTGTGATAAAGGTGCTACATGATGGCTAGGTGTGGTCATTTGTAGGAGTGAAAAAATGGGCTTTTATGAATCATGGGAAAAAAAAAAAAAAGAACAAAGTTTTTGTTAGAATTGGCATTTAACCCTTTTGCTAAATTATTTTGTATAGGTAACTCAGGCTGTAGGAAGCATAGGGATGTCACAGGCTCCACAGAAGACTGCTGCAGAAACAACGCTATTGAAGGAACAGGTAGTGGTTAAACAAACCAAACAGGAGTTGCCCCCACCACCACCCCCAAAGAAAAGGCAAATTCCCGGCGACAGTGAAGCAAAGAAAAAGTAAGTATTTCACTGCCATTTTCGCTTGCTCACTAGATACTATGGAGACGTGTGTTTCTTGGTCTTGGCTTTTAATTTTTCTTTTATGCAGGTGAGGTATACTTAAGTTGCTGTGAGGTTAATTTGGGCAATGGGAAGGGAATGCCTTGTTTTCAGAGCAACAGAAAGCCTGCAGCTTCCATTAATTTCAGAGGTTAATGGGGCACTTTCTCAAAAAAGTGTTTTTTCAGTCCTTTGTACCTCTGTTCCTTTGAAAAATAGAATGAATTAGATTTCTTTTGGAAAAACATCTTATCTTTGATTAAAAGGTGCTGTGAAAGTGCCACATATCATGATTTATTTCTGTAAAGTATATGGGAGAAATGGGAGAAACTCCACAAGAAAGGCTGAGACCTCTTCCATGTACCTGGTATTTAGTAATAGGATCAATATTACAGTGTTGTTTCCTTTCACAAGTATATCTGGAGTGGCTGACTGGTTTGCATGGTCCTAGAATGGTTTGGTTTGGAAGGGATCTTAAAGATCATCAAGTTCCAACCCCCCTGCCATGGACAGGGACACCTCCCATTAGAGCAGCTTGTGCAAAGCCCACTCCAGCCTGGCCTTGAACACTTCCAGGGATGGGGCATCCACACCTTCTCTGGGCAACCTCTTCCGCTGCCTCACCACCCTCACAGGAAAGAAGTTGTTCCTCATGTCTAATCTAAATCTACCTTCTTTCAGTTTAAACTGTTATTTCTCATCCTGTCACCACACTCCCTGATCCAGTGTCCCTCCCCATCTCTCCTGTAGGAGGTACAGGTACTAGAAGGCTGCTATAAGGTCTCCCCGCATCCCTCTCTTCTCCCTGCTAAACAGTATTTAATAACATGTTTAGACAGGCATTCAAAAACACCTTTGTTAAATAGTATACCTAAAACAAAAAGAATTGTTTAAAGATAAATTAAGAAAGTAAACACTGTATACTAATCATTTAGTTTTTGTGCTTGCCTGAGAAAAATAGCATTTCTTTGAGGTGTCACTAGTTTTAAACCTTTGGTAGGTCATTTTGGGAGAGGATAGAAGGCTGAATTGAGAGAAAGGTGCTGCTGTGCTAGGTGATACGTGTATGCATGGTGAAGAAAGGTAGTTCTTCTCATTTTTCTGGAGGAAGAATGGAGGTCTGAAGGGGTGAGAAACCTTCCCATACCCTCTTGAGGACCCTGGTCAGATCCTCCAAGCCCTTCTGGGGGTGGTGTTGCATTTATGTGTCCCAGGGCACTAAAGCAGTCAGCAGCCCACTTGTTCCTTCTCTCTGTGTGTCATAAGTCATAGAAACTATTTTAAACTTTGAAAGCAAAAGCAATTTGATCTGTTACCTCTTTTCCTAGAGTTCAAACTGCATTTAAACATTCTGATGCTTTTGCCTGTTTCCAGTTACTTTTGTTGACACCAACAAATAGCCAGTAACTAGAATTTTCTGTGTTTTCCCATGAACACTTTGAATGTCTAACAGTGAGGCCTGCATTTGTTGGTAGGCTGTTATTCCATGTTAGGATTTACACTGTGTTAAGTAGTAGAATTGTAATATGGCCTGATTTGTGGTCTCTGTAGCATGTCTGTCCTTCTCTCAAGTTCTGTACAGTACTGGTTAATTTGGGAGTTGGTGGCTTTTTGTTTGACTTTTGGTGGTGGTGGGTTATAGCTTTTAGGCATGAGAAAGTTACGTTAGTATAGACATGTCCAAAAATATTAAGTTATAAGCTAATCTTTATTCAGCCAAGTGTTCAAAAAGGTTTGTCTGCTGTCACTGCCACGAGTGCTTAAGCTGCTTGGTTTTTCTTCAGACTGAATACTGTTGCAGACTTTTACAAAATCTAGAACTGTAATACTTACTCTGTCCAACTGCCTGTGAGTAGCAATATGAGAAACGTGAATCTTGAGTGCAACCGTAACTGTTTTTGGAATGAGTAATGTGCTGAACTTTAAGACTTCTGATTTTTAAGACTGAGTGACTGAATAGGGAAAAATGACAAAAAAAAAATGTCTGACCTTTTAAACCAGGTTTGATGCTGAAAGTACTGAGCTCTTGAACTGGATTTCAAAATCAAAATCTGCCATTCAGGCCACAGACATCAAAGAGTACAAGAAGATGAGAGAGACTTCAAACATGAAAGAAAAGTTGAAGGTAAAATGGGGAGACACTGTTCCAGTGAATAGTATATTTTGTCTCTAAACTGGCTGTCAGCTGGAGGTGTGGGCTGATCCACATGCTTCGTGGAGATTAAGTCCTTTAGTTAAATAGTTTCAGAACTGGACGTACATGAAAATCTCTGACCAGCTGGACACAAACGTCCGCTGTGTTGGGTTACACAATCAACAGGAAATTTTTTCAAACTTATATTACTGATGTCTCCTTTGGAGTTCTGATAGGTGTCTGTCTTCAGGATTAGTATCTTTTCCACTAAGCAGCATATTTTGGCTTCATGTTTCGCAGTTGGAGATGGCTTTGATTGACACCACTTTTATAATTTCGGTAGAGATGGGCCAGTGGGATGCTCAGAGACCTCTTGAATTATACTGTGACACTCTGCACACACTGTACTACCCAGGGTCCAAAGTAGACTGTTGTTAGAATGTTTGGACATGTTGTTTGCTCTATTAATTTTGAGGAAAAACTTATAGTACAATATTACTGACCTGTAAGAGAGAATACATAATTTTACTGGATCCTGTAGGAGTCCTGAAACAACCATTTTTATCTTCCTTCTGTTTTGGAAATATATTCTAGCCATTTTTGGTCCTTGAGTGTGCTTTGATTTCTGGAGCTTTAGCAGGTCCTACTAAATTTGATTCTTTCAAAATCAAAGACAGTACTTAAAAATATCTATAAAGAGACTCCTTCCCAATGCTGTAGTGCAAAATGGTGCCAGTAAGAATGTTTGGAATGGCAGTACTGTTTGAAATAAAAACCAAAACAACTCTCCCAATAGTTTATTTATAGAACTTTATGCATGTCTGTAGGCCTTCATAAATCAAGCTCCAAGATGATCACCAGGTTCCCACGAACAGCACTGTTTTTAAATTATTGATGGGCTCTAAGAGGGTAGGACAGTGTTTGTTCTTCCCAGCTGTGCAAATAGATGCATACTGCTTCTGAATTTACTGTAGCAAGTCTAAACCAGAGTCATGACCTTGGACATTAGTTCAAAAAAGATTTTAATTTGCAGATACTTTGTTTTAATCTCAGAGGATATTGAAGTTGTGGCCTTATGGCTAAAGAACTCCTCTTTCTTCTATGGATGTATTCTGCCTCTTGGCTCAAGACGGACCAGTCATCAATATATACTTGTCCCACTGAAAATCTTGGTGGTCATGTAGGATTTCCCTCACCATTTCTTTCTGAAGGAGAGTGAAGCACTAGAGCTTATGAGAGCAGGTTACTAGAGACGTATAGTTCTTGCCATCTGGATTTCTAGGGAACAGGTGGGAGCAACCTTCTATGATTCTGTAACCTCCTGCTGGATATCTCAGTAGGTACTGTTGAGGTCAAGGGGCTATTTAAAAAAGTTCTTTTTTTTTTTTTTTCCCACTAGCTTATATTAAATAATTACAATTTTTGATTGTAAGTGGTTTGTTTTAGCTGGTGTCACGATATCTGATTTCACAGATCAAGGTCGTCAACGCTTTTAACAATTTTTTTTATTCCTGGTGGTGTTGCTTGCCTAGCATTTGTGGGAGCTAACTCTTTCTGCTTTTTTTTTTTTTTGAATAAAAAGAACTAAAGTGCATCTTAAGAGGTGCTATATCGAAGAAAACTGGGATATGTTTTGGGTAGTAATGGCAAAATACATATTACTGGCAGGGGGTGGTAGAAAAACTACCTTCTCTGAGACTGTATTCTTTTTGGTTCACTTTGTAGGTGATTGAAAAAGAAAGGGTTGAAAAAAGCCAGAAGTTGGATGAACTGAAGCGAAGTGGACATATTCTTTTGGATCAAATGGGAAAGGGTAAGAGACTCAAAGGTTTTTCTGTTTTGTGATTTAAATGGATGAATTGCTGGGAAATAGGCTACCTCCAGTTAAGTGTTGTAATATATTCCTTCTCTCTCTTTCCATTTTCTTTCCTTTAGAGACACTGGTCACTATTACTGTTACTTGTTATTGATATGTGGTTTGTTTCTGTTAAAGCTTATAGAAAAGCAATAATATTCTTTGTTTAATGTGTGTGTGTTCACTTGCAACCTTTTAAAGGGGTATTTTTATGGAAATAGAAATAATTTCTCAGAATGGCAGTAACAAGCTTTTGGAGGAAGGAGTTTAAATTATGTGGAGATTTTAAGTATAAAATATTAAGATATAACTGCCTCAAAGTGGAAATTTTGAAACCAAATTTAGGCTGGATAAATGTGTGTATATCTCCATTTGTAGTTTTCTCTATTTCTATAAAGACTGTCAGCATGTTTTGATGATACAGTCACAATTCATGGTTCAAAGGCAAGAGAAAAGCCTACGTGCTTCAGAAAATGATTGATTGTCGATTAAAACACTTATCCCTGGAAACTTATAATTAACATCAGTGAAAATTGAATCTTTAAACTCTGCCAAAATCTTGTTTCATAATATGACAAAACTCCATCAGTGAAATGTGACTTTCTCCATAAAAGAGAAGTTCATATCATCCAGAAACTGTCTTTAGATTCGCTGTGCTCTTGCCTTCTGGTGAAGTGGCTATAACCAGTAGCATTCAGACAGGTCAAAGGATGGTGTCATTGCCCTGTGTGCTGGCCAGTGTACCTTTTGGAAAACATTGATTTCCATTGGATTTCCCAACTGTCACGTTCTTTTTCCAGCCATCCCCTTTGCCTGCATGGCCCTATCTGCTAAACATCTCCAGTCCTCCTCTCCTTTCCATCTCCTGCTATAGCTGAAGCTTTTTACTGTGGGTGCCATTGCCCTGAAACTGATGCCTAGAAGCCACTGACTTGACCTGGAGTTTGGATTGTAAAAATTTGTAGTTATTCCTTGTCTTCAAACTATGACAGAGATCCTCTTTCTCTCTCTCTTATAAACCCTTCCAGTTGTGGGAAGTCATGGCTATGTAACCGGTATCTGTTGATCATAATGAGAAATGCATAGTTCAAAAACTGCTTGTATCAGCAAAAAATAAGATAAAGAAATTACTTCTTAATTGTTTGCCATCATAACATTTGAGACCTATAGAAAATAATCAATCTACAGCCCCTGGCTCAGTTAGGGTCTGCTCGTATGTTTTTGTCCAGCTCGGAATGATAGCCCTTTTCTCCAGCAGCAGGCCCAGCTTGGTTTCAAGTAACGCACAGCAGTAGCACATAGGTGTACACATCCATTTATGTCCTGGGGCAAAGCCACAGTGACAATGACTGAATGGCTGTGTGCACACTCCTCTTATATATGGCTGCAGGGGCTGTGCTTCTGTGTCGTAGATATGCACGTTGTGTGGCTGGTGTGTGCAGCACTGGTCTACAAAGCAAAGCCTTCACATGTGCTTGCAGTCGCCCAGCTGCCTGTGCTGGATGGAGCACTGGGCTCTACTTGTGCTAAAATGATGCGGCAAACAGGCTCCTCCATGTGGCTCTTCTCCTTGTGCTCCAGCCTCCATGACAGAACTGCTAAGTTCAAATGACCCTAATATGTCTTACATAAAGAAGATGGTACCCTGAAAGAGAATCTGCATCAGAAACTTTCAGCGATGGGAGTGTACTGTTGTATGCCCATTGCATTCAAACTTCGTCACCTATAGCAGAATTGTCAATTACTTCTGGCACTTGAGGAAATAAAAGAATGATGAATGGGTAGGAAGTCTGTTCACTGCTTCTGCTGCATCCTCAAGTAAAGCATTGATTTGACAAAAAGATGGCATAGCAAGTGCTTCTTGTAGTCTCTATGAGTAGGAAATAACCTCGTGTTGTGTCATGTTGCTTTTGTAGTCATTCATATTACCTAGTTATTAATTGTGTCTGCACACAGAGTGACATTGTTAGCTGTTGCTTCCTCTCCCAGGCTGACAGGATTTCCATCTATGTTTTCAATTAATTTATTGCTGCCTTCCAACTTGCTGCTTCCCTCTTTCTTTGTGGAGTCTAGAATCATCTAAAACCCAATAAATTTACTGGAAGCCAGCTTAAATAAATTTTATTTTACTTATATCTGCATATCAACATTTAGACACAAATCATTGTGGTGAAGAGAGTTGTGATAGCTGACAGCCATCTCATTGTAAATTCAAGTATTATCAAATGGAAAGACTTGGAAGTAGAATATCCCACTCTTCATTTTACTATTAATGTGCAAATAAAGTTGAAACATTGTTAGCAAGAAGTACAGATTTTATGAATAGTGGACTTGGAATCGAAGCCTTTTGCATAGTAACACAAAAGTACACCTGTCTGTAGAGAAGAAAGTTTAAATGCCCATTAATCAAAAAGTGTTGCAGTTCATATAATAATAATTTATATAATATTTTTAGAGGGACTTTCTACAATGGATATAAAAACTGTGATGGAGAAAATATTATCAGAATGGAAAGATGTGGTTCAGCATCTGGAAGAAGTGGCCAGAAAGATAAAGTACCAGGAAGATATAAATGCTTATTTCAAAGAAATGAGCGAGCTTGAGAAGATTGTAATTGAAAAGGATGCCTGGCTGAAAAATGACGCTTCTTCAGCATCCCACCCCTCAGCAGTCCTGAAAGACCTATGTCAGGTAAATCTGGCAAAACATTTTAATTTTGATTGGAAGCTGTTGGGAGTACAAAATACCCCAGAGGAGCTTAGCCTAGTTAGTAAGGTTACTCAAAATTCCTAAGACATCACAGGAACCTGATTTAAATGGAAGATTTTGGTACCTGTGTCATGGGAGTAATGTGGAGGAGCTGTGCTCCAGTAGCTTACTAAAATCTTTGTTATTGTCAAGGCAAGTGTGAGATTTGGTGTTGTTTTTAATCACTTACAGCAGGAATTAACTGTTCTTGTAAGTCTGAATCCACGGTTGGAAAACCTGAAAGCTACCTGCAAGGCACTCACCTCTCAGTCCATGCCTCCAAACTTCATTCAGGAGAGCCTGAATGGTTTTCTCTATCGCTTCAAGTTGACGTATCAGAAACTAGAGGAACGTCACCAGCTTCTGAAGAAAGGTAAAAATAAATAAAAATATTTATTGCTTAACATAAGCCCTCCTGATACTTGTGTTCTGATTTTTCATGTTCTCGTGAGCCAAATGAAAACTCACTGGATTCTGGCAGTTTTCCTACTGATTCTGGGAGACTTTGGGTTGGGCTGAGAAAATCTTTTAGTTCACCTGAAAGAGTATTTGTATCGCCTCCTCTGTGCATACTGCAAAATATATTGTTCCATGGTGTTAAGAGGTATTATGCAAGGACACAACATTCCCGAAATTACATTTAAGGAAATAGCAAATCGTATTTAAGGTGGATAATATAGTTTGAAAAACCGTGTGGCTCTGGCACTTACAGATATAAATAGCAATACTAGAAATGAAAAGTGGAAGTTTAAGAGAACCTTGTAAAATTGAACTGTGCATGTGAAATTCATTCTTTTTCATAGCTTTGTTGAGCACATTAGTTATACATAATTCCTTTTGGAAATTTCATCTTCGAAATGATTTGGAATCAAATCACTTTTCAGGCACTTTCTCCTTGGGTTTTTGTTGCGTTAAAAATTTTATTATGGGCATTCAAACCAGTCATGCTGGCTTCTAAAGGGTTTTAAATGAAGTGCACAAAATATGTAGCTCTGTTAATATTTTACAGCTGAATAGCAAGAGCACAGACCTATTAGGAGATTATTTTTTCTCCTTTGTTTTCATTTTGTCTTTGAAGAATTCAAGGAAGCGTTTTGCTAACGGCCCGAAATGGAAGAGCATTAACACTTTATCCTGTGTGTAGCAGCATAGGCTCAATTACTAAACTGTTAGGGCATCTATATAATGTGTCGCACAAGGCCTGCGTGCTTTGATTATATCCATGCAGAAAACTCTATGAATAAATGCATCTGCCTGCCATGCTTAAATTACAGGGTATGCTTTCACTCTTACTGTGAGGAATGATTATTTTATGACTGCTCTGAGTTCATGTGCTTTTGAATAATTTTATTGGTATCGTGTATTTTGGTAATTATTACATATGACAAAAATACTCCTTGTTTTTTTCATACCACACATCACTTGAGGATTTATTAGCATACATAAACCAGTTATTACTTGGTAAAAATTCTTTACAAATCATAATATGTTAAATTTGTATTTCTTTTTTTTTTTAATTATAACTTCTCTGCAGATTGTGTATTGCCAAAGAACAGGGGGAAATGTCAATTCAGGGTTTCAGTTGTGTCTTTACAGCATTGTTTTACCTTACAGCAATTCAAACTATTTCCAGAGTTGTGTAACTGCGAGGAGCAACTGGTGGTGGCACAAGAGCATTTGTTAATTGGCAGGCTTTTACTGATGGAAGTCCAGCTCCTTTCATGTCTCTTTCAGCCTCTGAAAATTCCCTCATGGAGTGTTACTCCCTCACCTCTACAGGCATTTTTAAATAGAAATTGTGACTTTGGGGTTTTGTTTTTTTTTTTTTTTTTTTGGTTTGGGGGGGGGGTTGTTTTTTTTGTTTTTTTTTTTTTTTTTTTTTGGTCAATGGGAGGCTACTTTAACTATTTCCTTCTCCTTCAGGATTTGCTGTAGATTAGTGACATTTTACCTATTTGCTTTTTACTGAATTCTTTTTTTGTTCCCTTGAAATCGATCATGGATTTTTGAGTAGACAAAGCTAGATAACAAATTCTCTCTAGGAAGGATGACTCCTTTCCTAGTTATAAATGATGTGACGGTTCTTACAGTAAGCTGTTGAAAAGCTACCTGGTGAGTCAGAACAAGGTTTAGATTAATTTTCACTTGTGCCAGTAACAAAATTGCTTAGGAATTCAAGGCCAGAGAGTGTGCATACTACAGTGTGGGTCTTACAGCCAAAATCCTGTTTGCTGCAGTTTACTAAATCTGACATTTTCTTTCTGAAAAGCCAGAGTGAGATGCTACCTCCTGCCTGGGATTCCACAGAGGCTGGCTCAAGGAAAATCTGAGATGCAGTCAAAGATTGCAAACAGATACTCCACCCAAACTTTAATTCTCTTTTCAGTCTTCACAGATAGTGCGTCTGTTCTGGCAACAGGCTGAAAGCTGCATTTTTGTGTGTGTGTGTGTATGTATATAAAAAAGAAAAAAAAACCCAAACCATACTACTTCACTCATACATATCTTATGTATGTGTGTTTATATGTAAAAACACTAGCTTGTATAGTTGATATATGTAGTGTGTATATTTATTAGATAATAAATGGCTATTTTATATGCTATACTTTAGACTTTAAATTCAGTAGATATCTATGTGTGTTTGCATATAGCTAGTAGATATGTCTTAAACTTTTTTATATGAAAAATACTAAATTGTGAAGATTTAGGCATGCAAAACCCCAAGTAATATTGATTCTACCACCATGCATGACCCGAGAGATTTAGATGTTTAGGTGTATAAGAAAATTCTAAAAAATGGGACTGAGTTTTTAAATATTTCTTTTGGGGGGGTTATCATCGTATATTTGTTATTATATTGTGTATAATGCTTATATATTATATATAATGTTTTTAAATGAAGAAACACTGCAATCAACAGGAGGGCTTTGTATCTCTTGGAAGGTCTCAGCAGGATTCAATGTACATCTCACTTGATTTCTTGTATCCAAATGATTCTGATGACTTTGTGTTCATGTCATAGATACAAGAGCCAAATTATTTCCTTACTTTGTATTTTGTTTCATTACTCTCTTGAACGACTCCAGAGATGGAAAGCCAGCCGAGCCAGGACTATGTGGACTCCCTGCGGCAGCTGAAGGGCACGCTGGGTGAGCTAGAGTGCAAGCAGCAGTCCATTGCCGGCAGCCTGGGTGACCCCAGTAAGGTGGAGAAGGCCCTGCAGCAGGCAAAGGTGACTCTTACGCTCACAGTGAAGTGAGGAATGTGCTTATTTGGCTGCTGTCATCCTCAGCTCTCCTGCCTTGTTTTCAGTGGTTACCCACTTGGGTGAGGGCTGGGTATCTTCCAGCCTGCAGGCTTCACAGCATCTCTTGCTGCTTGTGCCAGGAGATAAGGCCCAGACAGCTGGGACTGCTTGGTTGGGGAAGAGGAGGCTCTGAGGGATCTCCTCTCAAGTGCTGCTGTGCCTCAGGCCACCTTGATGGACTCCCAGGCTCTCTTCAGTGTGTTCATATCTCACTTGTGTCAAGGTGCCTCAGAATAAATGTCAGGGTCCTGAGAGCATCCCCCTCATAGGACCTTGGGTGGATGAGGTTGGTGACCCGATCCAAGATCTGCTCCTTTGCTGCTGAGCACAATGGAGAGGAAAGCCAGGAGCCTGGTCTGCCCTTCCTTCCCCTTTCAGCTCTCCCAGCCTGAGCTGCACTGCAGCCATACCTGTGCCCAGCCTGCTTGGGCTTGCAGTCCTGGGGAGGCCATCCCTCCCCTGCAGCCAAGCAGGCTCCCTGACCCTGCCACAGTCCTTCCAGTGAGGCCATGGATGCAGGGCTGTAGTCCTCTCCTCCAAGCACTGGTCAGAGCCTACCCAGACACAGGGTGCCTCTTGGGTTCATCTGGTTAACAAATCCATCCCATTTCATCCTCTTGCTGTTATGAGAGGGTAACTGTACTCCTCTGGCCTCCACATTGCCTTTCAAAGGGAAACAGTTCTTGCAAGCCATAAAGGTAATTGCTTCATGAATTCTGGAAGTAGTATTTTGTTTCCGATTACAAGCCTGTAAAGTAGGGGAAAATCTATGGATGACAGTTGCTTTTAAAATATCAGTTACTGGGACAAACAAGGCTGGAGTGATGGGACAGAATCATGCATCTGCAGTGGTGTGTTTTTTGTTTTGTTTTGTGTTTTCTTTAAAAAAACACAGGCAAATATTTCCCTGCCCTTTCTGCTGTCCTCTACTGCTTTTGTGCAGTCATGCTTAATTAGGAGCCGTGATTTTTCCCTGTGTGGTGGCATCAGAGGGCTGCAAATGACTCTGGAGAAGCTCTTGAACTCCAGTTGCTGGAAAGTGGGTGGAGAAGAGACAGTGTATGTCTCTATAGACTTCTCTATTCAGCAGGGAGTGATCAAATAGCAGGGAGTGATCAAATAGATATTTTGAAAAGCCCAGTAAACAGGGGTGCTAGTGCTTTGGCTTTTTTTTGAACCAGGAATCTGTTTCCACTTTAAAAACTGAGGTCCTGGTATGTTTACACTGCAGTTTCTTCTGTGACTGCAGTGTAGTATAACCATTGGTTTACCAACTTGAGTGCCACAGCAGCTCAGAAGGGTTTAGGTGCCTGAGTGTGTTTAGTGACGTGGCCAAGCTTTACAGCCCGTTTTGTAATCTTTGCTACTGCATCAGTAGAGCAGCTGAAGGTTTTCCTGCTTAAAAGGTTATTTGGACATCTCTACTGCACTAACTAGAATATCACTCTTCACTGAATCTGCTCCACACAACACAACTTCTGACATACTTGCACTTGTATGTAAGCGTGTAGAAGCCATTCTATGTCCAATGCTTGAAGCAGACTTTTCCTTTCTCTTTTTTTTTTTTTCCTCCACCTTGTAGGCAGTTTGTGAGTCATTGGAAGCCCAGAAGCCCAGGATAGATAAACTTGCTGAAGAAACAAAGGCTTTGGGGAAACATGCTTCTCCTGAAATAAAAAAGGTCTACACACAAGAGTTCAAGCATGTGCAGGGACACTGGGACAAGTTAAAGCTCAAGATTTCCAAAGATGTTAAACTACTGGAGGAAATTACATCCAAGTTGAGAATATTTGAGGTAAAACAAAAGGATTTTTTTTGTTACCTAACTGTTGTTTTAAAGCTCTTTATTTCTCTGTTTCCTGCAGGGGTCTAGATGATACTGTTTGAGAAGGGAAATGTTCATGGGCCACTAGTCTGGCAAAGGCTGGAAGCATACATAGTGTTTTTGTAGTAGGGTAGCAGAGGACTCTTAACATGCCAGGGTATTATTTTATCTTCTAATAGAATTACTTTTCACTTAAAATTGGCATTCTTCTTCTTTCAATACCAGAAGCAAAGGTTATGCCAAAGCAAAGAATATGTCAGCTGTGCTGTTGAAGGCTTGATCTCACCAGGGGCTGAGTGCCCTCTCTTGCAGTTGGTGTCATATACCAAATGCTGTACTAATTTGACATCTAAAATTGAAATTCCATACCTGCTACACAAAAAACTTGCTCCTTCACATGGGACTTCTGTCAACAGTAAGAGAGAAATAATGCAGCCTGTTGAAAAAGGAAGTAAAGAAAATGCTTAGGTATAGTGAGTTTTTTGGTTCCAACAGATGGCCTCTGAAGTGTCAGGGAATTAAGATTAATCAGCACTCCTATATATTTTTATATATATATGCATATACACATGCATACACACAGATGAAATCCTGCATGACAGAAAATTCCAATGCTTTAAAAACAAAGGGACTAAAAGCAAGGGTATTTAAAGGGTATTTAGATATTTAACCCACTGATAGAGACAGGAGAGATAAGTGCTTAAGTAATTTAGAAAAGATTGGCTCAGTGTTTACCAATTATATAAGTTTCTTTGTGTTTGCTTTAAGTCCCTTCTCTAGACTATTTATATTCCTCTGGGGAGAGAAAAAAAATTAATGAAAACTAAATATGTCGTGATTTAGGCCACAGCAATATTATTGTGACCTAAAAGTTAGATAAGTACTAACCATTCTTCAGTATCAGCTTGAAAGTATAATCTCATCAGCAGTATGAAAGCCCAAATATAGCGCCATTATTTTCCCCTTGAGTCATGTCTCATACTATATTTCTTTTCATATTATATTTTAACTTCAAAAAGCAGGAAGGTGCTGTGAGAGATTCCTGTCTCTTAGTATGAAGGCACATGTGCATTAGTTAACAGAAATCTGTATTTTCACATGCATTAAACATATTTTAATGTGTGGATGTTTAAAAATTTTTCTGTTTAACAGACTGCATCTCATGCAATTTACCAAGCATGCACCCTCTCGAGAACATTAGTGTTGTGCATGCACGCTGACAATTTTCCCCAAAAGTTTCTTTCCATCTTGCTCTCTCATCCCTCTGAAGCAGTAAACTATTCTTTTATTTGATAATAGATTCAAGCTTCAAACTAAGTGTGGTTATTTTTTTGTTTTTATTTTAAACCAGACAGGATCTCTAATGACTGCTCAAATATAGACGTGTTTAACCTGAAATGTATATTAGTAATGCCAGGTAATTGACTTGTGTGATGTTGCAGTGAAAGTTGGACAAGCTGTTGCTGATTATTGTTCAGAAGTAGTAAAAGCCTCAAGTCCTTTTTTTTCTTAAACTTTTTTTTTTTTTTTTTTTAAATTATTAAAACCCTCAAAGCTGGAAGAAGTCATAGAAGTAGTCATAGTAACAGATTGTAACTAAACTAAGAGCAGAGTGCACACCCATGCTTCCATGAAAAGTTTTACTGGGGTGGGGAAAAGCCTGAAGGAAAAAAAGCTTTCTGGTAAAGTGTTATTCACTAATTATTTGTTTCAGGACTTAAGCTGATCCTAGTAGTGCGTGTGATGTGTGTATGGTAGTGTAGGTATGGTAGTCCAGACTAGGCTGGAGAATTTTTAAATGGAAGCCAAAAGCCATCCCATGAATAGGAGGAGGAATTGCAGGTTTTCAGAGGAAAAATGTGCTTTTTTGTAACATTTGTATAATACTTAAGTTGTATTACCTGAAGCATGAAGGTAAAAGCTGTCACTATCATACTTCCACTTAAAAAACATGTTCAGGAATATGTGTACTTGTGCATCTATATTTGAAAGAGTTCTTGCTTTTAGTCTGGTTCCTTCAAAAACCCATATCCATAGGTTTTGTAGCTACTTGTAGCAGCCTGTGGAGGAATGTGGAGCTGTGGAAGAGCTGATGCTGCTGGTTAGCAGGAGCTGACTGCCCAGAGTGAGCTGGCTTGTACAGAAGCCTAAAAGAAATTAACTTCTAAGACTTAGCCAAGCCCTTGGTGATTATTTTCCGGCAACCACCTCCTCTAATTTTTCTCCTGACTTTGACCTACCATGCCTCATCCTCTTCCCTTCCCTCTCTTTGTGGTTATACTTACTAGTTATTTAGGACGACAGAATGAACACTGCATGGAAGCCTCCCTCCTTTGTGCAATAACTTTCTATCAGTCTTGTTCTTCAAGTGATTGCCTGGTTTGCCTTTCCAGTTGCCTTGATTAACTGTAGCTATCCTCAAACTTGGGTTTTTGAAAAGAAACTGAATGTAAGCTCATTTTAACAGTGACCAGACAGGTAAGCAGTGCTTAAAATGTCCTTAGTCTAATGAGCAAGTGGCAGATCTGCCTGTGGGTCCTGCTGCTCAGGTGGCCCTTATGTGATTTGTGATGTGACAGAGGCTCCCCCAAGCTGACACGTGCATTAGTGACACGACATGTTTTACTGTGACACTGTCTGTACTAGTCATGTGAAGGGAAAAGTAGACAAGAATAATTTTATCAGGTTTGCATCTTATATTTTCTAGAAGAAAATCTCAGTATCTTGTATTCTCTGTTATCATATCTCTGAGAATGTGTGGCTTACTCTGTCTTTGATTATATATTGCTTTCAGTTCTCTTAAATCTACTGCCTCACTGTATATCATGTGTTTTTTCTAGGAGTGAACAAGTTAAAATTGAGCCCATTTGATCATGTTCCTGCCTGGAATAAATTTTAGAAACTGATCCAATGTTTTAGTTCATGTCTAAAAATTGTGAGCTCTTGCACATCAAACCAAACTGGGTATTTGGCCATTTGGTAATTATTTACCTGTGCAGGGTGGGATTGTTTACTTCATTAAACTTCTGTAGACTTGGCTTGTAATTCAGCAAGTTATTTGAATGTGTGCCTAACTTTGTAAGTAATCCCATTTAATTCACTTCAGCTACTTATGTAAGTAGCTTACTGTAAGCAGGTTAAATTAGGTATATGCTAAAATGTTTTGTCAAATGGCAGCTTTTATAAATTTGTATTTTTATTGTTTGGGTGGGTTTTTTTTCTTTTCTTTTTTTTAATTTTTTACATTGAGCTATGGTTCACTGTTAAGCTTCCTGGGGTCTGTTTTTTTAAAAATTATTTTTTCAGGCTAATCAGCTGTAGGAAATTCCCTCAAAATGGAAAAGAAATGAAGAAAATGTCATGACTTTGACCTCTAATGATAGCATTGGCCTAAAAATAAATATAGTCTTAGTACAATGGGTTTTCATTAGTGCGGACTTTTTTTTTTTGAGAAGCAGTGTATAATTTATTGATCTTGAAAGAGCTGTTATTGAAAGGCTTTTGTGGAATCAAAGTGTTTCCTTTCTTCCTCTGTGACATGCAGAGTAGAAGGTGAAGCTGATGAGCTTTGACTCAGCTTCTTGCTAACAATGCTCTGTGATGATGATTGTGTCAGAATAAAAAGATGCCATCTATTAAAAAACCCAACCAAACAGTCCAAAAATATTGACTAAAAAATGTCGAACTGTATTATTAAAATATAGCTATCACAAAACTCAGTTAAACCAGGACATGGAAAAACCTTCTCCCTACTTTAATTTTGTGGTGGTTTTGTTCATAAGGGTGACTGGGAACATCCACAATTTGCATGGGAAGGAGGTGACAACCCTCCTGTCTCCCTTCCCACTTACGTTATTGCAGGATATAAAGCAACTGCCAAATGTTAGGTCAGATAACTCTGAAATTGTGTATGTACTTTCTTTTCTGACCTGAATGTTGCTCTAGTGAGCACAGTAGCTGCTATTGGCCTCAAACAGCTTGATATTTTTTAGTGGTTAGTCTAATTATCTGTGGTATTTTCCTTTTATGCCTGTGTTTCTCTGTAAGGTGAATGGCTTGCCAAGCATAGTATGTTTAGCATTACATCCTCCTTTTCTCCCCACATAAATTCCTATAGGGTCCTTGAACAAGTGTGTGGGAAGCAGTCACACTGTTGTCAGGAAAAGGCTATTCCCAGCCCTTAGCTAGGTCCCTTGGCCTTCCCATGTGAAGGGTAACCACATACTTCTCAAAGCCATGCTTGCCTCCTTACTTGATCCTGTGTTTCTGTGGGATAGTGTGGAGCAGTGCAGTGTCAGTGAAATCACGCTGTGGCACGGACGTAAGAGAACCGCTGTTGTGAATTTAATTTTCGTATAGATTTGAGAACAGAGAAATTGGGAAGAAAAAATCCAATTCCAAACCAAAAATGAAGACAGAGGTGGTCTGATTCAAAATCAAAAAGGCGTTGCTAATGGCTTGTAGAATATTTTTTTGACGCTGGTAGAAGTTGTTGAAATGCAACAGCCATACACTCTTCATCACTGCATTATATCAACTCTTCATTATTATGTTTGATTTAGGCTGATTCAAAAGTCGTTCAGAAGTGGATGGATGGTGTGAAAGACTTCTTAATGACAGAAAAGGTTGTTCAAGGAGATGCTGAAGGGCTTCAAAGGCAGCTCGACCAGTGCACAGTGAGTTTTGTTTCAAGGAATCTTTTGAAATGAATAGTGACTAGCATATCTTCTTTATTATTTTGCTCCTATTATTAAATAATGTCCATGGCATATTCTATAAAGTTGGCCAGGAAAATTGTCGTATCTTTCTTCAGGGTATGTTTTAATTGGTTCCTTGTGTGTACCCATAACACTTTGTAGTTTTCAAAGGTCCTCACCACATTTACAAGTGCTCATCTACAAGCTGACATTAGTTCCTCTGAAAATGTTTATATATTGCTCTTAATTTTGTGATTAGGGAATTGAATCTGTGAGTGAAAAGTGCTTTCTGCATTGAACTTCCAAGAGCAATAAAAATAATAAGCAAATAACTGATGAAACTTTTAAGAATATTAGGGGTTGTATGTGCCTTACAAGTTAAGATTCCTTCCTAGCTAGTGGCACATAGTGATCACAAATAGGTAGAAGTTAATCTTATAGTAAGTAACTGCAGTTTATCTTCTAATGTTTGTTTCTGGGAGAAGGATAAGAGTCTGAGGTGTGCCAAAACCAGCAGGGTAAGTAGTGCACATAATCTTCAAACTTGCGTTGTTCTAGTGTTGACATGTATCACATGAGAATGTTTGCACTGTTTATAGCAAGCTGTATTTTGGTTTTGAATTGCATAGTTCTGGTGTTTTGGGCCAGTAAAGGATTGTTTTAAACAGTCTGGTATTGAATACAGCATCACTCTGCTTTTTTTTTTTTAATTAAAGTTTCTCTTGAATAGTTAAAAATTAAAAGCTTACTGATCTCCTATAAATTATGTTATGTCTTATTGAAGAAAAACTTTAATTTTCTCTGATGTGTGCTCAGATGTTTGTCAATGAAATGGAGAAGGTTGAGCCATCGCTGAAAGAGATGAAAGAAATAGAGTCTGCTCTAAGAGCCCAGCCTATCACAGGCATAAATACTTGGGCAAAATCTCGGCTAGTAGACTGCCAGACTCAGTGGGAGAAACTGAGCAAACAGGTGAGTTCGCGGTATATTGCTAGTGCTTGCTCCTTTCTGCAGGTGTTTGTTCAGTTGGGTGACAAAGGCAGGATGGCCAAGAAGTGAAGCAGTAAAACAGTGGGATGAGTATATTTTGCTTATTTCACTGTCAAAGTGGCCAAAATCCAACTTTGCCCAGTGAAGTACGTTAGGGGATATCTGTGCAACAGTAATTTTGTTTGAATGCATGCACTTCTTGATACATAAGAGTTCACTGTGCTCCTTCCAGGTTAATTTTTTGTAACTAAAGATTAATTTGTTCACTTTCCCTCATGGTGCTGTTCCTGGGGTGGGTGGGAGGGAGGTCTGCCTTTTATTCTTTTCTTTTTTTTTTTTTTTACCTGTTGTTACTGAAATCTGGAGTGTTCTTCTGGCCTGTGTAATTTGTGCCTGCTTCCAATCAGCTTTGAAAAATAAATGGCTATAAATAGACTATGGCTTCAGTCTGGTGTATTTGGTTCTTTCTTTTGGGTGAAAGAAACTGTTTGTAGAATCATACTTCTTTAGTTGCAATGCCTGGCGAGGATCTGTGTTGGAGAACCTTGCTGTTAATATTGCCTGGGCTGTGGAAATAAGTGAGCTTTTAGTGCTCTGTATAAAGATTTATCTAGCTATATGATACTTGTCATCAGACTTCTTCCAGGGATACTTTTTTTTATGTGACTTTTTCCAAGGATTCTTACCAATTTACATGCAATCAGGGGGAAAAAAAAATCTTTTTTTTCCTTACGTCACCTGTATATTTTGCTGATCTGCTAAAAAGAGATCATGAATTCATGTATGTGTATGTAAAAGTCTTTTGCTGATTAAAAAGGCCTGAAAATGTTTTTATAGTAAAATGTTTTAACAAAGAATTGTGTTTTTTCACATTTACAAGGACATTTAAGTAACAAAACTGCTGTTTCTTTCTCCACCTTGGATTCTAGATCATTAGTCAGAAAAATCGCCTGTCTGAAAGTCAGGAAAAAGCTGTAAATCTGAAGAAGGATTTGGCAGAGATGCAAGAATGGATGACCCAAGCTGAAGAAGAATATTTGGAGAAGGATTTTGAATACAAGTCCCCTGAAGAGCTAGAGAATGCAGTGGAGGAAATGAAGGTCAGGAATACCAGGTCATTGTAGAGACCCGATTAAAGAGAAACAGAACTTAGTGGCTTTGGGGTTTGACCTTTTGTGGAATTATTATCTATGTGGAAAGGAGCTCAGATCATGACAAGATTTAGTGGTGTTTTTCAGTTTTGCTTTGTGGAATTTTTGTTTTTAAAGCACAAACTATAAAAACAGATGTTCTGTTTGGCCACGAGGGGTAGAGATTTCATAATGAATAGCAGCTTGCCCAGTTGTTGAACCAGGCTTGCTGTGTATAGTATATTAAACACTAGGAATACGGAAACTTACTGCAGAAGATGAAACTTGAGAAAGAAAGAAAGAAAAGGTGATGTTATACGTGTCTAAGTTAGTGGCAATGAAAACATTCTTCTGCTTCTAGCTACTGGGCTTCAGGTTCTTGTTTCCTAGATACAGTAACTCCACATTTTTGTGAGCTTATCTTGTCTTCCTCATCTGTTGCAACAGTGATGCTGGGTCCCTGCTTCTCTGATCTTGAGACTGGTGGACAAAAAAAATGGAGGAGGAGGAGGAGCAATTTTTGTCTCATAAATTACTTACTAAATAGATAATTTCCTTGGATGGATGTACAGAGTGAACAATAATTCTCTCTGCTTTTAAAGCTGAGAGTTCAGGCATATCTTCACAAATGTTTTGATTTGTATGCATGTTATTTAAATGAGTATGCCCCACACAGTTACTTGCAGCATAAAAAACCCAGATTTTTTTCTTCCCTACAAGTACTTTGACAAATCTATTTGAAGTTCTGAATTGTTCTTTTTGAAAGAGTTTTCTGAAGCATTCTTTAACAAGTGTTTTAATATATTCATGTCCTCTGAAACCATTTGAGATCATGTAGTCTGACAGCCTGCTGAACACAGGCCAAGTAAAGGAAGAGCCTTCTTTTCACTGGCAAATCTGAGAGACTTTGAGCACATTTACCTTTTCAAATCCAGATTATATTCTGTGCTTTTAAATTTGGCAGATATGTCAGTGAGCCATTAAGCTTACTGTAACATTTGCATATCCTCTTGCATTTGCAGTAAGAATATTATGCTGGGACTACTTTTAGTACTGGGAAAGAACACTCTCTGTGTATTTGACTAGAAGCATTTTTGCTTAAGGTTTTGAAAAACTTTTGAGCTTGCCTAATTCTGCTCTCATTTGAACAGAGAGTAGAAGTCCTGCTTTGTTTGAAGGAGTAGATTTAAGATGAGGCTAGGTGGTTTTTGATAGTCCTGCCATAAAAAAACGTTTCCCAGATTTTTCCATTTTTGCCCTCCGTTAACTGGAGCATTTTTTTATTGCCTTACATTTAGAAGATGTCTTGAACAGTATGTACAATAATAATGCTGTCATGTACAAAATTCTACCAGAAAGCGCAGTGCCTTTATATATCAGAGATACTTGAATTTCATAATGGTGCCCTTGAAACCTGAATAGAGAGGGAGATGGACAGGGTCTGTTTCTGGGGCCCTCTAGTTTTCTCAACAGAGACAGGCTTGGACTAGTCTTTATGATCTGTCTTCCAGCTATCCTGAAACATGGGTAGGGCAAAATCCAACAACTCATAATACAATCTCTCCAGGCCTGTGTAGTGGGACTTGTGCTGTGCTTATGCTGTGTGTTTGGTACCAAGTTCCTCTCAGTGCAGCAGGGTTGAAGAAATTCTTCTGGTTGTCTTTTTCACATGTTCCTCTTACGCACCCAACAGCTGTGGGAGAGGTCCCAAGTTTGTAGCTGCATTTGTCCTGGGTAATTGTCTTCTTTCCTGGATAATTTTTGGAGATAGTACTGGGCTCTGTGTCTCAGAACTTGTGTAAATTTACCCTGGTATGCTCTTTACCTCCCTGGTATGCTTATTTTCAGCAAATCTCTAGTTTTATTTTTTTTTCCTGGCACATTTCTTTTTTATACCAGTATTCTAGTGTATATAAATAACACTGAACTTAATCTTTTTTGCTTTGTCATAAATTTTTAATGAACAAACCATAAATGGAATATATGTCTATACGTTTAATAAAATAGAGTTTTTCAGTGCTTACTACCATAATTTGAATTCCATTCAAGTTAGTGTCATATTTTGTTGTGCTTGGACCCAAGGTTACTTTGGCAGCAAGACTTCCAAGGTTTAACAGCTGATCTTTGGTTTGAGTGGTGTGTAGCTGACTGTATGGCAATTGAGGGCTGATTGTTTAATCAATTCTTTGGACAGAGGGCAAAGGAGGATGTGTTGCAGAAGGAGGTGAGGGTGAAGATTCTCAAAGACAACATCAAGATGTTGGCCACCAAAGTGCCATCCAGCGGTCAGGAACTGGTGACCGAGCTGAATGTTGTGCTGGAAAACTACCAGCTATTGTGCAATCGGATCCGGGGGAAATGCCACACTTTGGAGGTAAGAATATAGCACTCAGCTTAGTGAAAAAGAGGCAGGTGGCAGAAGAGGAACTGAGAAGGACACTGAAAATGTCTATTTTTTTCACTGAATCCAGTAGCTTCAGTGTAAACACTTTGCTGTGGCTCCTTTCCAAGATTTCTTTCACTTGAGATGATGTCCTTGGAATCCATGAGATGTTATCTAACTTTGCTTTCTTACTGTAATTGACACCTATGCAAATAAGTAACTTTGTCTCATATCTCTCTTATGCATCTGTATTTCTTCCAAAATGACAAAAAGAAACTTCTAGGAGATTAAAGGCTGAAATATGACAATAATTAGAACCAATCAATTAAAGTTTGGGGTAGGTTGTGTATGTCCTGTCTTCCAAGAGGAGTGATGCGTTTTGTTCCTTTCTTAAATTGTAAGAATCTGGATGTCAGTGATAATTTTAGCATGAGTTTAGAGAGTCCTATGTGTATTTTGTGTATTTCTTTTTATCTTGCTGCTATAGTTGCAGGTTTTTCTGTCTGCAACTGCATGTGCCATGGCAGGGTTTTGAATGTTTACTACTTGCCTATTTTACATGCATGTCTCAGAAACATAACTTCTTTAAGCTGTTCATAGGATATATGAGCTCTGCCTGGGGTTCTAGGCTAATTTATGTTTTTTCTGTTGCTCCTAGGAGGTGTGGTCCTGTTGGATTGAGCTGCTTCAGTATCTTGATTTAGAAACAGCTTGGCTAAGCAATCTGGAAGAAAGAGTCCAAATGACAGAAAATCTGCCTGATAAGTTGGATGCTGTCAATGATGCTCTTGAGGTACTGTAGTCAGGCTGTCAGACTGGTAAATTTTCAGATAGCCTTGTTTAAGAAAACATAAATTCTGCACTTCAGTGTGGAATATTCTGATTCTTCAGGTTAAATGAATTTATTACTCTAGATTTAGCATGGATATTTCTAAGATCTTCCTCTAAAAGTTGAATTTTGCTGTACATAATTGTGCTGTACTTGGTATCCTGATAAAATTGTGTGCTGTCTCCTGTCCTGTGTAAAATAATTCCTTTCAGCACTGTAGTAGGAAATGATGTGAATAGCAAGAAGTGCTGTGAAGTTCAATTATCTAAAGCAAAATGACCACTGTATTTGTCTTGTGCCATCATAGATTAAGCCATAACTAATTCATTCTTTTATAGCACTCTCAAGATATTTGCAGTGTAAAACTTCTGTGCATGCAGCCAGACTTCCACCTCTGAAAATGCAGTATCATTCAGTGTCTTGACCTTTAAAACTCTCTCTTCTAATTAGTCCCTGGAATCAGTCTTACGTCATCCAGCTGATAATCGAACCCAGATTCGTGAACTTGGGCAGACGTTGATTGATGGAGGGATTCTTGATGATATCATCAGTGAAAAATTGGAGGCTTTCAATGCCCGCTATGAAGAATTGAGTCACTTGGTAAGAATTTGGAGGCAGGGTTGAAGTAGACTGGGTTTTTCAGCTCAGTGGTCTGAAATGATTCCTATTAGACAGCTGAATTAATAGATGCAGGACTGCAATACAGGAAAAGAGGAAAAACCTTCACAATGTTGTCAGCTGTTTTCAATTTGGAATAGTACCCTAAGAGCAAGATATGTTGATGGTTTTTTTTTGTTTGGTTTTGTGTTTTTTTGTTTGTTTGTTTGTTCGTTTTTGTTTTCTTTTCCTTACTTGAGTCATGGTTTTCTTTTGCATGCTTGCATGCCCTTGCATTATAGGGACCCTTTGGTATTTTCCCAGGTAATTTTGACAAAAAGGCAATCCCAGTCAAAGTGGATGGTTCTATAACTGAGGTTAATATTCCTGTTCTAGTGCCATAAATCCTGGCAAGCTGGTCACTAGCTGTAAAAATCAGGAATATGAATAAGTGATGTTTTCACTCTTTGAAATGGCTATGAAGAAGTTGCACTGAAATAAAGAACAGAAGGACAACATTCTTCTTATTCTCCATCTATTATGTTGTCTCCTTCTTCTCATACTTTAGTCATTTCTAGATTTAATAAGTTGAGAAAAAATGGTTGTATTTCAGGTTGCATATGTTTAACCTGTGTTTTGTATCCTGATAATACAGGTTCCTGCCAAATTGTAGGATGGAAGGGTATGATTTCTGTCCCTGCCTAATTGTAGTCATAGAGGGAATTTCAGTTTATTCTAATTGCAGTGAGCAAAGGAATGTAGTGCCCTCAGCTGGGGTCTACATGCTGTCATTTAAGTTAGTACTCATAATTATTTTTTCCTGTTACAACAGTTTTTATGGCAACAAAGTACTATCTGCTGACACACCGGGCTGTTGAGAATTTCTCACATCTGTGTCTGCATGTATGCACCTGCTGGCCTGTGCGTGTGTTGCTAGTGGGGAATTTGTCTTTCCACGGAAGTAGTGATGCTTTGGATGAACTTAGAAGTTTTGCTATTGAAGGGAGAGGCAATGGAGGAAAGAAGCTGTGAACCTCTATTTTCAGAACAATAAACTCTGTTACAGTTGAAAGAAAATGTGCAAGTTTACACATCCAGTAACATTGAGCTGTAGTGTATTACAAAGTCCTTGATTCCAGTTGACTTGCTAGTTTTTGAAATGGGTATGTTTTTAACAGAATACCTGAGGTGATAGGAGAGACTGTTTTCACTGTCCTGTATATCCAGCAGCAGAGCTCTCTTTCTATGCCAATGTTCGTCAGTTACCAGTATAAATCACAGCAGGCTTCAAAAATTGCTGTTTGCTGGGGCTTGCTTTTGCTCTTTTGGACAGTCTTCCTGGTGTAGGATTTTTTTTTTTGAGTCTCCCTCACCTTGTTTTGAGACACTTCTCCATCTTGTCCTACCTTTCTGTCCCACTCAGGCGGTGAGTCGGCAGATTGCCTTGGAACAGCAGCTTCAGACCATGCGAGAAACTGAGCACATGTTGCAGGTTTTGCAGGAAAACTTAGTGGAACTGGATAGACAGCTGACATCCTATCTGACTGATAGGGTAGATGCCTTTCAGATGCCCCAGGAGGCCCAGGTATTCCAGTGTATCTTTTCACTATAAAACATTTTGAAATATCTCTTGATGGTTCTCAGCCTAGACTTAATAATTCATAAAAGCTTCATTTCAGTCCTGTGCTGTTCTACTAGGTGATATCTTTTATCTGAATTGTTTTCCTGTTGGTTGTATTGAATAACAATTTTAACGGTTTTCAATCTAGAAAGCTGTCACCAGTGCCAGAATATTTAAAATAAGCTTGGTAGTGTTTAATGCTTACAGAGTGAATTTACTTCTGGTGGATAGTAGGTGGTAAGCAAATTCCTCTTTCCCTTTCTGCAAGCAATTCTGTAACATCTTTTTTTCCATTTCTATGATGTGGCAGAAAATTCAAGCTGAAATTGCAGCTCATGAATCCACCTTAGAGGAGCTCAAGAAAAGTGCTCGTTCTTTTCCTCCTGCTTCTCCCGAGTGCAGGTCTCCCCGTGGTGGAACTCAGCTGGATGCCTTGCAGGTAAAAATATGAGAGATGCACTAAGAATGCCTTGATTTTTTCAATCACACACTGCTGTTGTCAGCCTGTAAATTGCTTGGTGTGATCAACCAAACTTCAGAAGTAAATAGTATGTGCTTCCATTAGGAAACAAGCAGCATTAGATTAATTGAATAAGTAACTTTCAGCATTTGTCCTATGATACTTATGAAATTTAAAGTCAGAAATTCTCTATTTTTGTAGAATGGATATTTTGAAAGTATATGATACAGAATCTCCTCCATCTCAGGTGGAGATTAGGAATGGGTGATTGAATTTGCCTTGTCGAGTAGTATTGCCTTGTATATTGAATTGTGGTGGTATGAGAGGCGAGTTAGGATCTCTGGGAGGGGATGCTTTAGTTATTTTATTGAAGTGTGGGTATTAATTTAAAACAATCTTTTAACATAATATTCATTAAAACAGAGAAAACTCCGTGAAGTGTCTACAAAGTATCAGCTTTTCCAGAAACCAGCCAATTTTGAGCAGCGCATGTTGGATTGCAAGCGGGTGTTGGATGGTGTAAAAGCAGAACTTCATGTCCTGGATGTGAAGGATACTGACCCAGATGTAATCCAAGCTCATTTGGACAGCTGCATGGTAATTGTGCAAAGTTCTTAACTCATGCCTGCTTCTTGTGTGATTTTTCTTGCCTAAACTCTCTCCTCAGGAAATTTTGCTTAAAGTCCTAATGGAACTGTTACAACTCTCTGCAAAACACCAACAGAGCAATTGATAACTAAAAGCCTCTAATTCTTCTTGACGAAAATGTGGACATAAAAGTAGTAGCTTGTTGATCACAGAGGTGGTGGAACAGCTGAGTTCTTATAAACTCCTTTGCCTGGCGCGTTCTTGTGTTACGGAGAAGCATCATGCCTGGGACAAGTTTGCGTGGTTCTTAGGATTTGAACAAAACAAATAGTATACATAAGATCAATTACAGATTACAATGTTAGCCTTGCAACGTGTGCTGATGTTATAGAATAAACACTGGTAAATCACTGGGTTAACTCTTTTCTTGGGTGAAAATGAGAACTGGAATAAAATAAGGAGCATCAGGAGTTTAAAATCTTCTTGGCAGACGTTATTCTTTATCCATAGTTAAATGCAATCTGATGCTCAGGTCCCCAAATGAAGCAAAATCTGAAAATCTGCACTGCCAATTGATCACCAATATATGTATTTGTGATTTTAGAAACTCTATAAGACCCTCAGTGAGGTGAAATTGGAGATTGAGACTGTCATCAAGACAGGAAGGCAAATTGTACAGAAACAACAGACAGATAACCCCAAAGCAATGGATGAACAACTGACAGCATTGAAATTTCTTTACAATGACTTGGGGGCACAGGTAAGAAAACCAAATCTTGGACATATGAACATTTGTCTGCATATAAATTCCTTTCTTTCTTGTTTTGATGTCAGATGCTGTGTTAAACGTAATTCTGAAGCTAATAGTGTATAGACTCATTCCAACATCCAGAAGCAGTCAGTTGAGAGACTGAAGATTACACACAAGAGTCCTGTTGTGCAAGACTTCTGAGCTCAAAGTCTTTCTGAAAGGGAGGTAACCTTGAAGAAAGGAAGGTTCACAGAGCTTTCATCACTCTGGCAAAGCTGGCCTGCTATTTGTTAAAGTCTTTGAGTGCTGTTGTACATTCTTTAATCTGTAAACCAGTTTGCAAGACAATTTACTATCAGATTGTCATATGAAAATTTTGAGTTGGTGCGATTTATTTTTTTAAATGTTTTTTTAAAGAGGTGTCATGATGATTTCTAACTGTAATCTATCCAGTATGAAATACAAAATGCAGGCAAACCTGTGTTTCTTATGAACTGCATTAAGATGTGTATTGTAATTGAGCCTGTACATCTATAACTTGGAAAGCATGTGGACAAAAAATTGAGAAAGGACAGAAAGACAGAGTTATTTGCAGTATAATGTTATGATTTTGTTTGTCTGAATTTATTTTTTTAGATCTTCAAAGAGTGTGTTATTTGGAATAAATATATAAAAACACTGAGCTGAGTCAGAGGGCAATTTTTTGAAATGTCGGTTGTTTCTGTCTGCTTTGGTTAGATTTATTCTTAAGTCTGTGTTAAAGATTGACCAGACTAATTGTGTAGCCAGCCCAAGACAGAACTGATTATACTGTAGCAAACACCAAATTTCATATTCATTTTACTGAGATATTTTCAAGGGCAGGATTTTTCAGTGAAATTTTTCTTTACAGCTAGCAGGTCTATCAAAACACTAAAAGGCACTGAATTTCACCTGTGTGAGTGACTGATTGGAATTTGTATCTCCCTGAGTTTCAGTTAAAGGATCATAATAAAGTTTAAACATCGGCTTGATACTTACTAGATATAAATAGGCTGACATGCAGGTTTCTTTTTCTCCTTTGTGTGTCTTATATAAAACTAGAATAATTTTAAATTATACTGCTTTGTGTAGCAAGATGCAGGTGTTTATAAACTATTTTTCTTTTCAGTGTACTTCTCCAGTCTTCAGATGGAAGGATCTTATATATTCATGTGGAAATTTTAGCTGGCCAGCACTTTCATTTTTGCTATCCTTTAAAATCTAATTTATTTTTCTCCTTTTTTTTTTTTTTTTTTTTTTTTTTTTTTTTTTTTTTTGGTTTTTTGGTTTNAAAGCAAGACCTTGAAAGAGCATCACAGCTGGCACGCAAAATGAAGAAAGAGGCTACATCTTTGTCAGAGTGGCTAGCTGCCACTGAGGCTGAGCTTGTGCAGAAGTCCACTGCAGAGAGCTTGCTTTCTGATCTGGATTCAGAAATTGCCTGGGCCAAAGTAAGCATGCTCAAATATCTGTAGAATAAATTTTTAATATTATGGCAATACTGTGTAGAAGTGGCTGTGAAATTAACTCCCTGTGACTTGTTCATAAATCTCTTACATCATGAAATTTTGGTAGATTCAGTAGATAATGTTCAGTACCTTACCAAGTCTCACCTGTTGCATCTTGGGCATCTTGCCTCAAACTTAAATGGCTAGTAAATATTAAAGATATTCTTGCATATTTGGTATTAATAGGTATTTAAGTGGCTTACTTTATTTCTAGCACAGTTCATAAGTAATGAACTGTGTTAGAATATAATCAAGAATAATTATCAGCAAATATAATTTTAGGCTGGGTCAAATATTTTACTAGCAGAACAAACAAAGTTTGTTGACATTTCTAATGAAAAACTGAGTTTGTAACTTCTGATTGAAACAGCGTTGTCTTCAAATTTGTGACGTTGCAAACCAAAAAGCTCCCATAATTCCTTATTTTCTTCCATCTATAAGTCATAACTTGTCATGGAAGCAGGCAAATGTGTTCTAATCATTCCAAGGCAAAGTATTTATTTTCTCCCACTGTTTGAAACCTGCATACGTAATGGTTGGAGTTAGCAACAAGTGTCAGTTGATACAGTTTAGCAATACTGGTCTTTCCAGGCATTGTTTTCTGTTACCTTTTACATTGGTCTGTGTACACTCTTAAAACTTGAAAGCCTACATAATTAGAAAAACATCTAATAATAACCTGTTTACATCCATTTCACTCAAGATTAGTAGTTACTACCATTAGTTATTATACTACTGCTGTGGCAATATCCCTAAGACTTCTTTCCAAACAAGCATGTTAAATACTCATTGAAGTATGCTTACTATACCATGTGAAGGCAATGCAAATAGTTCATGAACTCCTACAATGTACCACCTGGAGGACAGGCCCTTTATGTTGCATGTGAAGTTGTCCTTCCTGGCTAAATTTTTTTTAGAGGCAATTTTAAAATGTAACAACATGAGTATTTGTTTCTGTCTCTATGCTAGTAAGTTATGAGTATGTAATAAATTATTTAGTTCACAGATAATATGTTCAAGGAGCTCCAGACACTAGTTGTGATTAACTGCATTCTTCCACTCACTGCACACTGAGATGAAAGAGTTTTCTAAATAGCCAGATGTTATCAATAATAATCTGTGATCTTATGTGACAAGAGGTGCTGTTTTCCACGTGGAAACCATATAGTGATATTCAAGAAATGACATATTACTTAATTTGTATGTCACTATGCTTTCTTTCAGAGATGAATAATTTTTTTAGGTGAAAAAAACCCACTATTTAAAATCAGAGATGACTTGGAAAAATATTAAAGCTAAAGATACATATATTTAGTTATCTGCATATAAGTAACTTAACAATAGGGCTTCTGTAATATGTAGCAAGTGAACTGAACATATGCAGTAATGAGTGGTGGTGGTTCTCAGAAAAAATAATAAATTCAGCCTTAACCCTACCACTTTTCTCATTGATGTTAATTGTGAAGTACTTTTATAGGAAAACATGTGAAGAAATCCAAAATGTCTCTTGAACATTGTATTCTCTGTGGTGCTTGACAGTGAAGAAAAGAACCTCTGAAAATTGCACCTATAATATGATGTGACGCGCTTGCTTTTATGTACATAATAAAAGAGAACAGTGAAGATGTTCTAAAATAACAAAGAAAAAAGATAGCAAGTTAAGTTTTTAGGACACTCGTATGCATTGTGCTCTCACTTGCTCCACTCTCAAAAAAAAAATAAAAATCACTATCTGAAGAGACTGAGTGTGAACAGAAGGCAATTCTACTCGGTTTGATTTTTGTCATGTGAAGATCTGTGATACCACTTACTTCCCGTGGAGGTAAAAATCTGGCTCCTTTGTCCTTGGAAGCAGTGTGTAGTGTTAATGGCTCCTCTTGTTTTAGAATGTGCTGAGAGAGCTGGAGAGGAGGAAAGCTGATCTGAAGAGCATCACTGAAAGCTGCACTGCGCTCCAGGCTCTGGTAGAAGGAAGTGAGACTTCCCTGGAGGAGAAACTGTGTGTCCTTAATGCTGGCTGGAGCAGAGTTCGGACCTGGACTGAGGACTGGTGTGACACCTTGTTGGTAAGCTGTGTGTGACAAATATTCAGGGTTGTTCTTCCTCCACACCCTTGGAGCAGTTGGAATTTTCGCTTGTCTCACTCCTCCGTGAGGTGAAGCTTCGTGGTGCCTCACAGACTTAAAGGAATGCAGAACAGATAGCTGGTTACTCTGTAGATGGAGATACAAGTCCTGGGGTTATATACAATGAGGAAGGTGGGAAACTGTTTTGCAAGTGTTTTAGATGCATTATAGGCATGCTTGATAGTAGAGGCTATTACTCAGTGGGTGGGAGATGAAAATGTAGAATCTCGATGCAAGAGTGATGAACTATGCAAATATCCCAGGCACACAGTTAACTTGACTGAGAGGAAATAACCTGCTTAGTTGTAGTGAATAAAATTGTATGTTTAGGTTCTTTTTCTTTTGCCTTTTTCTTTCCCCTGGCTTCAGTGCTGGACTTTTTTCTGGGTTCTTATTCTCCCTAGACTTTGATTTGTAGTTCCTCTTTTTCTATAGAAAATCCGGCATACACTTAGAGAACACCTAGCACACATCTGCTAGTTCAATCTCTTTATCATTCCTCTGCCTTCCTTCTAAATGCTATCACACTACATTTTTAATCTTTTGTCCTTGTTTACAAATTGACCAGGTTGCCCAGGGCCTCATCGACCATCACCTTGAATATCTCCAGTGTTTTATCACTTTCTGTCTTGCTACACCAAAAGTGCTAGCCTTTTGTGTCTACTTGTTATTTAGCTCTTAATACAATTCTTGGTACTCTAGCACATAAGTAACCTTATAAATGGTCTTGAAAGGGGACATCTGCCACTGCAAATAGGCTGACTGGGTTATGGGACATACAAACATTCATAAAACTGCTAGCAGGTTCACTCATTAACTGGTGGTAGCTAATTCTGCCAGATTAAAATGGAGGGAAAAACCACTGGATTATGGAAGTATTGTTTGTTTTGTAACATGTTAGAGCCCAGATTTTGTATCTTGTGCTTTCTCTGTAACTTTCTATAGGTTCGTTAATTTATTGATATTAGTAGAAAACAAAAGGAGCTGGCCCAAAAGATTTAGTTTCCATGAGGCTTCTGTGTGTGCTGCTCTTTATTTGGCCTGAAGTAAATCTCTGTGCCAGCTCCAGCATGAGCAGAATATTTTTGTGTTGATAGATTTTTCTTGAGGCCTGGATGATGGCTATTTAATGGAGAATTGATAACTTGCTAGTGGTGTTCAGCAAAGCCCTTGGGACCCTCTGTCAGTCTATTGCTCTTTCAGATAGCCCATCATTTCAAGTGTTTAAGAATATGCCAACTCTGAGTTGAGGCCAACATTGTCTGTTTGGCTTAGTAAATAGAAGACTGAGCGTATTATGCAGCATTAAGCTGTAGGTTTTGCTAAATAGTGTGAAACAGTCTATAATTAATGCTAGCATCAGGCTGATGTTTTCAGATAGTTAAGGTATTTCTGTGGTGTTCAGAGAGTTATGACAATCCACCTTCAGACGCCCCTGATGGACTGAAATTGTGGAAACTTTGGTGAATATCTGGATGGTGAGCCCAGGGTGTGCTGTCCAGTGCCTGTTGCAGGTCGTACAGTTCATTTCATAATCCAATGATGTTGATGGTAGGAGCAGTCATGTAGTTTACCCTTATTTGTGAATGCTGTGAGGATGATCTGCAAGTTTAAAGCTTCTATATTATGTTCAGCTTTGGTGATGAGTATTGTCCTTGTGCTGACTTTGTTAGGTTAAATGCAACTTGAAGATAAAGGTTTCTTGATGGTGACATGGAGCAATCTGTCTCCTTCCTCCAATCCCTTTGACTTGTTAGCCAAAAGTTCAAAGCTTAGCGACCCTTTTTTTGGGTAAGAAGTTCTGTGCTTATGCTGGGTAGTACCTCTCTGAATCTGATAGCTTTGCTTTGTCACATAGAATGTGTTGCTTCTCTCTGTGGCACCTAATGTTACGATTCCTGACTACATAAGAAAACACACCTAACTAACATGCCTACAGTGTGGTAATTTTCTTAAGAGAAAGAAATATTTACAGTATAATCACTAAAATATTAAAACTTGTCTGCTACTATTTGTAGGCTTTGGTGTAATTGAAAAAAGCACCCAGCAGTAACTGCACAAAATGTGTACTGTTGTATCTGATAGTGATAATTGAAAAAATCATGGGTTTTTTGGTCAACTGAGATGTTATGGTCTGGCTGTAATGTCATCTTGATTGAGATGGAAAAAACACCTCAGCTATTTCAGTTTCCCTTTCTATGAATTTAGAACAATAATATTGAAGGGTCCAGAATGAAAATTAAATTCTAATAAATACTTACTGAAGGTGAAAGGTACAATCAGTGTTCCTTTGCAAGGTGTATCCATAACACTTCATTCCATTGAGTTTTTCATTCATAATGGTTGTTTTGGCAGGGATTTTTTGGCTGTGTGTTTTTTTTTTTTTCTTTGTGTGTTCTGTTTTCTTTTTTTCTGTTGGGATTTTGTTGTGGATTTTTTTAAGTTTCTGACATTGGTATGTTTTTTTAATCTCTTCCCAGAATCATCAGAGCCAGCTGGAAATTTTTGATGAAAATGTTGCCCACATAAGTACGTGGTTGTATCAAGCTGAAGCCTTGCTGGATGAGATTGAGAAAAAGTCAGCAAGCAAAAAGGAGGAAACTGTGAAGGTAGGAATTATGGCTGTCAAATAACCACTTCTGGATTCTAAATGAAGTGAAGTCAGTTTTGTGTCCTGGATTTTTTAAAATATTTTTTCTTTCCCAGGGTAACCATTTGCATTTTCTTTCACTTAGCGCTTAACATCCGAATTAGATGATGTTAGTCTGCGAGTAGATAATGTGCGTGATCAAGCGATTATCCTAATGAATGGTCGGGGGGTGTCATGTCGAGAACTTGTTGAACCTAAGCTGGCAGAACTGAACCGCAACTTTGAGAAGGTGTCTCAGCACATCAAAAGTGCCAAGGTGAGGATGAGTGAGCCCCAAAACATGCTTGGGAAGTCTATGCCAAAATGATGTAAAATAGCTGTAGGAGATAGATCTATGTGTGTTAGGACAACACTTCTCTGCTTTTGATTCTCTTGCAGCTATTTTTATATGAAAAATGAACATATTTGTATAAAATGAACTGATTTTTAGACCAATTGTGGTTTTTTTTTTTTTTTTTACTGGAGTAGCAGGTGATGACTTGAGTTGAAAGAGAAAATTTACAAATAACTATGTTAAAAAGATTCAGAAAACTGTATGTATTGCATTACGCATTATATAAACTACAGAACATCACTATAAGCTAATGTGACTGGAGGTTTTTTGTTTGTTTCAAGACCAAAATGCTCAGATTGAAGTTTAAAAGTAGAAGCTTGGTAATACCTATCAACACCATGTCCAGGCTAGCTCAGTGTTAGATCAAACAACTCTTGCAATTTTTTTATGCTGTTATCTCATGGTCCTACAAACTGGTGTGCCTGTTCAGGGAGAATTGGTTTAAATCATTGAACTGTGCGTGACACCTCGGACTAAATCTTCAGCTTGAACAAAGTTTTATTATGCTTTGCAGATGCTTGTTGGACAAGAACGACTTCCTGTCATGTCAGAGCCCCGTGAAGTCAGAGTAGCTTTTCCAGACCTGGAAAGATTTGAGACTGATGTACAGAATATGCTAAGAATTGTGGAAAAGCATCTGGAGTTGGGTGGGGAAGATGAAAAGGTTTGTGAGCAGCGGAAGAATTAAATAACGTTGTATTTGTCCATGTGTTACATTCCCCCTGACTTTAAGGGGGAATTCTTCTGGGAAAAATCTTTTAAAGAGAGGAGTAGAAAAGGAAGGGAGTTGCTAGGTTGTTGGAAACACTGTTTAATTTTCCCATGTTTTTCCCATAGCTGCTGCCTCTTGGCTGGAACATTTAGAGTAACTAGTCACACATCAGCCTGTACTTTCATCATGGTTTTATGTAATTCAGGTAGTGAACTTTGATTTTCATTTATCTTCTCTCTACCACTCAAAGCGGCTGTTTATAAGGAATCTTTCCTGTAAAAGTAATAGGATGCAAACCTGACTTCATATCTAACTGTCTTAGATATGTCTTGATTCAACCTTGTCTAGGTTGAAATGATTACTTAATGTAACTGAGACTCTTGCTATGTATTTGGTGCCTCTAGTCTATTTCATTGGGTAGGTATTTCATGTTAAATTTAAACTGGTGTGATATAGTGAATCACAGTGGATAAGTCAGGTCAGTGGATGTTTTTGAGATGAGGTGCAAGTAAGAGTCTTGTAATATGGCTCATAGCAAGTCCAAATAAGAACTTGGAACAAAACTTGTCTTTTACTAGATAATCTAGGCTTTGGTATTCAACTGTATAAAAACTGTCATAGTTCTGTTTGCATTTTGTCCTCAATAGCCTTGTTGGCTACAAAACTGGGTAAAGGCATGCCAGCTCACCCTGTCTGCCTTCATTTAAAATGTGTGAACTAAGTCTATGGAAAACAGCATGTACACTACAGAAAATGGTTTTTTAGAAGGCCTCTATGGAAGGACATATTGTTACCGAGCACATGCTTCCTTTTGTGCTGTTTTTATATATACTATGTTTTCATTTTCTTGATATTCTGCTCTGAGCTTTCTTATTATGTAATGGAATGTCTAGAATATAAATGGAGTTGAAGTCATAGCATTCTCTTGCTGTGACTGCCTTCTGCTGGCTCATTGAGTGAGCTTTCTGCAGGGCATAGAATTGTTAGAGTTGGAAGCGACCCTAAAGATCATTGAGTTCTGACCCCCCTGCCATGGGCAGGGACACTAGAGCCACTGCTCCCACTAGAGCAGGTTGTTCAAAGCCCCATCCATCCTGGTCTTAAACACTTCCAGGGATGGGGCATCCACGACTTCTTTGGGCAACCTGTTCCAGTGCCTCACCACCCTCACAGGAAAGAATTTCTTCCTAAGAGCCAATCTAAGTCTCCCCGCTTCCAAATTAAAACCACTACCCCTTGTCCTGTTGTAACGTTTCCTGACAAAGCTCTCTTGTAGGCTCCCTTCAGATACTGGAAGGCTGCAATAAGGTCTCTCCAGAGCCTTCTCTTCTCCAGGCTGAGCAGTCCTAGCTCTCTCAGCCTGTCCTCATAGGAGAGGTGCTCCAGCCCTCTAATTATCTTTGTGGCCCTCCACTGGAGCCGGTCCAGCAGGTCCATATCCTTTCTATGTTGAGGACTCCAAAGCTGGACACAGTACTCCAGATGGGGTCTCAAGAATGCAAAGTAGAGGGGGAGAATCACCTACTAACTGCTGGTCATGGTTCTTTTGATGCAGCTCAGGATATGGATGGCTTTCTGGGCTGCCAGTGTGCACTGCCCTTTCATTCATCGCTTCATGAAGTTTATGGAATGACTGAGCTGGATTTTAGGATTTGGTAGTTGTGGGTTGTGGAGGAGAATTTCTACTGGAATTTGGCTCACATTTGAATAGTAAAACAACAGTATGGTACCAATAGTGTTAATATCTGAGCAGGCAATAATAAACTATTTTTGGAAGTCATAGCTGAGTTTTCTGTAGATAACATAGACTTGTGTAATTTTAGCTGGATCAAGAAAGAGCTCAGATTGAAGAGGTTCTGCAGAGAGGAGGGCAGTTGTTACAGCAGCCTATGGAGGACCATAAGAGAGAGAAGATTCGCATACAGCTGTTGCTTCTGCAGAAAAAATACAACAGCATGCAGGTATGATTATGATAATTACCATAGGTAAAGATAATTTATGCAGTCTTCCCTTTGGTATCCAACTTATAACCTAGTTATGACTTTCTAACTATAGTTGAAGCTGTTCATTGAGTTCTGAACTGAAGAGGTTTATGCGAATGCGAGTCTGCTCCTGAATTCCTCTTGCTTCCTATAAGGAGGGTATTACTGGGAGTTGTGGACTTCAGTATGTTGTGGTGCTTTCATACTCATGTCGTATTAAAAGTGCTTTTATGTAGAATAAAGGCAATCTCTGTTCTTATACACCTTTTAGCTCACCTGTTTGAATCACATTAGAGTTGGTAAAGTGAGGTGTAGCTCAAAGGCAAGGTAAGACCTTCAAGCCAGCTTTGATCACATTTGTGCAGATAAATAGCATATAGCTACTTAAAAAAAAAATAGATGGGTACTATTGCAGATCTTGGAATATGCTTCTTCAAATGAATCCCTCCGCTATTTTTGTTTTTCAAATAACATCTATCCTGCTCGTTACTTCTCTCTTCTTATACTGTATTTTCCTAATATACCGGATTGTAGGAGTGCAGGTCATTTCAAAGGAGGCAGGTGGTGGAACTCTCTCCAATGTTTTCCCAGTATAAGAAGGAACATGACAGTTTAATGAAGTGGCTGGATGAGGCTGAGCACCGTCTGTCAGGGGTGCAAGGTGTGGAGGATGAACAAAAACTACAGGTAAATTAGACTTTTTTTTCCTTAGAGCAAATAGAGTGGAGGCTATATGTGAGCTGTAGGGAGTCATATATTAGGGTTTTATGGCTGTTCTTTTGACACTTCTTGGAAAGAAGTGTTTTCAAAATGACAATGTTAATTTTTCATTAGGAAATTATCAGCATACACTAGTTTGAGACTTCTACATGGTCATCATAGGTCCAAAATATCCCAGCCATCAGGCCCAAGTCTTAAGGTGTAATCTGGACAGTTGAATCAGGACAGTCTCTCTTGCCAGTCCTGCTTGTGGGGATTAGGCTTAGTTCTTTTTGATACCCAGACTCGACCAGCCTGATTTAATGTCTGGTTGGTGCAGGTATGATAAAAGCCTTGTTGGAGAATTAAACTCGGTACCTCTGCATTCTGTAGCTGGAATATTTTAACTATGCTGCTTTTCACTGCCTCAAGCGCTTAGGGAGTGATAACTACCCTCATGTGATTGATATTACTTTACACAATGAAGGTTAATAAAAATGACAGAGCTTGAAGTATAGTTTTATGAGAAGAGTTATGTGTGATAATGTGTATGTGTGGGACTTGGGTCTTGACAAACAATTTCATAACTGATTTAATAGGATGTCAGGGTCTGATACAATTTATTGCCCAGAAAGCTGTATGTCTTAATTGTTGAGGGTACAAATACTTTCAGTAGGGTTTTTTTGTTATGGTGTGGTTTAGTGGTTCTTTTTAGCTTTTTTTTTTTTTTAATTCTTCTTTTCATCTTTCAAAACACTTTGGCTGCATAGTAATTACATTAATATTTTAGGCAATAGCAGTGAGGAACCTTGTGAAGCAGTAAGTAATTTCTTGGGCAAGCTTGGGGGCTAAGCAATCTGTCAAGTACTTCTCAGTTTCTGTGTATGAAGCTTCATAATTAAAACCAATCAATCTCTTTTTGACTGCTCTGCAACATTTTAACCCAGCACCAATTAACTTAGAGGCAGGGGTAAAATGCTCTGGTACCCTGTGAGTCTCATACCACAAAATTATAACGTGGTACTCTTCCTTCACAGCTGTAGTGCTGTGTGGTTTCAGCTCCCTACTATAGCTGTAGACCTATGGCAGACAGTCTACTTTCCTTGTTCATGCTGACTACTCAGTACCAGCTGTGAAAGTAAGTCTTTTCAATCTGCTTGTCTTTGGAGAAATGTCTTATAATGCCTCCCAAGCAGAGGTGGGCAGCAAAGACAGCCTCAGGATCTGTTTGACTGTCTGACATCTGACTGTTCTGTTGGGTCCTCAGTGGTCACTCCTGGTGTACTGCAGTACTTGCACACGAGCATCTTGGGAGCTGACATGCCAGGGAACTTGTTTGAAGGAAATGGGGATCCACACACATCTAAACAGCACAATTCACTTACTCGGTTTGACCGTCAGCTGCTTTGAGTGAACCAATTACTGGACCGAAAAGGGAAAAAGGTGGACCTGGATGGTTCTATGCTAATGGGAGCACTGCAGTTGTGCCACAGGCTGGTATTCCTTGTCTCTGTTGGTTGTGCTGAAGGTTAATTGGCTTTCTCTAAGGAAGATCCTTTCCTTTGTGTACTATGATTTTTTTTTTCTCTAGGAATATACTGCAGCACATCCCTAGTACTACTGGATCCCTTCCTGGATTACTGCATCTTTAATTCTAATCTCGGCATTGAATGCAGAATATCATGTAAATATGGATTACTATAACAATTGCCATAGACTATTGATTGAGTATCTTTCCTCAAAATTATTGAAGCTGTGTAAAAATATCCTTATACTTCCAGATGTAGTCCCTAGTGTGGCTGAGTCAGCTAGACTTTTGGAAAGGGACCACAGCAGTTTTCGTTACTGCTGTGAAACTCGGAAGCTTCTGCTTTTCCTTCAGGTGCCTGTGCCTCTGGCTTTCTGATACTGGAGTGATAAGGCAGCCTGTCTCAGATTATCTTCTTTTACTTCTATGGCTTGTTCTTTCACCTGCTTTGCCAATTGATCTTGAGCACCAAAACCAGTATGGGACTGTACCGTTTCTGAAGGGAGAAAGTGTGTTCCCAAATACCACCAGTTTAACACAGTTGTTCCAGAATTTTCTTCAAGTCACCCAGACTTGATGTACCCTCAGCCCCAGGGGGGACCCCAATGATAAAATTCTTCAACAGAAACTGACCTTCCCCAATTGTTACCATCTATTCTGTGGCTGAACAGAGGCTCTCCCTCCCCTGTCTTTAGTCAGTAGGGGGGTGCCGGGTGAAAGTGGTGTGACCCAGACTACCAAACAGCAAATTCTAGTGCATTTTGCTCATCTTGGGTAAGGATTGAGAAATACTAAATGGTTTCTTGACCATTGACCGGTATGCAGCTGGCTGAAACTCTCACCTTGGTGTAAGGAAGGTGCAGTGACAGAGAAAGAGAAACCAGTGCTTGAAATGAGCAAATGGGGAGGGAAAGGAGGATTTCAGCCACCAAGGTGGGGAGTAGACTCCAATTAAGTTCCTATGTAATACATTATTTACGTTTTTGTAAATGAGTATAGAGGAGAGGACTTATTTATGATGCTTGAAGGTCATATATATCTATATATTGATTTGCTGGAAGTAGCTGGATCTTAAATATTTCTCATTATGTATGCTTCTAGGGATTATGGAGCTAAGTGTCTCTGAAATACTGGTAACCCTTCTGCATAGCAGGTACTTCTGAGTAATCTCTGTTTTACCACAAATCTGTTAGCTAGAAAAGCCTGCACTTGGAAGTTTATATCTCCTTGAGTACCTTCTTTTTTTAACCTTGCTTCAGTATTTATTTAAATTACTCTATTCTGACTTGGCTTGGAATGAGGCAAAAGGAAAAATAAAACCTTGAATTGCAGAGGTAATTATTTGACTAAAGTTCCTGAGAGATTTTTTCCAGGTTTTAGAAAACCGTTTTGAAGTGAAAATGATAATTTTGCAGATGGTAAGTGAATTTGCTGTTGTAGACACAGTGCAATTTTTCCTATAAACAGAAACGCAGACACCATCTTGAAGTATTATGCCTGTAATAAAGAAAATGTATTTGTTTGTCTACTGTACTTTTTATAGGGCAAGTTCTAGGTTACTTAAGTGTGAACCGTTAGCTATATTGCCCGCAAATATGTTGCTTACTGACTGCATCAACTAACCCAGAAGAACAAATAAAAAGGCAATGAGATTTTAGCTTTTCCTAGAAAACTGGCCATGAAATATTTTGAGTATGAGAGAGAAGGGACAAGGAATGGTTGAAAAGTGAGCATTTCTAATCAAAAGGGGGGTTTATTTGCAAAGATAAGTACTGTGTGGTGATCCGAGAATAGACTTGAGTAAACACTTATGGTTAATATGTTTGTGTAGTTAAACATACAAGGTAAATGATTTAATTTTATGTCAATTTCTCAGGTAGTATTTTCCAAAATCCACTTGGAAGTAAGTCAGGGTTTCTCCTTGATTTGAATCTTTGGTAGATTTTGTTTCAAAATACATGTAGGTGTAAAAGGGGAAGAAGATCCAAAACCAAATTCTAAATTGCAGGTCAAACTAGACAAATTTGTATTTAACCAATAAATTAGAATTTTAGCAGCTCTTATTGAGAAGCCTTTTTTATAGAATGTACATTAGTAACTGAGTATTCCCATTTTTCTCCCAGTCTTACATTCTTCCTGGTATTTAGAGAGACCAAATTTAATAAACATGTGCTGTCACCAGCAAAATTAAAGTAGAAAAGGGCTATTAAGTCACCCAGTTAGATCTTCTGAATAACTTTTTATTTGTGGATGCTTAAGAAAAGAGTTTGCTTGCCTGTTTTTTCTTTTTTTTTTTTTTTGTTTTTT